>OW203770.1:15418483-15876226 GCA_934045905.1 Leuctra nigra
GATTATTATTAGTCACAACAATTACTGAGCGGTTGTGATTGTTTAACATTGGTCGTATTTATTTTGCTTCAACACCTTAATTTCAACTTGTTGTCTTCAAAATAAGTATATCCAAAATACTACATCTACTCCACTATGTAAAATACATCAAGCGTTTGGTAAAAGCACAATCCTGATTGTAGTTCAACACCGGTTTCAAATATTATTGCAAGAGGTAGCGGGAGGGAACCCAGGGCAAACTGTAGGTATAGGCGTTTCAGCGCGCTAAATCACAACCGTCGCCGTGGCCAAGTGCGTTAGCCGCCTGATCGTCACCCCAGAGATCGTCATCGAGAATCTTCATGACAGCAAAATAATTTAAATTCGCATGTTAATTGAAATTGTCCATTTCTCAACAGATATGTGGTCTAAAAATGCATACGGATGTTAATTAAACTGTAGTAATTAATAATCTTTTTGTATTTTCAAATTCCATCACAACTTGTAACCGTCATTTTACCTGAAAAACAATGCCCACTCGTGGGCCACTCATGGCCCATTGCGGCCAGCCAGTGGTTTGCCATTCATGGCTCATTGCCGGCCAGCCAGTTGTTTGCCACTCGTGGAAAACTCCAGGCCAGCCACTCATGGACCACTGGCGGCCAGCCAGATGTTTGCCACTGGATCAGAGTCAATTCTCACTCAAGGAAAACTCCCGGCCAGCCACTAGTGGCCCTTGACTAAATTCCCCCGTCTAGCCACGACTCATGGCAAACTCATGGCAGCACTGTCAAATTCACTAGGTGAACCACTCGTGGCTGCCGCTAATGGGCCATGACTTTAGTCATGGCTAGCCGGTAGTGGGCCATCAATGGGCCATGATTTTGTGCTACTTGGGACAGAGCGTTTTCCAGTAAAGTTCTGTACTTTTCCGCCAGATCTTCGCGACTTGCTCGACCTTCTACGTGCCGCTGCTCGTCATCCTGTGTCTCTACTGGAAGATCTTCCAGACCGCCAGGAAGCGCATCCATCGCAACCGTCAGCGCCATCTGCCGACCACCGACACCACCGGCGAGAAGACGCCGCGACAGCCGGTCAAGGGTTTCCTCGCCGCGCGCCGACTGAGGAAGATGAAGGCGGAGAGCAAGAAGTCGGCGGCGGCGGAGGCACTGGTGTCGTCGCTCGTGCTGGTCGAGGGACAGTCGACGGCGTCGGCGGAGGCGACAGGGGAAGACGAGACGGTCAGTTGCTCTCAGTTCTTCTCGGCTGCGAATGTTTTTCTTTCAAAGACATCTCAATAGATCTTGTGAAAGAATATCGCAATTGAATTTTTGTGAAAGAAAGGATATTGTGAAGAATGTGAACGTATACACATGGGGCTTTATGATATTCTATTTTTCATATCGTTCCGGCACGAATCCATTTCGGAGTAACTCTTTCAGAATGGCAAAGAAACGAATTCGTGCCGAAGCGAGATGAAAATAGAATAAATCGCTTACCTATCCATGCTTGGTTTAAGGTGGCTGGGTCGATCGACCATTTTTTCAGATAGTGTTCATTTTTGCTGTACTCACTCATTGGTATCCCAAAAACAACACTTTAAAATATTAAATACTTCCCGTGTCTAGTTTTCGATATATGCGAATAAGAAAGCAGTTTTTTCCCCATGTTATCTTATGGCAGGTTTGAAAAATTTGCTACAAATGAATATTGTATTTAATTGGCTCGATAGATTTTCAAAAAACCCAAAAAGATTAGAATCTTTAATCAATTATCTTTCATTAAAAAAATATATCAACCAGTACCATCGTGTGCTAAATAAAAAGTTATAGGCGGTTCAATTCAAATTGCGAATCAAGTCAAAATACTTTTGGCAACATGGGAGTGCTCAAGGTAGTTAGAAAGCACTAAATGCCTACTAAAGATACCGTGACTTTTCATGAAAGTAAATTCTAGGTGTGAGCTTAGCAAGCTCAGCCATCATGATTCCGCACTAAATGCAAATTTCGAAAGTACGATGTTGCCATATTGTACCGTATTGTTAAAATTATTTAAAAATCTTCAATATCCAATTCCTAACTTACTTCTTTGGAGCAGTAATACTGCTCTTAATAATAAGATAACGTATAAAAACCATTTAAATGTTGTCTATTTCAACTACCCAGTATATAATAAAAGTAAATTATGTGCTAAAAGAATTTATAAACGTGTATTATTTACACTTAATAAATTAGTGAAAGGTCTCCAAAACTTCAGAAAACCGATCGATCCAGCCACCTTAAGTCTCAAGAAAATTTTAAAGCATATTGCATCCAATGATTGAATTCAAAGACCGGCCTTCAGAAGAAACTTGTCTAAAAATGACTCTCAACGAATCTAACTTGACTTTATGCGGAGGAATAGCTCGTTAAAATTAGGCAAAGATTAATAACACTTTAGTCTGTAGGTACCTTTTTGTAGGTGCGGTAAGGTTCGAACGCAAACATTTAAAACGTGTTGAAGAGTTTTTAATCGATTTTTATCAAAATCTTTTACCAATGTAATTGTTAACAAAATAGGGCTTTGCACGAGTATTCAGAACAGTTCAATGAAAATAATTTCATAGTTTGGAATAAGTTATTAGTTTTATTTTGTCCAATAGATATGTTTAGTGCCATAATTTTAAAAAATTTCGGGCACTAAACGTCTGTAGGACAAAGAAAATCTAATAAACCATAACAAGCAATCGAATTATTTTCATTGAACTGTTTTGAATACTCATACAAAGCCTTATTTTGTTAACAATTACATTGGTAAAAGATATTGATAAAAATCGATTACAAAACTCTTCAAGGTCAAACTCACTAGGTCTTACGTCACCGGTATGTTTAGTTCACATCGCCATAGATAGTGCATTGAGATTGTATTTAATTCGCTATTCATGAGAGTGTTTCCACCCCGCAGTGCATGGAGCAGAACCAGCACACCAGTGGTGAGGCAAGTGGCCACGAGGCGGCAGCAGCGTCCAGTCAGGCCGAGGTCATGGAGACCACCGTGTTGACCATCTCGGAGACCGTCAAGGACTCGCCGGACAACTCCGCCACGAACAACGGCTCGCATCAGAGCCACATGAGCGACTTGTCCAAGGTCAAGGTTACTCCGTAACATCTCAACGTTTATTCGTCGTAAGATTGACGACCATGAAATCTACTGTCAAACCATAGGCATTTAGCTCAATTTTTAATAATTTTAATTAAGTTGTAAAATGTCAATAAATGAAATGGATTGACTTTATGTTTAAAGGTCGATCATTCTTACAGTGAATGGAATTTACATATATTTATTAACTAAAGTGCTTCGGCTGAGATCGTCTTACATTTTGAAAGTAAACCTGACAGTGGACGGTGGGAATGTGATACTTATGGCTAATTCCATACCAACGTGACCAAAAAAAGTGAAAAATTTACATCACCATCTTACATTTTCGTAAAACTTGGTATAAATGTTCACAAACCGAAATAAACAGACACGTATTTTTTTGTTTCGCCATATCTCTAACCGTGTTCGAGCGGCGCACCCCTAAAGAAACCAACTTTTTGTTGGGGTTGATTTACATAATCTATCATAACTTTTGATCCGTTTGAGATAATCGATTGATTTTTTTTAGTAATTGGAGCTTATAACATGACCTTTTTAACTAGAACTTTCACATTCAAAAATATTTTAACAGGGGTGACCAAACCAAATTTTGACTTTATTTACCCCCTCCCCCTAAAGAGAGGCCACTTTTAAAAATTTGAAAAAAATATATGATAACGGCAATACATAGTACTAAAAGATCGCGCAAGTCGCATTCTAGGCCTACTTCTAGTTTAGGCGCAGTAAACAAAAGTTCACGGTAATGTTGAGAAATGTGCACTTTTTAGCTATACAATTGAATCTTGTATTTTTCACTGACGTATGATCAGTCCATATCATTACAACGGAATGTGACTCTTAGTCCTCATTATAACAAAAATATTTCATATCTATTTTTAATGGTCTCTCCGATCTGACATATTACCTTATTGAAGCAAACATGCATGAACATGAACTCGAAGTTTTTCTTACATGATTGAATCTCATATTTCTTGTCTAATTCGTTGTATTGTTATATTGTTCAAGCAGTTTGTGGGTTAATATTTCAGAATATGTTAGTGTAATAAAGTTTTAAAAGCATTTGACAGTACATAAATATTGTGTAGTATATCTAAGATAGGGGTGACCAAACCAAAGTTTTTTGTATTTAACCCCCACTCCCTCATCCCACAAGAAACCGTTATTATAAAATTTAAATATATTTTTGTATCACTAATATGACCACAAGCTAGCAATTTTTTTATAGGCTCTTAATAGTTAGAAACAGTTGAGTAAATTCATACTTATATCGATTTGTAATTTTTTTTCAATACTAGCCTGCAGCTTTTTGCGCTTTCTGCAGAAATTATTTTTAATAACCTAAACGACTTTACAGATAATATATTGTCCAAAAAGGGGTAGCCAAACCTAATGTGGACAGAAGTATTTATTTATAAATGGTTGACGCTAGTAAAAGCCCCATAACCTCGCCAAGGTCTCAACCAATGTATGGGGTCTTTTTTTTATTGTGTAAAGGTTAAAACCACTGGACAGATTGAATAGTGGACAGAGTGTAGTTGGATTGGACATGATTATTGTGTGACGATTTGTTCTGTGAACTTGTCAGCAAATGAGTAGATCTTGGTGGAAGCTGTCGACGTTGAAGTGGGTGAAAATGAATGCAGCTTTTGAGTGCCTGGTATTGTCCGCGCATGGAGAAATCGATCCTTCAGGAACTCCTCTTCTGCTTCATGGTCTTCAATGGTGCAGAAGACGAAGTTGACCGCCTCGACATGCTCCCTGGCCCAATCATATAAGTCCCTAGGTGTCATTATCTGGTGTTCATAGGGACGCTGCAAACTTGCGCGTGCAGCCAGTCGCTTGACAGTGCCGCCGACGCCGTCGCAGGCCCCCTTGCCATGCGACGTGGCATAGAAATGCCACTCGGCGTCAACCTCAAAGTCATCATAGTGGTGGCAAATGTTGACAAAGTTCTTCCTATTTTTATACTGGGAAGCTGCACCGTCGGAGAAGTAGAACAGCTTCTTGGGCACTGCAGAGTGAATGTTGGTCGCACCGCCACCGTGTTGTGCTGGAGGCAGTCGGACACGACCACGAAGCTCACGTGTTGCTCGACTCCATCCACATTGAAGTAGGCAACGAAGGGATGGATCGTGGCCTGAGAGTTGTTCCAGTGGAAACCTTGAGCAGCATCTTGTAATACAAACGAGTAATTTTCTGCAAAATCACAGATTACAAGATACTCTCCTGGCTTCAACTGGCTCTTCACTTGCTTGCAATAGTCCAACTGCTGGGTGGCTATTAACGCGTGTCTGACAAGAACACTGAGCTTATCGCAGAAAGTCTCAAGGAACTCATCAGCACCCATTCCAACTGTCTCCAACGTGCACCTATCGACGGACGTCCACTTATTGAAAGACACGTTTTCAATAAGATTCTCATCGAATAGGTCACGGAGATGTTCCTTGAGGCTGGATGGACCGGGACAGGACTTGCACTCTCCCAGATGGCAGGCTGGTTGCGGTGACGAGCAGATCAGAGATGCCAGGCAATCTTTATACGTCTTCAATGGCTTTTCATCTTGGGCAGTGAGATCGGCAATTTTCGCCCCAAGCATCATGAGTTTCACATTCTGGTGAATAGTGCAAACACACACAGTGTGAGTGCCACTAGCTCGCGCCAGAATACACTGCTTGGGGCGTAGATCAGCAAACTTCGAAAATCCCACTTTAATGTTAGGGTACTGATTTTTAAAAAGCTGATAAACATCTTTTAGGTCGCTGAGGACAAGTCGCTTCTGCAGGAGAACTCTCTTGCCGTCGAGCTTGACCGACTTGCAATCCTTCTTACCAGGCATTGCTCGACTGATGTCGTCGTTCTGGTAGAACTGCTGGACGACGTCCACGACATCTTGTGGCAGAGGTCTGCCTGGTTTGGGATTCGGAGTAGTCATGATCCCCTTTTCTTTGACGAGTTGTCTTGCCTTCTGCGCCATACATTTCGTGGCCCCAAACACTTTCTGCACGCGACTAAGTGTCCAGCTTCGTGGCAGAACGGTCAGCACTTGAACTTGGACACTTTTGTCAGTCGTGGATTGAAACTTGTCCTTCAATTGCCGAATCATCTCACTGTCCGTCCTTCAATTGCCGAATCATCTCACTGTCCGCATTGTCTTCTTCTCCTGAATCGGATTCCATAGTGGAAGCAAATATTACTTTTCCAAAGCTTTTACTACTTTTTTTTGCTTCTCTTTTGGATATTTTTCCTGTGCAAGCTTTTTTTGCACAATGGGCGATTCTCCAAATAACACTAATGGCTTATTAAGAGCCGAAACTAGCACCTGTTGCTGGTAGGAAGAACCAGCAACTTGATGAGCTGGCGTCTCACACGGAGGCTGGACGGGGTCGTCGGAGCTCGACGATCCACTGGACATAGACGTTGCCGTTGCTGGCGCCGGTAAATCTTCTGTCACTGCCGGTAATGCTGCAAGCTTTTTTCGGCAAGTTCTGCATACTGCACTTTTCACCGGAATATGAGGAATTTTCTTGTTCATAACCTCCGTCACAGTTTGAAGTCCAGTCGTAACTCGATGGTTTTCGACACTAAATGGATTGCAGCACCGAGACTTCCAGAGCCGAATACGTGTTTCCGTTGACTTAGGCATAACTGAGCTTCAATTTATTAGCAATATCAATAATAATAATTTGAAAACTTTTATTAATTAGCACACTTTCGATGAAAACACAATGTTCAGTCTTCAAAAATTAAAAGCTAAAACAAAACAATCAGTAATATACGTCACTCTTCAAATTAGTAATAAACAATGTACAAATATTTTAGTTTTTACCACACGAACTAATGAAGAAACTAAACTAAATTTTCTGAAACACAGCAGTTCAAACGTATTTCAATCGAAAATTTTTGCGGACTAAAATTTGTTCGTGCACTTTGCTCGAGTGACAAAACCACACTGACGATTGGCACTGGAATGATTTTCTAGTAAGAACCGCACAAACCTTTTGCTTGAATTCCTGAATAGAGGGTAAGATAGTCATAAAGCAATAAAAGTAGAAGCGCAGCGCAGCGCCGCACCCTCAATTCCAATGCCGCTCGCCGATCAGCAGGTAGGTAGCGCGAGTATGACAAGGGCGCGAGGGAGGAGTCGTTGTGAAATATTAAAACCACGCTCTAACAAAACCTACAAACTGCTTGAACAATATAATCTTTGAATATTTAATCCTTACGGGCTACAATGACAATACAACGAATTAGACAAGAAATTGAGATTCAATCGTGTAAGAAAAACTTCGAGTTCATATTCATGCATTTTTGCTTCCATAAGGTAATATGTCAGATCGGAGAGACTATTAAAAATAGATATGAAATATTTTTGTTATAATGAGGACTAAGAGTCACATTCCGTTGTAATGATATGGACTGATCATACGTCAGTGAAAAATACAAGATTCAATTGTATAGCTAAAAAGTGCACATTTCTCAACATTACCGTGAACTTTTGTTTACTGCGCCTAAACTAGAAGTAGGCCTAGAATGCGACTTGCGCGATCTTTTAGTACTATGTATTGCCGTTATCATATATTTTTTTCAAATTTTTAAAAGTGGCCTCTCTTTAGGGGGAGGGGGTAAATAAAGTCAAAATTTGGTTTGGTCACCCCTGTTAAAATATTTTTGAATGTGAAAGTTCTAGTTAAAAAGGTCATGTTATGAGCTCCAATTACAAAAAAAAAATCAATCGATTATCTCAAACGGATCAAAAGTTATGATAGATTATGTAAATCAACCCCAACAAAAAGTTGGTTTCTTTAGGGGTGCGCCGCTCGAACACGGTTAGAGATATGGCGAAACAAAAAAATACGTGTCTGTTTATTTTGGTTTGTGAACATTTATACCAAGTTTTACGAAAATTAAAGATGGTGATGTAAATTGCTGGGCCATTTTGGCCTGGAATTAGTCATATATATTTTAACCCAGCGAAAGAGCTGAAAACAATAAAATAAACAACACGTTACTTTCCTACCTGGGTGATTCTAAGCAAACATGTATTATTATTATTATTATTATTATTATTAATAGATGTATAAGTGTTAATAGATGTTAATAGATGTATATTTGAACAAAAATAACATTTTTATGCTATCAATTTAAAAATCAGAAAAAAATTAAATGTACTTTGAGACATTCTGAATGGTACTTGATAGCCAGGACATCATTTTATACAACGATGTGTGCCTGTACTTGCACTTCCAAAATTACAAGCTTAAAGTAAATGGCAAAAAGGCCAGAAGAATGACGAAAAATTACGAAAAATAATGCCAGGAGAATGACAAAACGTAACTTTTGGAGTTTACAGACTCCCAAACCAAGTAATTACTTTACAGGGACATGATATAGTATTAAATGGATTTAGTTAGTTGAATTTAATTCAATATTTAGTTAATCCAGCATAACTTAACTTTTGGTAATAGGTACCGGCCCTAATGATCATAATTCAATGAACCTATTCACGTGTACCCAAGGGCGAAGGAAATTAAAAAGACCGTCAACAGTTAGATACCTATACCTATACGTTTACCAGTCCTGTTATTTCTGAAAGTTAAAAGTCCAATCCACATCTTCACTGAGAATTCGTGAAAGCTGTAAAGCTGTTGCCAGCTCCACATTTAACTTTGTGCATAGACATTGTATAGCCTTCGGCTTCCGAAGGCTATACAATGTCTATGCTTTGTGTCTCAATTTAGCATAAAAAAGCATCAAATTTTAAAAATGTCAACCATCAAAAGATAATAAAAAATAGGCAATAAAAATAAATGAAGGATGAAGGATGTAACTACATCAGTGCACCAAGATGTATTTATTTTATTTTTTATCAACATGGGCTAATCTTTATAATATATATTTTTTTTAATTGTCTCGGTTTATTTCCTGAGCCGAGAGACAAATGATGGGAAGGTTCCCTACTAACAGACCATGACCGCCTCCTTCTCACCGTCCATCCTTACCTATTTTTTTCATCCTCCCTATCAATTCATAATCATCTTTCTTTATCAATATCATCATCAAAAACCCTGTAATTTGCACAGAAGTATTTGCATAGCTGCAACCTAAACACCACTAAAATAAATAAATAATAATACCTATATTGCGTTTTATTTTCATATATTTTATTATACAAATACAGGTACCTACTAAAAGAAACATATAGGTATTTATTTTATTAGAGGATCCCAATAACAATCGTTTGAAATGAAAATTCTGACGAAGGATACATTACCATTGCTAACAAACAATTCTAACCGGGACTTGAACCCTAATACGTGTACCTTCTAGTCGGATAAAATGGACCCTCGAATATCTACACCAATAAAGTTCTATCCACGAATAATAAGTGTTTTCAGTATTAATCAGAGGAAGAAATACACATTCGCCATTGCTCGAGCCAAACGAACAAACCTTTATCTATGAATGAATTTGTGCGCTCAGCTCAAGTGATGGAAAACGCGACTTACCGGCTTCACTCGCAAAATAGAACTCGAGTATTCCTTAACTAATGACATCTATTCAGTATTGCCATGTATTGCTTCCTTCATCCTCATTATATCAGCCTGTAAACACTTGTGCTCACACAGATGTTCTTTTGTGTTATAAAATGTGCAGTTTGAATATAAATAGATCACTTGTTTAGTTCAGTAGATATATTGCGACTTACTTAATGACAAGTAAAAACTAAACTAACAACTACTCTACAGTAATAATAAAGTCTAATGAGCACCATTCTATATTTTGAAAACTTCCTCGTTCCATGTAAAGAACTAGCACCTACTATTGGTTATTCCCTCAGCCAATCACCATTCAATTTTTTCCATTAGGTTGGTACACACTCTACTAACTACTGTGTGTTGTGTGTGTGAGGTTATGCTTATGTTATTGTGACATGGCACCTGTGTTTCTGCTTTTTTATATAATAATTTAATTAATTGAACTATGTCCTTACATTGGGACACATTTACGAAAACGCTTTTTACATTCGGAAAGAAAGAATTGTTTGTGTTTGTTGCCGGTCTAGCGGCATGTGAATTGTATCGAACATATCAATACTACTTGACAGGAAAGAGTGATTCGCATGTCATAAATGAAATAAAATTCGTTAAAAACACAAATAAACCATGCAAAGCACACATTTATAGAAGTATAGATTGTACTGAAGAGAAGACGTTGGATGAAACATTCGAATGCTCCTATGCCATATTAAGGTAAGTCTATTTGAAAGTAGAGGTAGATACCTACTACTAGAGAGCGGTAGGTAGGTACTACTATCTAGTACCTACCTAGTAGTATAGGTAGTAGGCCAAAGGTCGGGGATAGGCAAAGATGAACCTGCGCTAGCATGGGCCACCCTATATCTGGCAATGCTAAACTGGGTTCATCTTTGCTTGTCAGTCACTGACCTTAGGTAGGGTCAGTGTCCCAGTTCTCGGCTACTCGGCCACCATGAATACTCCATTAAATACTCTATACCACTTAAACATTGAATTTCTCAAGTGGACGAGATTAGGGGCAGTGGCTTTTTGCTCCTTTAAACTGTAAAATAACTTTTCTGAGCTTACCCTGCTAGCAATGACTTATCATTTATCAAGCAGAAATGAATCTTCAAGGTCTAATGTACCTATCATATATGGAATGCAGCAAAGTTGTGACATTTTACAAACATTTGTTTTACAAATAAGTTTCTGCTGAATTGTGCTAAAGGGTGACGAGAACTGGTACACTGACCCTAGGTCAGTGGTACTCAACCGCGGGACTAATTTTTTGACCCCCCAGTTGATGTTTGAAATTGGTTTACATAGATCTACTTATTCACAAAATGTGTCCACTGTGAAAATAATATTAAAAAAATATAATATCTCGTTTCATTTTAGAGAAATTTTGCGAGTTGATATGTTAGAATCCATGCATCAGGCTGGAAATGCGACGAATGTAAATGTAACTTCATACTTGTTGCAACTAAGGCTGGGAAAAACTGAGTAGTTTAATTAATGTTTAAACGCTCCCAAAATGTCCTTTTAAACAAGTGAGCATAAATCTAATACAAGGATATTTATTGCCTAGCCCCTTATGCGACCACTTTCAAGACCATGTGTCATTCTTGAGAGCTTATCAACACTTGTTGTCAAAATTTACACTGCCCAAAATTTCCTTCAACTGATCAAAATAAAATACGTTTCAATTTAGGTACTAATTGCGATATTTTTCAACATAACTTGCACTTTATTGTTTACTCCCGCATCTCAACTGATCTATAAATATATGCAATTACGCATGATGCGTGATTTTCAGATGATTTCAGTCTTGTATTCTACTACCAAATACCTAAGTTACTCATTGTGAAGATATGAACTTTCTTCATATTCACAGAGGCTATGTCGCCAGCAAATATATAAAGGTCAATATATGTTGAACGGCACTTAGCTTTGCAGGCTTGAAGTGACTTAGAGGTTGGTGTGAGATAGGGCTTAAGGGGGAGGGGGAGAGCATAAAAGCGGATTGCAGCATTCTGACGAAATGACATCATCATGAATAGAAAAAAAAACTAGTGTTTAGTATTCTTTGATAACAGTTTTGAGTACCTATTACAAATGTCAACACTTTAAAACATTTATCAACATTTAAACGCAAGCTTGATGGTTAAACGTTTACTCAACTCAAGGGCTGGTGTGTTGGATACCTCGGTTCTCGTCAGATCACCGAGGTTAAGCAGCATTGAGCGGGGTCAGCGGTTGGATGGGTGACCATTCAACTCTGCCTTGCCAGTTGCTGCCGTTGGGCCAGAGAGACTGGGGTGTTTTGTGGTTAGTGTGACGACCTCCCTCCACCTGTTATCAGTCTCTCGACGGCGCGGGTTGTGGAGGCTCGTGCTGTGAATGTTACACCGTCCTTCGGATGGGACGTTAAGCCGTTGGTCCCCTTGGTATCTTTCGTCAGGAGTAGGCTACTGCCGGTACCCGGGTTTCCTCTCCTCCCTTCTCTATCACATTCTCACTTGTGGGGCCTCGGCTCCGTTGAGAATAAAGAAAATAATAATAATAAAAAAACGTTGCAACAAAAATGAAGCTATTTACCAATTCTGAAAATGGTAAAGATTGTACATAGTATTGTTTTGCCGTGTGGACATTGTTCGATTCGTTCTATTAAACAAAAGGAAGGGTCATCTCCTCCTCCCACCCGAGCAAACTGACCCCCATTCACCATACAAAATTAAGTTAAGCATCCCAGAATCACTTATAAATTGCTTAAGGTGCATGGATCGATCAATACACAAAAACATTGTTTTCTTGAAAGTATAAGTTCAAAAAACGTTTTCCAATATTTAAAAAAATTCAACTATGTAAAATAGATTCTTTTAATGTCTTTTAGTTTGCAAATCCAGTCTAAAAGTGAGGTTCAAATCTATGTTATTAGAGAATGAGCAAAGCTTTAACATGGTAAAGAGATAGTAGTAAAATAATTTCGCATTTGGTTTCTAACTTTTAAAATAGCACATGTTGGTATTGTCTTCAATTTTTTTCCTGATAGTACGTCCACAGGATATAGTACAAGAAAAAAAGTTTTTTATTCAAATCTATCAGTACAAACAAATCAGAACTTAATTTTAGCTTTAAAATGTCTCGATTTTACTTGGCTGCCATAAGATAACATAGGGGAGAAAACTCAAATTATCTCAGAAACTAGACACGAGAAGTGTATCATTTTTTCAGGGATTGTGTATGGCATGAATACATATCAATAAGTACCCAGGCCTACCTACACAAAAAATTATGAAGATCTGAGACAATGCCTCGATCGCTCCAGCCACCTTAAATTCTAAAAAACAAAACGCCCTGCGTGGCAACAATAGGAGGGTAGTATGCTTCAGTTCGTGCATTTTTTTAGGGCCCCAGAATCACATTTGTTAAATTCTAAAAAAAACGCCCTGAGGGGCTTCACCCTCCAGGCTCCCCTTCCGGGTGTTGCAATTCCCTCTCCCCATGATAAAAGTAGTTCCTACGCGCCTGGAATGAACCGTACATGATCACGCGAGCAAATTATTATTATTTTTTTTTTAAAAATGTGGCCCGCCAACAAAAGCAATTTGTATTGTTGGCCCGCAAGTCAAAAAGGTTGAGTAGGTACACCTAGGTCTACCTATCACTGGGCAAGAGCTTGATTTTTCAAAATTTCTTTTGAAGAAAAAATTATAAAATCGCAATTTTAAATTTATTCTGAGCCCATCTCCTCTTAATTTGGTTTTATCTGACTTTATCTGTATTCTAGATGGATGGTCAACTTTATCGATTCGGCCAATGAAAGTCTGGACATTGCTATTTACCTCATAACATGCGAGGAGTTCAGAGAAGCCATATTACGAGCATATAACCGAGGTGTGTACGTTCGAATAATCGCAGACTACACCATGGCTAAGGGAAGTGGCAGCGCAATACCGGACTTCATAAAAAATGGTAAGCCTTAAGGCCCAGGCACAATGACATTTAAAGATAAGGACGTAGCAGCAATATCAAATCCCATTATTACTGCAATTGAAATGTACAGCCATGAACGAATAATATCAACTTTCTCTTCTCCAGGAATCCCAGTGAGAATGTATGACTCCCTACACATGATGCACCGCAAGTCCGCAATCGCCGATCGTAAAGTAGTCTTGATGGGATCTGGAAACTGGACTATGCAAGCGTTGGCCGGGAATTGGGATGGCTGGATCAAGACCTCGGATCCGCTGATAGTCCGAGAATATATCGAGAGCTTCGAACATCAGTGGGCGGATCACAAATTAATCCAGCCAACCTTCTCGCAGTTTCAAGTGCTAGAGATTCAGAATAAAATGGCACAGTTTTGATATTATATTTACAATCAAACCAACAATGATCTATAAACTGGGTATTAGCTATTATTAAATTGAAATATAATAATTGTGTACCTGTTTAGTTTATACCTATTATTAAATATTCATTTTGATATGATGTAAATGGAGTTTTGTTCTTAAAATAAGCACGACTAACAAACCAAGATGCAGACAAAATGATAAAATTCAATAGTAGGTAGGTAGGTATAATATTGTTTGTACTCTGACCAACCCTATATGATAAGTTCAAGTTGCTCATAGGGATTCTTGATTCTTTCTAACTTTCAAGCAATGTTGTTGCTACTTTTTCCTTTGACTTCGCTAATTAATCAGCTGGTGTTTGCTTGGTTGCTGTTAAGTGTGTCACACACTTGAAGAATAGTAAAATAGCTGATTGTCATTTAAATGAGCAAGTTGTTTGTTTTACTCCGGGGGTCTATTCTTTAACGAAAACGAAATCATTTCAGATTAATGTTATCCTATGGCCGTGAAATGATTCCAGGCCGGAATCATTTCGTTTTCGTTATAGAAGGACCGCTGGCAAGAAATGTAATTCCTATAAAAGTATTGGCAGGTTGCCTCTTAAACACCATCCCCAAGTGAGAGATTCACTACATTTTCATCATTATCATAAAAAATAAGAGTTGTAGCTACAGGTAAAAAAGAAAGTGTTCATTGACGAAATTTGATTTGAATTATGGCTCTCTTGCTTGATCACTGCTCTATTCAGTATAATCTTTGAACGGAACAGGTATGGCTGAGTAGTAACACTCTGAACTTGTATTCCGAAGGCCCGGGTTCGATTCCCGCGGCCGTCCTTCCTGACTGGGATTTTTTCGTGGTATTCCCTCAGTCGACAGGCAAATGCTGGGAAGGTAGGTACCCTACTAATAGGCCACGACCGCCTCCTTCCCACCTTCCATCCTTACCTACTCTTCACCATCATCTCCCAATCATCATCATAATCATTCATCACCATTAGCCTCGCTGCAGAACAGTGCCACGTTAAGCACCAGACAAAAAAAATATAATCTTCGACATACGAATGGCTTTGAAGCGAGAGGAGAATTCCAATTCATTGTCCAATCCACAATATATGTTGTACTATACTAGGAAAAGGCTCAGAGAAACGTGTTGATGAGCGAGCGCCGAAATGTGCAACACCTAAAACCAAACAATCCACCAGGAACTACCTGTCTTGCCCGCATGTAAAAAGGTAGATGCGACTCCAGCTAGGATTGGTGGTCAACACAATGACTCAGACCGGATATCAGGAACAATACCCGAGACTGCGGATACGCATGGAAAAGAATGCACTATCTAAGAAGCAAATATAATACAAGTCATTATCTAACTAATAATGATTCGTTACAAAAAATTTAAGGATTTGGCTTAAACTTAGTAAGATTTGAGACAATCTTGTTTGCAATGACTTGGCAAAATTTCAACTTGATTGGTCAACCAATCAAAAGATAATTTTTTCAAAACTCAAAATGTTGGTTCAAAATTTGAACAATTAACGGATCGGGATTTCCAAAAAATTAGGGTCTGGAACTCCAAGAGATGGTCCGTACATTACATGTGTGCAAAATTTCAGCTTGATCGGCGAAAAACTGTGACCTGTATAGCGCCAATAACAGAAAAAAAGAAGAAAAAAAACAGGTCCGTGCCAAAAGAAGCCAAAGGAGTCGCTCGCTCAATCACTTAAAGGAATAAAGCATGAAGGCAGATTTGTTCCAAAAATAAATTCTTTAAATTTACTTAATTCCAGATCACCGTTTTATTTAGGTACAATCCTCCGATATAATTAATTCAAATGTGGAAATGCACCTCACGACATAAAATTAAATTACAGTACATGTGATAACTAAATTGAAATTTTGTGTATCAAAATGTACAAAGAATATCAAAGGGGGAGTACAAAACCACTTATCACAGCGGTAACTGTATCATGTAATTCTAAACTACCTACTACTATATATTACATTCTTTCTGGAATAATTATCCCACATGATCTGAATCTGAATGCATTGAGCCCAAATGTAATATTGTTAAATTTAAAGCTCTTCTTTATTAGCAGAAGGCACTCCTAAAACAGGCACTATCACAAATTAAGGGCTTTTCCATTAATATGAATCAACTATTGTCTATTGGTCGTCAGTCTCAAGCAATCAGAGCTAACCATGATAACGACTGCACATTGTACGTCAATAGACTATAACGTTGGATCGATCTTGACCTTCTCCGTACGTCATTTTGCAAAGCAGAAGGCATGACGGCAAAACATTTGATTTTTTGCGATGAGATGTGCAGAATTAGTTTTCCCGTAAGAATGCATACAAACATTACACGGTCAAAATCACCAAAATCTTTAGAAGGTATACATCATTCAGAAAACTACATTCTCAAAATTACAAATTTTTCTCAAAACTTTACTAACAAATTTGACACTTGATTGTCACCAAAGGCCTGTAAATGAAAGTATGTTTTCAACCAATGACTAAACACTGGAAACATCATAGTCAAGGAAAAGCTCAATAAGATACACAGACGGCAACACTTGTATTCTTAAATGTGAACAACTCCTCCGTGCATTTCAACGTAACGAAGTCAAAAGCAACAACACCTCGGCATTATCTCCAGATTAAACTACTGCTAGTATGAATTCCGCTGTCGTTGAACGACGCTAGAGTTGTCTTCGAGATTTTCTCGATATCAATGGTTCTCCGGACTGCGTTACGTCGATGTTGCGCTCACGGAGCTCCTGCGTCGTTGGGAAGTTAGTGTCCCAGTAACCTAGACGATCGAATATCAAGTATTAGAAGTGAGCTAGGGTAACTGATATATTTACTCTCTCTAGCACGAGATAAGAGGAATAGGATGGACACAAATAGGTACTTGATGACTTGGGAAAAGTATAAGTTTTTACAACTTTACGTCAAAATGTCTATCATTTTCAAACCGTAAAACATGCTGAATTATTTTCTACAAAACGTAATGTTTGAGCATGGTTTGAGGTAGTATCTACAATTTAGTACAATCGGACAATTTTGTTTTCCAATGTACCTACTAGGCTTCTATACAATTCCACATAATTACTGAAATGCTGAAATTATTGTGCAATGATAGATTAGAATTAGATTATTATGGTTTAACGGCGCGTCAACGACAAGGTGCGCACTTGCGCACATTATTTTTACTTTGAACTTTGTTGATCATAAGTGGAGGACATGGAGAGGGCCAGTTCAGAATGAGGACAGAATGGGGGGGGGGAGGCTTCGGGCCTGTTGGACCCGATTTCAGGGGGATCACCAGCTTGAGGGGGGAGGGCATGGGACTAGGTCACCCTGGACTGCACTTATTTCGGACCAACTCGTAATGTGAGCCCCCCCACCGTCGCGACAAGGTGAGGCTCCATTGGTGAGGTATTGTGCAACATCTCTGGTTAAAAAAATAAATCGAATTCTCAGATCTTTATTTGTAACTTTTCAAGGAAATTAAAAAATAGCATGAATACCAACCTATTTTCCTATCATTAGGAATTAACCCATTTAGGAGCTACAGGTAAACATAAAACAAAATTAACAAAATGAGCCTTATGAGATCTCACTTGAGGTGCAAATAATTGAATTAGTGGCATGAAAGAAGTGAATGGTTATTTATGATCTGAAGTTCATTACTGGGTGCCATTGAAATTTGTCATTTGCCATTGAAATTTGTGTTTGTATTGCGTGTTTGTTTTTTCGTAGTTTGTTCGCAATTATTTTATCAGTCCTTTTGCAAAGTTCGAATTAGATTAAAACAACTGTATATGCAAGGAATAACATGGGCTGGGACGAAAATTCAGTTCGAATTTCGAAATAACCAAAAGTTCGATTTATAAAAATGATTTAACATGAAAACGCCTATTCTGACCACTGGGACCATCATACTACTCCTAGTTCGAATTATCCGAGTTCGTAATAACGAGGGTTTACTGTATTGTTGTTATAATAACTGAAGTTACCTGGAGGTGTGGACGGCTGTTGGAAGTTGTTGCGATGCTTGGAGCACTTGTTGAGCCGAGACTGTAGTTCCTCTTCGGTCAAGTTCATGGCTTGGTAGTACTGCAATCAAACAAGCATCGTCTCAGTACACTCACTTTAGCTTAAAAATTGCTTAGAGCTTGACAAGACTTTATTCAAATCAGTGTCATCAATAAGGCTGTCATTCAAGTCTGTTAAACCTAAATAGGTGTGCTGTATTGATATTAAAGCTGGATGCTTAGTAATTGATTTATATGGTATATTACATACGGTGAGGTGTATTGAATAGTATTTGACCAAGTATTTGACCTGTAGTGTGTTCGTATTTAACCAGTCAATTTACTGGATTATCTTAGAAATATTTTTGATACATATTGTGAAACGAAATAGTACCTACAATAATAGGAACTTCATGCATTAAAACTGTTTTGCTGACAAATGACTTCACTGTGTCATCACCACTCCAGCTGAAGGGCTCTCGGTACCGACCTGTCTGCAGCTGGGACAGTCTTGACCAAGCAGCTTCTGGCGCTCGGACTGTTTCCTGACGGCGTCGCGTTGGTGGGCGTACGCCGGCTCTGGTTTGTTCTTGCTCGGCACTCTGAAGCAGGAAACACTTGATGTACCACGACAGAGATGCTCAAAATTGTTGAGAATTGATATTTTAACAACTTGAGAAAGTTCACGAAGCTGTTAAAACCTGATCAAAAAATGAATGTGAATGTGTGCCTTTTGTAAAAATAAATTCCGTTTTCTTGTGGTACGTACAGATAGTACTACTTACAGCATTGCAATTCCTGCTATAACTGTATAATATGGTAAGATCTTCGGAAGAAGACCTTAGATACATCGTAGCAAATCTGGCAAGTAGGTACCTACTTGGTAAAATCTTGAAAAGTTCCTAATACGATCTTGCCAATATGTTGTGACAAGATCTTGCAAAGATCCTGCGAATTTAATTCAGGAGGGTGACACTGACATGACATCAGAGAGTAAAGAGTTATGAATGCTAAAATCGCTACTAGCAAAATCTAAATAATTAATGTGAGTACTTGAGACTTGCGAAATGCCTCCAGAAGCAAGTCTTACTTGTCAAAGTCAGCGATGAGCGCTCGCGTGCGCGCCGTGGAGGGAAGCGCCATCTCCGCCAGCAGCTCATCCGGTTCGGTCTCCCTGGCTCGCTGACCGGTCTCCCCGCTCTTGTCGAGGGATCTCGTCGGCAGCTTTGACTCAATGTTTTCTTCCTGCTCTGCCTCGATCAATGACAGCATCACCGCCTTCTCAAAGTCACGCTCTTCGTCTGAGATCTGAACACAACAAACTTCTCAGATGCTATGTTGATTAATAACAATGGTGATAATGGGGGAGGATGACATTGTTGCGATGTTGTTTAATTTTTCTTCTTTTAATGAGAGTCTACTGGATTCCGTCCTTAAGTTAATAGCAAAATGTCTAGGGGTGTTGAGTACTGACTTCCGCAAATTATCTATCTACTTGTGGACGCAACTTCGTAAAGTGCACTGCCTTAACTAATGGTATGAGGTAATGTATTCAATTTGGTGACTTTGTGGTAGGTACAAAACAAAAGAAAATAGGTAATTAATTAATAATGAAAACTTATGATGGAAAACTACCTACATAATTCCAATATTCCCTGACCTGAGTTGACGTCTGTGCAGCTCGAATTCCGCCATTAAATTCACGCGATGAGCAGAGGTCGTTGCTCGTCGTTGCCACAAGAGACAACTTTGTTTGACGGAGCTTGGTCAAGGACTTGTTGACAGTTATTGACTGCACTTCCGCTGTTGGCTTCAACTGCCAGCTGCCGGTCTTCTTCTCTTCCCTCCTAACCACTCCTTTTTTTTCTTCCAACTTCGGAGAATCTGCTCCAGCCAATTCAACAATCTCATCATCAATCTCATGTAACGGCATTTCATTTTTCGCTCTTGCTTTTCTGTATGCGCCGTTCTTCAAGCTCAAACGGCCGCCAACATGCTCCGTAACTTTGTTTTCAGTTGGTTTAACTTTCGATGTCTTCATAGACACGGGAATGTCTTGAAGGAGTGACGGACTCGGGCCGTCGCTTCCCACGGAAAATCTCGAAGTCACGTCAGGCGTCTTCTCTACTCGATGTAAGGCTTGAACCTTCGGGCTGTTGCGCGACTCAAAACTTCGATTCAGCTTCGCGGACATGTTCATGTTACCGATGATCGGACTTCTGATTGGTTTATCTTCTACGGTTTGCTTCTCCGGCGTCACCGGGAACGGCATCTGAGTATCGTCACAGTCGGAGTCGGTACTGTCGCCGATGAGAATTTGTGAACACATCGTCTCTGGGATAACTATGCTACGTTTATAAGCTCTTGGAGGCTCTGGCAAAGTTTCGGGAGCGAGAACAATGACATCTTTCTCTGGCTCCGAAGAACGACTGAATATCTTTTTAAGTGGCGACGATAAGTTTGTAGTCGGGTTTGTAAGTTTGTTCAAAGATTCATTCTTACGAGAAGGATTTTCTTGTAATGCCAATATAGTATCTAGTTGTTGAAAAGGAGATCCTCTCAGAGTATTAGAAAGTGTAGAGATGATCTTTTGAGATTCAAATGGATGATCATCCTGCTTGGAAGGCGGCTTCTCCAACTGAGAATCGTCTTCAACACGAGTCTCTACGCACTGCGATGAAGTTGGTTTATTCGCAAGCGTCGAGAGGTTGAAGAGAGGCTTCTTGTGTCTGCGCGGGGAGCGGTCGGAGCGCTTACGCTTGGGCTGACTGTCTTCGCTCGAGTCGGGCAGCATCGTGTCCAGCATCTGCGTCATGGCGACTCCCAAGGCCGCGGTGCGTTCCTCGTGCGAGGCGGTCGAAGACGAACTCCCTCCCATGAGGCTCTCTGTGACCAGACGACTAATTAGTACCTACACGAGTTGATAGAACTAGTGATGTTCATTTTACTGGTAAAACATAATAATGGGCTTCCAAACTCCAAGCTAGAATAGAGCGCGCCACGGGGATCATACCTGGTTGCTATGGCAACAGTCAAATGTTTGTTGAAAGGCTGCTACTTTGTCTGAATTGAAAACAAAAGAAGTTGCTTAACATAAAGTGATCTTCCAGTATAAAAAGTAAGTAATTGAAACTATTTCTTCATTTAATAAGTATATATAACATTTTAAAACAATTATACCTTCACTCCGAACACAACGGTTTCGCATTATATTTTAAATATAAGAAGTTATAAGTGAGCTGTCATCTAGCTGTCATTTTGTACAGACCGGTACAGACGCATGCGTGGAAGGAAAAAGGAACAATTCTCCCTAGCGCTCCATAGTGAGAGCAAATGGCAGCGTGGAAGCCCATTGGAAACAATTTCTAACTTTTATATCACGGAGAAGAAGATGATTATTGATGATGATTATTGATGATGGAGGAGGAAGAGGAGAAGAAGAAGAAATGTGGCGGGATTGGCCAGCCGGCATTATTTATATTTTGTATTGTAAAAAATACACAACAATAAGCTACAGGTAGACAACATGAAACTCACGTATTCTGTCCACGAGATCAGCTTTCTGCTGCAAGCTCCGAAGTTCCACCTTGTACTTGGTGCATGCTTCTTGCAACAGAGGGCACTGGTCACAAGGAGCACTCGGAGCCTCCTTCACACTCTTACATTCTGAAACAAGCAGAACTGAGTATTCAAAACTCTGGCTATTACAACTGTCAATTTAAATAGTATGTAGTTATTTCCATGTTTAGGCACTGGTGTAACTTAAGATTTCTTAGGAACTGAAGACAGTGTAGCAATCAATCAGTAATAAATAACACTTTGAGTAATTTCATCGTAATTAATTTACGTGATTTTTGCAAAAGTTCACAAATTTAATGGTCACAAAATTTTAATGACCCTCAACAAATCATAAAATGGTATTTGAACGAAATGGATTGGCTGCTGGTCAAGCTCCTTGACAATCAATCCTTGTTATTACCTATAAACTATGAAAACAGTCAGTGTAATGCAATGATGAGCGAGCTCAGATACGCGCATCATCCCCAGCCGAACACGATACGACACAATACGATTTTCTTGGCAACTTTCCAATCTCCATAAACACTGGATGAATAACAGACCCATTGTGTGGTCAAGTGTCGTGACTTATAGGTACACTTGGCCAAACAAAACTTGAACGTTCAATAAATCTGATAGGTTGATAAATGTAAGATCGCACCATCAGAAGTCAGTCTAAGCGATCTCATTGTCTCACTCTAGTAGGTGACCTCACATTTCAATGATAATAACAAGCTTTGATTGGTTATGGGACATGACCAGCAGTCATTCAAATTTGGTCAACGTTCAAGTTTTGTTTGTACTTACTATGTAAGTACACGTACTTTTTGTGTACTATGTACTTTTTCCAGTAGGTATGTATTCTCCTTTTACAATCCACAAACTCAATGACAATACCTATACCTGACCGCTTGGGCTGAAAATGGGTAAATTGTAAAATATGAGATAATGTTGGTCTTGATCAACATGCCAAATTTAAACTAAATCGGAGCATTTTGATTTTCGACCAATCGTTTTTTTTTTTTTAATTTTAAAAAAAATAGGAGGATTTGGTTGAAACTTTGTACGATTTGAGACAATGTTGGTTGCAATGAGTTGGCAAAATTTCAAATTGATAGGACCAACCAATTGGAAGATTTTTTTAAATTTTGAACCAATAAATGGATTTAAAAAAAATTAGGGTCTGCAACGCCCAGAGATACATCCATGTGTGCGTACATGTGTGCAAAATTTCAGCTCGATCAAAGAAAAATGAAAAAACGAGTTCCGTGCCAAAACAGTAGAAAAGGAGTTGCTCGCTCAATTAAATCAGAGCTCACCTAGGCACAAGAGTTAGATGCATTAGCACAGACTTCATCGTAATGATGCCATCAAACCTTTTTCAGATGATCCACAGTTACAAATACAGTTTACACGAATACAGTTTTATTTTTTGTTGAGTGCACCTAATTTGAAAAAATCTCGCTAGGTACCTACCTATGTTTTGATTTCTGAACAGCTACCAACACTAGGTATCTAAGCAATAATGTAACATACCTTTCCTAAACTGATAAATTAGCTACCTAATGGCATAATATTATTTCACTTAAAAAAATTAAAAAAAAATTTAAAACAAGGGTGGTTGATATATCATTTTGGCCAGCATAGAGTCTAAGTGAAGTGGCAGATGGTGGGGGTATTTAAATTCCGATGACAGGTTACTGGAGCGTCCCCTACAACATGATTTTAATGATCATAATTCATAATGATCATAATTTAATGATTAAGGAATCCCTACATTCAGGACATATTTTCTCCCACCATTACAAATGCCAGGAACTCCAAAAGTATGTTGGAATCAAATACAGTAATTTGGTATTTTTAAGGGATATTTACTAGGTACCTACTTGTATTAGGAACCAGGGGGCTTATTCTCGAAAAAGTTATCACGTCATAACTCCCAAGTTATGATTCATAAGGAGGTTTGTCCTATATCTCACCATGTTAATATTATGACTTTTTTATGATTCATAACTTATGACGTGATAACTTTTTCAAGAATAAGCCCCCAGGTACCTGTATTAGGTACCCATAAAAAACACTCCGTGTAAAAATACCAGCCAAGTCTCTTCAACTATAAAAAAAAAATAGGAGAAATCTTTAAATTCAGTACTGAAAAGTAGTGATATCAAAAAATGAGCCAAGTCAAAACTTAATTTTAAAAACCAAATGACTTGGCGCATCGTGTATAAATAATATAGACATACTATATGCCAAAAATCAAATGTACCTAAATATATATAATATACCTATAATGCCCTTAAACACGATGCGCCAAGTACATTTGGTTTTTAAAATTAAGTTTTGACTTGGCTCATTTTTTGATATCACTACTTTTCAGTGCTGAATTGAAAGATTTCTCCTATTTTTTTTTTATAGTTGAAGAGACTTGGCTGGTATTTTTACACGGAGTGTTTTTTATGGGGATATCACTTATTTTTTTAGTTTATTTACACAAATTGTAAAACATATTGGAGCAACAATGACTAATTCCTTTAAAAAAATACGCCATTTCCGAATTATAGTTACTAAAGAAAAATAGTGTTTGGAGCTAAATATTGTAGAATTACGAAAGCATCGTTCCAATAGATCCAGCCGTTTTCGAGATATGGCATCACTTCCGGTTTTCAAAATGGTGGCTGAAAGCACTTACACATAGTATTAATATGTATATAAATACCTACTAATATTTCATTATAAGCCTTCTGAATATGTAGTAGGTTTATATATAAAGGGGAAGTGAATTTAGGCAGATTTCGCTAAACTATGACGTCATTTCCGGTTTCAGTAATTAGAAAACTTTAATTTTACTATTGTTATTTCATATAGATGACCGTCTGAATCGATTGGCGCAAATTTCGTTCCGATCGGTTTAGCCGTTTTTGAGATATGACGTCACTTCCGGTTTCAAAATGGCGGCATAAAAAATTTATAAGGGGCAAGGTATCTACAGGCTGACAACCTGGATACGTGGTGAAAATTTTGGGTCAATCGACCCAGCCGTTTAGGCTGTGGCGGAGACCGCGGAATTTATTGGATGATGAATCATCATTATTATTATTATCTGAAAGCCGTACAATTTCACGGTTTTCACGGCCCTCTAGCTCGCAAAGGGCGTAACCTATTGCTCCCAAATTTGGTATATGTTGTAGGGTGGGCCATAGCTCGAAATTAAAATATTTCTCAACAATGTGAGATTTTCCAATTTTGAGATCCAGTAGGCCGAAAATGCCACTTGGATGCTTACAGTAAAAGTGGGTTGCTCCAGCCTTTTTATATGAGAGTGTGCGCGCCGTACGACTTGGCTGGCGTGGAGCGACCGCTCCACTAGATATATAAAAAAATTAACATTTTTAAAAACAATTTTGTATTTGGGTTATTTTAAAAACAAAATGTCTGTTTCTGTAATTTGGAAAAACCCTATAAGAAAAATCAGGTGGAATTTTTGAGCGAGCGACTCTTTTTGGCTCTTTTGGCAAAGGCCTGCTTTTTCTGATTTTATCGATACACAGGTTGCACCGTTTGATCAATCAATCTGAAATTTTGCACACATGTAAAGACAAGCTTTTCTGTTTGCAAACCCTAATATTTTTGAAATCTGTTCATTGGTTAAAATTTAAATAATCTCCTGATAGGCTGAAAAATTAAAATGGTCTTTGATAAAATTTAATCAAACACATATTTTGCATTGTCATTGAGACCAGCATTGTCTCTTATATTACAAATTTTCATCCCAATCAGTTAAGAATGTATGCACTAACTAGGAAAACGCTCTGAGTAACGCGTTGATGAGCGAGCTCGGATACGCGCAACACCTCGAACCAAAATCTTGTATGAAAATCTACAAAAATTCCAAAAATATTGGTCCCAATAACCATACAAAGTTTTAAGTCGATCGATTGAACCTTTATGATTGAATGGTTCCTTGTTAATTTTCAAAAATCACAGGATCTTGTTCCAAAAATATACCTGGGACCACTCATATGATATAAGTGTGTGTACACAATATCAGATCAATTTGTTGAGTATAAGTGCCATAATTATGCGTTTGAAAGTTTCTGTTCTAACTACCTTGGAACATTGGAACTGAGGCGTCAATGTTGCCGTGACCCAGCAACAAGCAAAATGTCCGTAAACTGTCAATAACTTTTGGATTTAAACACAGATGTGTCTGAAAATTGTCAAAAACACAGATAATGTTGGTCCCAATGACCATGCAAAGTTTTAAGTTGATCGGTCAAACGGTTCTAGTTGAAATTTCAAAAATCACAGTAAAGATGGTTTTAAATTTTAACCAATCAGAGGATTTGGCTGAAACTTTGTTTGATTGGGTAAAATGTTAGTGGTAATGACTTGTCAAAATTTCAAATTGATCAAATTAACCAATCGAAAGATTTTTTTTAAAAATTTGAACCAATCAGGCGATTTCAAAAAAATTAGGGTCTGCAACGCCCGGAAATGGTCAGTACATGTGTTCAAAATTTCAGCTTGATCAAAGAAAAACTGTGACTTGTATATCGTCAGTAAAAGAAAAAAAAAACACACAAAAAAAACAGAGGTCCGTGCCAAAAGAGCCAAAAGGAGACCCTCGCTTCGCTCGCTCAATTAATTGAAATTTTTAATAGCTGTCAGAAATGAAGTAGGTATCGAAATTATTGTTTTTCCACTGCCAACTGAATCTGATTTGCTTCATGTATACCTACCACTACCAGAGTGTTTAGATGCTATTTTCACGTTTCAATGAATGCATTTAGGTAGTCAGGTACTTTGCTTGAGTGGATCAGTTTTCAATTTTATATGGATGTTGTATTCTGTGCATTGTGTACGCAATCCGGTTCGAGAATTTGCATGTCCTATCCTATGCTCGCTCATCAACGCATTACACCGAGCGTTTTCCGAGTAATTTAATGGGGGAGGACAGAGAGAGGTGGAGAGAATGGTAGAGAGGCATCAGCGGCAGCCAGACGTAGAGGAAGAAGAAGAAGAGTGTGATGTGTCAGGACCGGCCACCGGACATCACTGAAGTGAAGGCCCAAGATTGACGGTGGAATTCCACCCCCCGACCCAACATTGTGTTGGAAACAGAAGACAGATAAAATGTATTATTATTATTAATATCAATCAATATATGGGCTAAGATGGTACGGACATATGAAGAGGATGGGAGAAGAGAGTGATACCATTTAGAGAGGCAGAGCATGCAGCAAGGGGTGGCAGAAGAAAGACAGGAAGACCTAGAGGCTAGAACTAAGTGGATCAACGGAATAGAGGCCGCTGAAGAAAGAGGAGAGTGTTGGGGAGTAGCGACAACAGAGAAGTGGTGGGAAGACAGAGAGAGATGGAGGGAACTGGTGGAAAGAGAGGAGGCTGAAGAAGTGGAAGAAGAGATTGAAGAAGTGTGGAGTGTCGGACTTGGCAAGTCGGCTCTGAGAACACATGTGCTCTAGAACATTGGTGGGATCATCCCACCCCCTGACCCGACAATAGTTGGAAGCAGGGTCGCGATATTTATTTATTTATTAATAATCAAGATTTTACTCTTCAACTGAGGTTGTTTGGTCCTGAGGAACTTGAATGTTCGTAGTGCAGGGTTAAAAAAACAAAATTGGGATAATAATTTCCACTTTTACTTATTGTTCACACCGTATTCAATGTAGCTGAGTGCGCTGGTGATTCTAACATGGATGAGTGAAAGTGACAGTCTGCCGCCAGGTGACGAAATTTCAATCATTATGTTTGAGGACAGATTCCTGCATGAGGCCAAGTCATGGAAATAATGTATATACCATTAACTCTAGGTAAATCCTGAAAATTACAGAAATTGCTGCATACCGTACACCACAGTGTCAAACTTTGAATACAATCGATATTTGCGAAACTACATTCAGTTTTTTCTGAAAACTCAAACCTTAGAGCTCAAACCTTCTTCCTTGAAGGTTTGATGTTGAATGTTGAATGTGAAGGTTGATGGTTGAAGGCTTGCATGTTTGACGCTGCACTTTGTTTTCATCGTAAGTTTATTGTCATCTCCTCATACAGGAATAAGGAGATGTCAAAGAGCCTGTTTGATTTTGTCCTTAAACTGTCAGCCTTCTTATTATCAGTGTTAGTGATAATTAATAGTGTTGAATATCTACCCTACTTTAACGAATAAGGAACTTGCTATGTCGATTGTTCTGGATATAATCGCGATCACAGAGCCTAAGATAATATTGTGAAATTGTAATTTTAACATTCATAATGAAACAAAGAATCTCCTCCTAGGAGGCAGAAGATGGCAAAATTCATCAATTTAGAATAAGAATATTTAGAATAATAGAGTATCCAACCTTATCAAGCTTTTTGCGGATGATTGTATTGTCTACTCTAAAGTCAAGTCAAAATCGGACGAGAAATCCCTGCAAGCCGACCTTGACAACATCCATCGCTGGACTTTGGATAACGGGATATAGTTAAACGAGGAGAAGACGTGCGTCATAAGCTTTGCTAGAACCAAGAACCCAATCGAAACCGAATACTCACTGAACGGCTTCCATCTAAGCAAGTCCCCCTCCTGTAAATACCTGGCAATTACCCTTCAGCATGACCTGTCTTGGAACAACCACATAACAAGAACCCAGTCAAATGGGAAACGCAAGCTCCACTTCATCATGCAAAACTTAAAAGGAAGCTTGCCCTCGACAAAAGAACATGCGTTTAAATGTTAAGTACGCCCGTTGTGGAGTACTGCAGTGCAGTTTGGAATCCACACACTGCCAAAAACATTTCCTCTCTGGAGTCCATCCAAAACAAGGCAGCTCGCTACGTCATCAACGACCACCGTTGCTGGAGCAAGGAGATGGAGAAGCCCTGGGTTAGTGTCAGCACGGTAAAGAAGAGCTTGAAGTGGGACCCCCTCCAACTTCGTAGATCCCGGGCTGCTCTTCGCTGTCTTTACAAGTCCTGTGCTAACCACCCGGCATGGGGAGATATAAACCGGCTCATTGCCCCTGCCAAGTTCATCGGTCGGCATGACCATGCAAAAAATCCTTGTTCCCCGTTACAATACGGACACAGGACGACGCTCTTTCTTAGGGCAGACAATAAGACTATGGAACAAGTTACCTCAAGACCAAATGGCAGATTTCCCGAAGGACATAATATATAATATAATATAATATAATGCTAGTGCTACCAATATTTATGATGTACAACCACAGAATGTATTTTAATTCAAAGTTGTTAAATAAATAAATAAGCTCAAACAGGGAACACAACAAATCTAAATCACCATTCCACAGACTTGGGTAAATTACTTTTTAAAAGTAGTGAGATTATATTACTTATTACTTGGAAAAAAATGTAATAAAATTACTGGTAAATTACTACTTCAGAAATGTAATGAAATTACTTTACTTTTTAAGAAAAAAAGTAGTGAAATTACTCTCAAAAATTACTTTTTCCTGAAATTTTAACCAAAGCGAAAATTATTGGAAGGGGATACAAAATAAGAGTGTTTGAGAAGTCACAATAAGAGTGAAGTAATTTAAGCCGTTTCCGTTTGACAATTTATTACCATTATTTTGTACTTTGTGTGACTTGCGTCGTGGAAGTTAAAAATAAGCCTGCTGAGTGTTGTCATCTGTCCATATTTTTGAAAATTATATACAAACGGGAAAATGTGGGCGAGTCTCACGGTAACGCGTTACAAACGTCAAATTACTCTGATAAAAGTAGTGAGATTATATTACTTACTACTTGGATAAAAATGTAATGTAATTACTGTCTCGTTACCCAAAAAAGTAATTTCGTTACAGTAACGCGTTACTTTCGTTACGTTACTACCCAAGTCTGCCATTCCACAATCTTGCGTAGGTACCTATTATATTTTGATTGACTCGACTAAATACCTAGCCACGCATTGTTTGAATTTCAAAGCCAATAATTTGAAACCCCACATATTACCAATCTTTGCATGTCAACTAAGTTTGCCATTCAAGATTGATAAGTCTGCACAGATATTAATTATTGTAGGGTGATACTACCTACCTAGGTACTAGTGCATGCCACTGAGTTAGGCAACAAGTAAGTTATAACTTACTTTTGAATAGAGAGAGTACTGTAGCCAGCAGCATCGCCATCCCTTGCGCATCTTCGTCACCTTCATTGCAAGTAGACACTGATGCAACATCAAACAATGAGTTCCAAAGAGTCTTCATATTTTCCTCCGTCCATCCTTGGACGCTTACTCTCTCTTTTGCAGATCTCCCATCGCCGAGATTCGACATATTCAGCAACAATGTCTGTGACTATGATCGTATCAACCATATATCGCTAAGGCTACTCTGAAAATTAAGTAAAGGAAATATTGAAGATTTATATTTTTCTACATTTCGGAACATAACCTTAAAATAGGTACACACGTCAAATCCCTAGCCTGCAATAGTACCTACTACCTACCTACCTATGTACTAGGCAGTAGTACATAACGACCAAATATACCAAATTACTAGATATCTAATTAATTGTACACAATCACCCACCTATAAGTTACTTAACACGAAGATAATATCAATCAAATTATATCCAAAACCGCGTCAATGTCAAGAAATTGTACTGTATTCGTGTCACGTGACCTGACCACCAACCGAGCGTGAGCGAGAAAAGTGGCGGGAGATTATTATACAACTCGTACCAAAAACATTCAATTCGTTCGCTTTCAATTTCCAGCATTATGCTTTATTTACGAAGTGCGAAACCAGCAAACAAACAATGTGCCTTTAACTCGAGTCAACAAAACTATCACAATCGTCATTGTAATAATAAAATAACAAAATAATTTTTACTTAAGATTACCTAGAAACTAGAATACAACCATGAAGGAATAGCCCCCGAAATTGGAATATTTTTTCCATTATGTTACACAATTTAAAAAAACAAGCAGTATTCCATTAATCTAAATAAAATGAAGACATATACCCTCAACATAGTTTGTTCTGATTAACAATACCCAGAGGAAAAAGAAGCAAATTATTTAATTAAAATTGCTCCTTTTCAGAGCATACTTATATTTATGAAACACATTCAATAGAACCTACGTTATCTTGAAACCCAATCCGCTGGACCGACTCGCATCTTGAAGTCGAATTACTTTAGCCGATATCCTCATGGGTACCGCTTGCATAGACCTTAAACAAAACAAAAATATCTGATGACAAGCAGAACACTTCTAAAAGATGACAGACGATGTTTTCAGAACACACATTTTGAATCTTCCCGCAAGTTAGTTTGGTTCCAAAAAGTGCCCACAGGCGTCGTAGTGGTACAACACATTAAAACGGTGGGAAATTCAAATCAGTCTAGCGCAGAAAAATTAAAATCGTTCTACAGAGGAGTTGCACTTGAACTGAAAAGAGGGAAGGGAAATTATTTTTGCTGAACGCCCAACAAGCTTCTTTTTATGGATATTATATTCTAGAGGGTTTACTTATGATATAGGAAATAACAGACTTAAAACAATCGCAAGGATTCTGGTGATGGTAAAAGTACTCCACAGAAATTTACAATACAAAAAAAAAATGGTTTTATTAATACCTCGAATTCGATTGAATGAATACAAAGCAAAAATACATGTCTTGCACAGAACCGGCCTAAAAGTTGAATTTCTCGATGGTCCCACCCAACACGAGCACCCCTTGGCAGTTTGAAAAGATGATGGAACTGATAACATACCTATGTACCTACATAATGTTTATACTAGTGGCACTGAACCTGTTTGACTTGCGGGCCAATAATACGAATTTGTATTAATTCACTCCATGATCAGGTAAGTTAATTCCAGACACGTAGGAACTACTTTTATCGGTGGAGAAAGGGGGGGGGGGGGGGGGGGGGAGTGAAAAAACTGCATGGCATTTTTTTAGTTTTAATAATTTAAAAGTGCTTCTGGAGCTCTAAAATGCACAAACTGAAGCAAACTACCCTCCAATTATTTTTTTTAGAATATAAGCAAATTTATAATTATAAGTGATCCTACGAGCCTGATTCATTCATAGTGTCTTTTGTTTATTATGAAACGAATTGAACAATATTTCACACGCCAAACTAAACACTTTTTTAGGGTTGTGCGAACCTTGATTTTTCAAGTCGAACCGAACCTTGAAGTGTTCGAACCTTTTCGAACCTTTACATGTGTATAATCGATTTTTGCTTTCAGTGCTACCAAACAACTTTCAATGAAATCCAAAGGATGATAGTGAATGGATACATAACACACATGAATGGATTTATCATACATACTATTTGCATTTCCTGGACAAAATCTTAAAGAAAGTAATGTGTTTAACACGTTCTGGCTGTTTTCAAAATGCTTCCAGATACCTTTTGCTGCTGACAGAGACAGGTGTTGTTTAAAATTGTAATGAAGTGTTTTTTTATACTATCAATTGTTGTGTTGCAATTTGTTCTTGTAAGCTTGCACCTTGCCTAAAAACGGTTCTTTGTTTCTTCAACTAATGGGGTTGTTCACTGCCATTTGCTATCACTCGCAGCGCTAGCGGCAATGGAGGTATCTCTCTCTGATTGGTTGGTCTCTGTATCCAAGATATATGAATCAAACTCCCGCCAAGGTTGAAAACCTTCCATTCCGCTAGATGCATTTTGATTGGCTCTCTCCCGGACGATTAGAACAGCAGCGCCATCTACAATAGTTTTGCGTGAACAACCCCGGCCATTAGGGAGAAAGGTAACGAAAATGATGTCAATAATTTTATGCAAAATGGGCTAATATCATGACGCGAGACAGAAAATAAATATAACTTATTTAGGATCATCAACATCACTAATATTTACATGTATTTATCACATAATAATGTAAATTTCGTGAATAACAAACATTTGAACTGAAACATAGTTAACTAAAGATTGATTACTACAGAAGAATATACGCGATTTTGCGTGAAAAATTACGCCATTTGAGGTTAAAATCTCAAATTCAGAAGGCTGTGGTGACGCGCGGGAAAAAGGGCGGGAAGGTTCGAAATGGTTCTATTTCGAACTTCTCATAATAATTTTCGAACCTTCAAAACCGGTTCGGTACGGTTTTCGAACCGGTTCGCACACCCCTACACTTTTTACAATTTTCAGAATCGGTAAATGGCTTCATATTCGTTGCAATAAGTAAGAAGTTTCACTTTCCTCGTATTTTCAGCCTGATGCGTGGATCCTAACATCATAACTCTCAAAATATATGACTCAAATGAAATGAACTTTTTTTAATATTATTTTTTCAGTGGACACATTTTGTGAATAAATAGGTACCTATTTGAAACATCAACTGGGGGGCCGCAGGTTGAGTACCACTGGTTTATACAGTAGGTAGGTAGGTCATTCTTAAATATTTAACATAAATGTAATTAGCGGAAAGAATGTTCCCTATTCCCTTAAAATCACTTTGAAATTGATTATTGTCATTTGGTGACCATTTCATTATTGCATCATGAATAATGCATAGGTATTTACGAGAACCCGAAACAAGTAGGCTGCAGGCATGATTAAGAAAGACTATAAAAATCACAATTTGTAGCTTAATTACCTACTCAATACTACACTGTTTTCTGTGTAGAGTTATTTCAAATATGGATTTTGCTGCACATGTATGAGATAAATACGTTTGTGATGGAAATTACTGGAAAGTTGAATTTTGCAACCAGCAAAATTTTGAACATGGTTACGTATTACCAAATTGTATTTGGTATTACCTACACAAATTTTGCCTCTTTGAGTAGGTAGATTCCATTAACCATTGCTTTTGGTACAGTTGGTGTGTCCACTAAAGAGATATTGATGGACTATGTCAACTGATATTAGATTTTAAATATTTTTGTAGCAGAAAGTAGTTTCGGTCCCAGTCAAGCAAAGTGAGTTTTCAAACATTTACCCAAATTCCGTTTACAGCACTAAATCGCCAGGATCGGATGTCAGTCGTCTAGGCCGCAACAAAAACCCACCAGTTACATATCAAGTGTACGTATTTATATTATATCAAATAACATTGGGTATGATCACTCAGTAGGTAGTACAATGTTTCATACAAATGTTCACCATAAAAAAGTTTAGACCTGCGACATTCATTTCGTTCCCTGAACATATCATGAAGGTCTGTCAGATCACAAAGCTTTCACAATGAGTTACAAACAAACATATTAATAATAATTTATTATTGAAGTACCTACTACCTTTTATTAAGTATCAATGGGTACAACATTGTGTTCTTTCTTACCTTGGCCATTGTATAACTACCTACCTACTACTTAAAAATAAAGTTTAAAATAGAAATTGTTTTTTCATTTACAACTGAAGTAATTTTTAAGGTCTGAATTTGTGAGCAACTTTCAAAGTACTTGACAAAAGTGAAACACAATATTGAAAGTGAGCCGAGTTTTGGTACAACTGCACAAAACCAGTTCCAGTATTGCAGACAAAATCGCAACAAGTCCACGTAACAGGGATTACTTATAAAATTGCAATAATATAAAACACGGGCATCACATTCTCCAATGTGGACGTATACTGGATAAACAATTGCAAGATATACCGTATTAACTCGTGTATAAGACGCAATTATATGTCAATATTTTGATTCTGAAAACAGCCCTGCGTCTTATACACGCATACCAAGCTTTTTTCCCAGTAAATCCAATGTGGATGTTTGTAAACAGAGCTGTGGTAGACTGCCACATGTTGTCTATCTCTGCCTTTCCCTCTCACTCTGTCTGGACTACTCATACTGTGTCTAGACACAACACTATTAACATATTACATTTTTGCAACAAAATGTTTTCCCTTGCATTTAGATCAGGAGACAAAATATATGTTAACGTCTGAAAAACATTGCTCTGACAAACATAAAATAGACAAAACACTGTTGAATGGCGATCTTAATGGAAGGGGAGGAGAGGAGTTGGGTTTGTTTTGGAATGCAGAGGAGAGGCAGGTGCGTGCTTGTTAGAGCAAACAACAGCTGCTGGGAAGAGACTCCCCGTCCCCCTTTCTCAGAAGCAGGACATTAATGTTTGTTTACAACAAGTTGGCAGTGATTTTCATTCAAATAGCTCAGTTAGCTGGAAAACCAACATTTAGATGGATATCATGCATACAAACACACAATGTTTTCATCATTTTACTGCGTCTTATACACGCATGCTAAGTGTTTTCTTAAAATAGACTTCTCAAAACAAGGGTGCGTCTTATACACGAGTGCGTCTTATACACGAGTTAATACGGTATACTACCTAACAGTGGTAAACTAGGTACACAAGTATCGTTCGGTGAGAGTTCATCATAATCACGTATGCATAATAAAGTGACAAAATCCAGTCCACAAACTCTTGGCTTCCAAATATCACAAAAAATAGTTTTGATCAGCGTCCAACAACTGTTTCACAAACGATAAATGCACCTCCAATCTTTAATCAACACTTTCTTATCACTATCAGTAGACTGTCTCGTGTCTTAGCAGAATAGCGCGGTATATCAAAGACTCACTGTAGATGATCGCACTAATAACTTTCTAGTTTCACTAAAAGGTTAAGCACTTAATGGAAGGTTAGGGGAACAAAATTAAGATTCTACCTGGAAAAAGCAGCGGATGGAGGGATAGCTTTTAATTTCTACGCATGGGTTAGTTAAAATAAACAAATATGATTGCACAGCTGGTTTTTATAATGTATCGGCTTCAAGATATAATACATGCATTATTTTATCAAAATTATAATGAACTACCAAGTTCAGAACTCTCAATGGCCAATTAAAAATCTGAAATCACGATTTGTATCAGCACACTTCAGTCTGTATTGAGAGAGAAGGGGAATGCAATCCATTCAAAAAGCTTCATTTCTTGGACAAGTACGAATATTACAACTTTTGGAGTTGGATCCTTTTGTGTAGATTTTATTCCCCTTTTCTAGTCACACAGAAACATAGGAATTATAAAAATATAAAGAGATTGTAACTGTAATTGGAAAGCATGCATTTTCTATTTGAAGATAACAGAATTTCTTAATCATACGCTTTGTCAATGATGCAAATTGCCAATTGGAGGTTTTGGTTGGTTAGCACTTAGCAATATTGTTTACTGATGTTTGTTACATATTGTTTAAAAGTATTATCATATTCCATTATGTACCTACCCTAACAGAAAGCAAGATTTACCTACCTATATATCAAAATAGGCACCGAGACCCGCACTTTCTGCATTAGTTTAGAAACTCAACGTTCGAAGTTGGGAGGGTGGGAATGAAAGCAACTAAGACCTCGAATGTGGCTGCATCCCGGGCAGCCACGGGTCCGTCACCCTATTGGCCAGCAGATGCGGCGGCGTGGAGACCATGTTGCCTAGCAGCGGCCTCAGTTGCGCCGTCGGGGTCCTCTGTCGCGCCTTCTTCCTCGCGCCACCGGACGTACCTGGCTGCAGCAGCAGGCCGGCGGCGCCAGGCAGGCCGTGCCTCGAGAAGAGCGCGGCCAGGGCGGCTCGCACGGGCTCGGTGGCGAGGGAGCGGCGCGCGCCGGCACTCACGGCGTCATCGCCAGCGTACACGGCGTGCGCGTCGAACGAGTCGCGTCCGGAGCTGCCGCCTGGTTCAGACGAGACACAGCTCAGATGCGGGGGAATTGTCATACATCTGTCTTGTCTAGCAGCCTTCATCTACACTTGGCACAACTAAAATTGATCGCTCAACAAATCTAAAATTGTCTGAAAAATTTCCAATCGCACCATCAGAAGTTGGTCAAGCGATCTCCTTGTCTTACTCTAGTAGGTGGCCTCTCATTTCAATGATAATAACTAGCATTGGTTGTTATGGAACATGACCAGCAGTCATTCAAATTTGTTCATCGATCAATTTTAGTTGTGCCAAGTCAACATAGTACAAATCAAGTGATATCCTAAAACTTATATATTATTGTCCTTTGTTTCAAATTATAATGTTGTTAATGGATATTTAACTACGTATCTGATGTTATAATTATACTGTCGTGTAATTTTTGGACTCCTGATTTGATTTTTTTTTTATTGATTCCCAGAAAGGCACTAACGCGTAACGAGATGATTGGTAGTAGGGAAGCGTCGGGTGAAGTACCGAGAGCGAGACTCACCGGTGGGGTTGAAGATGTGCGTCTTGGGATCCAGCTTGGCAGCGAAGCCGGCGGCGACGTTGTTGTGTTTGACCGAGCCGGCGGCGCCGCGCAGCTCGGTGTGCAGCGTCTCCACCAGGCGGCGGCTGTTTGAGTCCATCTGGCAGGGGATAACAGTACTTGCATTACATTTAGTCAAGGACGATGAGTCATAGGGAAGAAGGAAAAGAGACAGGCATGACCTTTGTTGGATACTCCCGACGTACAGTAAAACCAGGATAAGCTGAAGTTACAAAAAAAAAATATATATTTTAGAGCTGGTATTCCAACGCTTTATTTAAATTTAAACATTTGCTTAGGACTACTATATAACTTGATAAAAGATTGAAGAAGATAATATACCAGGAATCAACTAGTAAAATACAAATTATTGAACAGAAACTTCATATAAAACTTGAATATAACTTCACTAGGTACTAATTTCAAAAGAGCATTGAAAAACTGGCACTAAGAGGCAAAAAATGCTGAGAAACACTAAAGTTAGTAGGCTTCAATGTACTACAGCTCACAATCTGATAAAACCAATGACGTCTGATGTTCTAGACTGGTAATAAAACTCTGCAACTGAAGCCGACTCCGCATGCATGACGGTGTGTTCCCGGGCAAGAGCGCGTAGCGATATGTATTGGATACATTGCCGTATCGTCGTCTAAAAATGTGCTGTTACCGCGTATTTGTAAACAATCATCTAAATAAAGACTAAAATGTTGATAGACAATGAATAATGATCCATATAGGTAGGTAAGACTAGAAAAATTACTCATAAAGTTATTTCATACCTGTCTGGTGATTTTGTTTTTTCAAATGATGGGGAAAATCATTATTTTACCACATAATTTGGAAGGCTTTAACTTTACCAATAATTTTTTAAAATGCAAATGTGAGATATGATGTTGTAGCTTATACATTTATCAACAATAAATGTATTTAATTAAAGTTTTGAGATAACTCTTGTCAGGTCATAATTTAGAGCGCTTTCAATGGAAGCACCAAAAATCGAAATTTTCACCAAAATCCAGTTTGGATAGCCATATTTCTTAAACGGAAACGAAATTGGTAAAACCAAACGCGTTCCTAGGTCAGTTTATGCATGGAAATTAGGGATGTTCACGATTACGATTTAATCGATTAATCGATTATGTCATTCAAAACGATTAATCGATGTTAGTACAAATAATCGTATTACATCAATTTGAATTTGCCGCCTTGAAAATGGTTGCATTTTACAACATCTAAAATGGCTGCCTTCATTCTGTCCACATTTTTCTTTGTGTGCGTAATATTTTAGTGATAAATTTATGTTTGTGTGTTTTTTCCCAAGTTTCAGTGTGTATTTCTAATTCACATTACCATTTATCAGTGATGATGATTAAATGTATTACGGCACATTACAGCGTATTTGAAGTATAAATGAATGACTTCCCGGACACATTTCATTGTTGAGGTTAATATTGCCGTAAAAGAAGATATGATGTCCACCCTGAACATGATGATATCGATACGATTTAATTCGATTATTAATCGATTTAAATTACGAAAATCGAATTAATAATCGATTTAAATAAAATAATCGTTGAACACCCCTAATGGAAATAACCATGATTTTTTTGAAAAATATTAAAAATGGTGCTGCAACATACATTAGGTGCTTTCTGTTGGAATCACCCTTAGTTCAAGTGAATTATCTCGATACCCCATGCCGAATACTATCCTGCTCTCCCAAATTCCAATCAAGGACAAGTGCACAGAAGGCCCAGACAGAGAGAGAGGGTCATTAACTCCTCTCGCTCTTAAGCAGCTGGCTACAAGTGCCGCGTGATAATTTATGTCGATTATTTTTTTTTTTGGGGGGGGGGGGCAATTACTTGATTCCGGTCCAAGTATTCATGACGACTACTCAATTCTGATAACCCGCCGACATCCCTAGTTGTTGGGCACGCACCTCTATGTCTCTGTCGAGCGCGAGGATCATCTCTGCGCTGACCGGCAGCCTGTTGATGAGCGCGTGCGCCATGACGGAGAGCTGTCTCTGGAGGGTCGCCGGCGTCTCCTGCGAGCCTGCCGGCTGCGGCGGCGTCGCGTTGTTGTCGTCCGAGTGGTTCGACTCTGTCGTCGAGATGCTCATGTTGCGCACGCCCATGTTGGCGGCGCGCGACGCGGGCTGCGGAGGCGGCGGCGTCCCGTCGCACGACCTGGGAAAGAAGCGTTTCGTTTCAATACTCGGAATTAGATTGATTTTCACCCAACGATGATGCAATGCTATTTTGATTCCAAGAGAATGGAAAGTGTAACAAAAAATACAGTTGTCGGTACGCTTGTTAATACACAAAATTGAAGTACCTAGATATAAATTTTAAATAAACTTGATGATATTTCACTACAGATGACACCTCAAATGTGAAGATTAGCCAGAAATCATTCTACATTACCGTATTTACTCGCATATAAGCCGCGGCTATATTCAATTATTTACTACCTTGAAATCATAATGCGGCTTATAATCGCAGGCGGCTTATAATCGTGCGCAAAGACGATGTTTCCCATTTAAATGCACGTGAAATTATTCTTTTATATGATTAATTTTCCCACTAACAACCCTAGACAAAACAAGTATTTCTTCTGCGCACGCAAACGATCATTTTGTACAAAGTGGTTATTCCAAGAAAGCATGCATCTGCCTGCCTGGCCTTGGCGTTCCCTTATCCCCTCGTTCAGTTTCAGAGAAACTACTTTCCCCCACTCGTTACTTTGCGAAGTGAAAAGCTCGGAATATTATGACGTGTTGACTATGCAATTTACATAAACATAGCAAATTAGCATATTGAAAAGTTATGGAATTGCTGCCAGACATAAACATAGCATTAGCATATTGAAATGTTATGGATATTAGCATACATTAGCATATTAGCATATTACATTAGCATATTGTACAAGTGTTTTCGACATGTAACTTTGTTTTCAGTTAGCTACCTACTGTTTTCAGACCAAATAAAAAATCCATTATATGATTATTCGAGGCTCTACTGTAATAGATACAAGTATAGCCTGGTGCTGGCAAATGTCTATTTTTATTACATCCTGGGGCTTATTTTCGCATACAAAGTGTTTGTCAAAAACAGACTTCCAAAAACTGGGGTGCGGCTTATATGCGAGTAAATACGGTAGGTAGTATTACTGATTTTTTTAAAAATTGAAAACTTTTATAATAATAATAATAATAATAATAATAATAATAATAATTCTTTATTTAGCGCAAGCGCTATCTTTCACAAATCAGTACAATACAAAGATACATAAAGATACACAATAAAGACACAAACCAAAGAATTAACACACTAAAAACATAGAATAATCTAATTAGGATGTCAACATAAATGTTTCCGTCATTATAATTTCTAAAAGTTTGCTTTTAAATATGCTAAGACTCCTCACACTTTTAACATTAAGTGGAAGAGCATTAAAAGAACGAATCCCAAGATAAAATAAAGATTTGGCCGATGATTGTTTATGAACATGGTTTAGAAAAAAATTATTATGCGCTCTCGTGTAATGCTGATGGACATTTTCAACTTTTTCAGTGTTTGTAAAATATGCAGGTAGAAGACCATTTTGAAGTTTGTAAATAAAACACATGCCTTGAAAATACACATAATCCTTAATCCTTAGCCAATTTAGAGATTTTAACATAGTATTTACAGGTGTATATCTACTACATTTCAGAATAATCCTCATGCCTCTATTTTGTAGAATCTGTAGTCTTTCAATATCTGTATTAAATGCCTGATACAATAAAATCATACAAAAGGTAAGGTGTGGTTTAATAATAGTGTTATATATACATAGTTTTGTGGCTACTGTCAGGTGCTGACCTATCCTACTAAGGTAGCTAAGTTTTTTTCTGATTTTGTTCTCTATGTACAGTATATGTTGTTTAAAACTTAGATTTACATCCAACAACATACCTAAGTATTTGAATGATTTAACACATTCCACTAACTCACCATTTAGTACAATATTAACTTCACAATTATCAGTTGTGTTCATATAATGTAGTTTCCCAGTACCAATCATCATTGCCTTACACTTACTATTGTTCAGCTTTAGCATATTAATGCTCAACCAGTCAGTCACTACCTTCAATTCTTCGTTCAATGTATTGTTCAAATCAGTCATATCATTTCCACCATAGAAGATGACTGTATCATCTGCATAGACATTTATCACACATTTATTTAAACAACAATTTATGTCATTAACATACACTGAAAATAAGAATGGTCCTAAGACTGAGCCTTGTGGTACTCCTAGATTTACATCGATAGTGTCTGAGATTTCCCCATCAAATTTAGTTCTTTGAGCTCTCTCATTGAGATAATCATCGAGCCACTGGTACACAGTACCTTGAACACCATACATATATTGCAATTTCATTAACAACCTTTTCCTATCGATGGTCTCAAAAGCCCTTTTGAAGTCCAGGAAAACTGACAATATTGATAAATTATTATCTCTTAGTTTGTTCCACTCAGAAACCATCCACTGCACCGCTGTTTCACAGGAGTGACCTTTCCGGAATCCAGATTGATTAGTCATAATAAAGTTATTTTTATAAAAATATTCCTCTAACTGAGAGTGTACAACAAGCTCCAGCAGTTTTTCATAAATTGGCAGCATATTTATCGGCCTAAATTGATCAATTAATGTAGTCCCAGCAACTTTAGGGACCGGAATTACAAGTGTTTCTTTCCAACTTTTGGGAAATACGCCTTTACTTAATGATAAATTAATTAAATGAAGTAGTCTATGCTTAATGCTAGGATACCCATCTTTTAACAATCTGACAGAGATTCCATCCAGAGTTCCACCTCCTTTATTTTTTAAATCCATCACTAGCTTATTTAAATCCTGGATTTGAACTTGTTTGAAGTCACACATGATGATATCTTTACTCACTCGGTTGTACTGGTTAAGTTCAACCTGGTCAACTATTCTATTACTAATAGGGTTGGGATTCGATTTGATTTGCTAAATCGATGTCAAACTGAAGATTTCGACATCAAATCGAAATAATTTCGACATCGAAATAATTTTGACATCGTAATAATGGGCCACATCGAAATAATTACGGCGAAATGTGGCAACACTGCAATTGCGTCTGCCCAAGGCCATGTTCCAGCGCTAGAGAAGTCCCTCTCACACCCCCCTCGCGGCAACAAATGACGAGGAAATGATTGAAATAAATAACTTTTTCATTTCAAATAACGTACAAGCATTTATTTATGTAAAAGGGAACAATTAATGAAAAAATTTCGTTGCAAATCCAGTTGCAAATTCATGGTTTTATTAGACTTGTTGCCGGAATATATCCCGTGAAGCATAGGTAACATTGTCTGCATTCAACATCCTTTAGCAATGTTGCCCGTAATGTTCACTTCAAACTCGAAAACTTTCCACAATTCACTTCGTCTCCACGGCGGGATTATTATTTTTTTGCGTGGAAACATTCTTTCACGAGAGAATAAAAACAACACGCGCTGAATGGCAAGAGACAACTGACCAACCCACCCTCAACTGCACACGCGGTATGCAGGAAGGGCGGAAGCAGGCCACTCAGCTGATCTTGAGAGGCGCGTTGCACTGTTGCCAGCTCTACAATACTGCGCGCTGATTCTCGGAATTTATTAAACGATGTCAAACGATTATTTGATTAAACAATTCAAATCGATGTCGAATCGAAACTCAAAATATCATTCGACATCGATGTCAAATCGAAAAATCGATGTCAAGTCCCAACCCTAATTACTAATATTATTTATATCTATTTCCGAAATATTACTTATAATCTCTTCAACACTCTCAGAAAAATATGTATTAAAGTGATTTGCAATGTCTACCTTATCTGATATTATGCTACCATTGCATAAGACAATCTCATCTGCAGTACACTTCTGATTCTTTTCACTTACAAGCTTCTTAAGAGTTTTCCACATACCCTTACTATCTCCTCTTTGTCTGTCAATCTTTTCATAGTAATAATCATATTTTGATTTTCTGAGCATGCTAAGAACTCGATTTCGATACCTTTTAAATTCATCCCAATCACTTTGAAGTCGACTAAGTTTCGCTCTTTTAAAATAATTATTTCTCAACTGCATCTCCTTCCTTATCTCATCAGTTATCCATGGGACCCCTATATTTCCTCTCTTCTTCAAAATGCTTGTAAGATTTTTCTCTTTCGCACTTGTTAGACCTTGAACAAATATTTGAGAGGCTAGGTTTACATCAGTTTCCAACATATCATACTCTTGCTCTTCTAGATCTGCTCTAAACCTAGCTACGTCATAACCTCTCCAGTCAAACAGACTGTACAAATCTACTTCTCTTTCTCGTCTTGCTTCAGTGTTTATGTCAATCATGAACGATTCATGGTCTCCAATACCGGGACCTCCTCCCACTCCAAATGTAACCTTGTCACAATTAGTGATTATGTAGTCTATAAGAGTTTCACTCATTTTCGTTATTCTAGTTGGTTGATTTACAATTTGAGTTAGACCATACGTTTCAATACCACCAATCATGTTTCTAGTGATAGCATTGGGCTTGAGAATATCCATATTAAAGTCACCTACAATCACCGTTGTAGTACCCTTATGCTTGTTCATTATGCTTTCGCACACTACCTCCGTGAAATATTGAATAAATTCTGCATGGTTTGCATTTGGAGAGTGGTACACAGTAAATACAATTATGTTTACTCGTCTAAGCTTATGTCCTATCAGTAGCAAGGTTATTACTCTACCACGAAAAGCAGGACTCCATTTTTGTCAACTGTTTTATAAATTAGATTATACATAGTAAATGCCAAATGGGCTACATTTATAGAGTATTTACTATTTAGAATTTACACAATTTGACAGTAGTATTTGAGTTATCAAAGTATATTTTGAACTTCATTGAAACTGAATAATACAGCCTCTAGTAGGTGAGCTCTGATTTCATTGACAATAACAAGGACTGATTGTCGAGGAACCTGACCAGCAGCCAATCCGTTTCGTTCTAATACCGTTTTATGATTTGTTGGGTGTACCATTCTATTGAAATTGTCAGTGTCGTACTTCTAATACTAGATAAATTTAATAATTGAAAGTATAACGGTGATTTAACAATTGTTTACTGGCATATAATATTGCACTGTAATGCAACTGGGCGAATGGTGACAGATGAACGATGATGACATAACAAAAATAATAATAATGTAATTTATTGAGCACATAAAATAGATAATGAATAGGAAAAGACGGGTAGCATGTCCCATTAGTAGAGAATCCTTCCAGCATTTGCCTCTCAACTGAGGGAAGACACAAACTTCAGTTTGCCGTGAAGGCATCAGGAATCGAGCCTGGAGCTTCGGATTAACGTACAAAGTGTTACTGCTGGAGCCGATTTGGTTCATTCAACGAGTGTGATCTTCAGAGTGCCAAGGTATTGGTCGACACTCTGCAGGACAATGGTCTACGTACTTGACGTTGTTTCTGGTGATGGGCGGCGTGCCGGCCTCTGGCGTGGCCCCTCGGTCGCCGACGGCCATGGCGGCCGCATTGACGGCGGAGTTGTAAGCGTCCTCGCCGTCGGGCCGCGACGTGAACCCCGACGCCTCCTTCTTGAGCACCTTCGACGAGCTGCGACACAACACCGAGATCATCGACACATTCGCATGGAGCGAGAACACTTCAAGACTGAACCTAGATCGCAAATTGATCACTAGCATAATTATGATATGAATTGCTTTGACACGTCTCACCCTCCAAAGGTTGCAAGAGGTTAGCTTCTCGTAACATTTAATTGAAGTAGGGCTCAAAAATTTAAAACTTTTATAATACAAGCTAATAAAATGACAAGGATTTTCTATTCTACCAAATAATATTTTAATAGTCAAGAAACTATAAGAGGAATGACCAGCCATAACTATTCTACAGTTTTATGAAAGCTTCATATTGAGTTCAGAACAGATTTGTGTAAAAGAAATCATGCAACATAAACGTAAAATCATGCAACATGTGAAATCATGCAAGCGTTACATTACCTAAGAATAAACCGGATAACACAGAAAGTTGTTGAAAAAAGCACAACCATAAGAATTCAGATAGAGATATAGGTATGTAAAGAACAAATAATTTGACCTTATTCATGCAACACTGGAAATAGATGTACTAGACTACCAGCCAGATAACAGAGTATCAGCGACCACAGAACATAAATCCAAAATTAAATTAGAAGGTCCCTACAGTGGGTACACTTTGAAGTAAAGTGGTAGAAACAAGATCGGTGAATATTTCAATGTTATTGCAATTCGCCATAAGTCGAAAATCCTAATTCTAAAAAGTTGCTAAAAATCACCCTTAGAACGAAATACCGAACTTCTTTCCAAGGGTGTACGTATAACTACTACTACATACCACGTTTGTCGTTTTGTGAAGACAGGTTTTTATATTCTAAAAAGAAAATTAAGCATTTACTCTTTCATTAGGTCGGTTGCTGAACCATTTTAATTACAATGAACAACATCTACAATAATACCTTGTTCCCACTTTGACCTTCAACTACAGAGTTGAAATTGCATTGGCCAACTGCGGTTGAAACTTGAAAGTCATAGTGTGAACTAAGTAAAAACCAGTCTAACAATAATATGTCTCAATTATAGAAATCCCCTTTAGTTTTATCATCTTGAAAGCCACTAACAAGCAAATGGCACTTGAAACAAGAGTGTGTGCAATGAAAGACGTCGAAGTAGACACTTTTCCGCTAGATTATTAATGAGCGAGCACTAAACAAGCTCTTTGCTAAACGCAAGCGAGATGGGATGGAGTTATCACCACACACACACACCCGGGAGGGGGCGGGGGGGAGAAAACCGACCCTGAAGAAACGGAGACATTGTTTACCTGTCGCAAGGTCGGCGAGCAACGGGCGACCTTTTCGGCGACCTGCAAGCATATGGTGGTGCCGTCATTGGTACCTCGGAAAACTGGTGCCTTCCGTTTACTGTTCTCGGCACCTTTCTTGCACTGAGATTTCTAGCAATTCAATAATAAACCAGGGGATGGTTGAAAATCTCTAATTTGATTTACATCTTCTTTGTCTTCACTTAGATTATCTGCCGAACTGGATATTATTAATTTGTACATTGCACACTGTTTTTATCTTGTTTAACTAATTTCAAATGACCAATATTAGTGTTTCTGATAGGAAACTAGTAAAAATAATAAGTAATCAAGTCCTATATTTCTACAGAATCAAAAGATGATACATTTAGAGTTAAATAAAAGAGGAAGAAAACAAGCATGTCAGTAAGAACACTAAATTATAATTGATAGAATAATAGAGATTAAATAATAAATTAATAGTATCACATTATCAGGCAAGAAGCAGTGCATTACAAATTGTGTATAGCTTGGCACGTGCAAAGCAAGCACTAGAAGGGGAGAATATTAGTAAAAAAATCAAGATAGTTCAGCAGTAACTAATATCATACTCTTTACTGGATAAAGATGTAACTTTATGGGTTTTCGGTGAGAGATAACACAAATGACTGCTGTGGCTGACTGAATGGAAGGCATATCCAATGCATAAATTGATAATACACAGGAAAAAGTTAAATATCTAAACTAGAAATTTGATCAGTCAAATACATTCTTCTAGTAAAAAAAATATTCCATTTAAAGTATAATTTAATGGAAAACAGTGGCACCACGTACAAGGTGCACAGAAATGATGCATTGACCATTATATTTAGTAAGAGAAATACACAGATATTATGTCCCATGGTGTACAATGTACATCGACACTTTACGGAACAAAATACTTGAAAATCGCATGATTTTCTACCAACTTCTCAGTAAGTAAATTAAGAGAAAAGTTATGATACTTAAACATTTAAGCATTCTCTCACTGAAGTAAGGATTTAATCATAAAATTTTAGCAATTTCCAATTTATCTCAATGTTCGAAAATAATGAAAAGATAATCAATGAAAGAGGCAAGATGGACACTCACCCTCCCTCGGGCGCCTCCTCGAAGCGCTTCTCCTTGCCCCCGGGGGGCGGCTTGCCCGGGGGGAGTGTCTGCGAGGTGACGCTCTGCTCCCTCATCTGTCTCCGCCGCTTCTTGCTCCAGAGCTCGTGGCAGTCCTGCCAGGTGGGCAGCTCGGGGCATTGCATCCTGCGCTCACAGCACAGCATTACACACTAGCCGCTCGACACACAAGCACGACACACAAGCACGACACACAAGCACGACACAAGATTGAGAAAGAATTACAGCTAAAAAGCTTTCCTTTAACTGTCGTAAAGTAGGCTATTTTCCAGAACATTACATGGAAACTCAGCTTTTCCAAGGTTTCTAAATTCTTTTCGGCATACAGTCAGTAGGTACACTTAGCTAAAGTAAAAATGGTATTTGAACGTAACGGATTGGCTGCTGGTCACGGTCCTTGACAAACAATAAAAAAATGCACACATTTGATATTATAAATGAAATCAGAGCTCGCATACTACTACTAGATAGATGACGAATTAGCATTGACTTCAGCGGAAGATGACATCAATTTTTATCGTCCAACAAGTTTCTTCGAATACCGTTTTCACTTTGGCAAGTGTATAAAGTTAATATTATCCATGAACTATTTGATAGTCAGTGCTCAGTATTCATGTATTATCATGCAATTAATTAATATTTTGATTTAAAAATAGGTACCATAAAATAATTTTTTTAGACACTTTTATAATATCGTATCTTGTAAATTTTCTGGCGCTTTCTCTGCAAGAAGGCGGTAGTACGTACTTGTCCGGCTGCACGTTCTTGAGCCACGTTGACTTGAGCGCCTCCTCTGCGGTGATCCTCTTCTCGGGGTCCAGCTCCAGCATCTTGTCGAGGAGGTCTAGCGCGGAGGCGGGCATGAAGACGAACTCCTCGCGCAGCCGCCGCCGGTACGAGTTCTTGGGCTTGAGCGTGTGCCACAGCGGCAGTTTGATCACCGACGGCCACACGGCGGGCGTAGGCGTGCCGCACATCCGCGAGATCATCTCCAGCTGCATCATCTCCACGTTCGCCTGCGACATTACGTTTAGCATCAATTAAATCATTTGTATACCCGAGTTAAATGCTAGGTATAAAATACCAGATCAGAGGAGTCATTATAGTATCTATTTAATTAAGACATCTTATGTTAATGGTAAAGTATCTTTTTTTTTTACTCTGTAGTTAGTTAAGGTCCATAACAACAGTTGATACATAGCTAAACGATAATAGAGGAGGGGGAAATACAGGAATCACCAACAAATTGTCCACACTTGATAAAACTTGCTGAATTCCTAATTTAAAAAACATGTAGATTGATTGGGAGAAGAAAGAATGGGAATATAATCTACACAAAAGGGCACCATTTCTTGAGGTGTGCACTTCATCGGCGTATATAATATTGTCACAAGTCTACCGTCAAGTCTAGTAAATCTGATAACAGTCGGGGCAACGTATGATTGAACTCTCAACAGAATGCGCTGATCGTCAGTTGTTCTGCTAGGCCAAGAAAGAGTACATTGCAAGTGGAGCGCGCAATGAAGTCTTTCTCGGCCTAGCAGAACAGCTGATGTACGCTGTCCAGACTGTAGTTGACGTCTTCTTTGTTTAGAGTTAACTTTTGACAACTTAAAAGCTTAAGAATGTATTTAAACCCAATTTATAACCCATTTAAGTTGATTCTATATATCTCTCTGTGACTGCTACGCACCTGGAACACCGGCTTCTTCCAGAAGAGCTCGCCGAGGATGCAGCCGCAGCTCCACACGTCGATGGCGGGCCCGTAGCGCTCCTCGCCCAGGAGCAGCTCTGGCGGCCGGTACCACAGCGTGATCACCTTGTTGGTGTAGGGCCGCTGCCGGTCCTCGGCGTTGTACAGCCGCGCCAGACCAAAGTCCGCCAGTTTCACCTGCACCAGACGCAGCCAGTTCACACGAGGTCACCGAATGTCACACAACATTTTGAGGCCATTCCAGAGGTCTTCATTTCCATTTTAGTGCATTACTTAGAAAGTGAGCTTAAATTGCATGCAAGCGCTTCATTTTTTAAATTTTACCGTATTGACCCAAATATAGTGCGATGTCTTCTTAATTTTTTTAGTCTTCAAATCCCAAAATAGTAGGTAGGGTGCCACCAGTGCGCGGACGGGCATCAGTGCTCGAAGACTCTCATTTTAAATGCTTGAAATTAGGAAATACGATTTATTTTTATTGTTACAAGGTTTCCTATACCTTATTTATGTCTAGAAGAAGTTCAAACAATCAAAATTCATATTTTTTTAGAAACGTCTAAAAATCTTAACTGAAATAAGATGTATTTTCATTGTTTGAAGGTTTCCTATCGAGTAGTAAGACATAGGAAAAACAAGGGGTCGCACTAGAATCGAGGTCGCACTATATTCGGGTTAATCAATATGGTACATTTGTGACTTTAAAAATCTCAGGAAATCATTGAAATGAGCCGTGCAGCAGTTACCTCTCCCTTGTTATTCATGAGGATGTTGCTGCACTTGATGTCGCGATGCAGGAAGTTCTTCTTGTGGCAGTAGCTGAGTCCGTCGAGCAGCTGGCGCATGATGGAGGCGTTGTTGGCCTCGTTGAAGTCCACCATTCCCGACTCGAGCAGCCCCATGAGGTCGTGGTCCATGTACTCGAACACCAGGTAGAACGAGCCCTTGTCCTGCGGGCAAGCACTCGGTCACGCCTCGTCTCACAAGCATGGAACATCATGCGCGTTAGGTCGACCGCAAAGCCTCGTGTGTGACATTTACAAAATCAGCATTTTTGAAGGATATACGTAACTGATTGTTCTTTGCCTAAAATTATGACTTAATTTAAAAAGAATGCTGGAAAATACCAGTCAGTATTGTTATGAAATAAATAGATCAAAACATTAGGTAGGCACTTAGGCATTAGCTACGGTCGGTGTCAACTAATCGTGATACCAGCTTAGCATGGCCAGGGATAGGCCGGCCCATGCTAAGCAGGTATCACGATTAGTTGACACGGACTCTAGTACCTACCTACGTAGGTACCAGTTTTATACCTCACCCAAACAATTCTGGAAATGTCACATATGAGGTTTTTAGTTTTACCGACGAAATGTATATTCGCAATGCTTAACGTAGCACTGCTCTTTAACTGGGCAGTGCTATGCTATATCCTTTGGCTATAAGCATTCATAGCCGAAGGATGATTTGATATTATGAAGAATAGGTACGCATGGATGGTGGGAAGGACATAGTCGTGGCCTATTGGTAAGGAACCCTCCCAGCAATTGGTCTGAGAGAAACTGACCCAGGAAGGCCGTCTGCGGGGATCAAATCCGGTACCTACTGAGTGCAAGACAAGAGTGTTACCACTGAGCCGACTTGCTCCATGCAGCTTGTACAGTCGGGACAATGTATGTTTGAACTCTCAACAGAATGAGCTGAACGCCAGTTATTCTGCTAGGTCGAGAAATACTTTTTGAATTGTTTTGCAATGTAGTATTTCTCGGCCTAGCAGAAGAACTGACGATGGCTCCATCTGGTGAGAGTTCAGACATACGCTGTCCAGACTGTACTAATCAGAGGTATTTATTTATTATATATTAATATAATTATTATTTTATTAAGTCTATATTCTCAACAGAGCCGAGTCCCCACTAGTCAGAATGTAATAGAGAAGGGAGGAGAGGAAACCCAGTACCGGCATGTAGCCTACTCCTGACGAAAGATACCAAGGGGGCCAACGGCTTAACATCCCATCCTAAGGACGGTGTAACATTCACAACAAGGGCCTCCACAACCCGCGATGTCGATCATCCAAAAAGTGCAGTGATCTTTCACATAACCCAAAGGATCCAATTGTCAGTTAAAGCATATGTTATGTATGTATGTCTTTACTTTTCCATACTATTTCTAATATTCTTCACTACAGAATCATGCACTTTATCATATAAATTATAAACAGTCATTATTAAATCATGCATTTATTGAGACTTTTTCAGGCGCTTGCAAAGAAATCCCTAAGATTTCACTTTCATACACATACCACATTACACCACACACAGATATTGATAAGAGAGTAGTAGATACTTTGTAACTTGGTCATTACCTGCCGTTTCCACGTAGTCTAAACAAAAACCAAGTCCTCTTTAGTGACAAACATCACAGGTCAACGCAAACTTTGGTATATCTCGCAGCTAGTGGCATTTACATAGAGACAAACAAGTTACAAAGTGTACGACACATTCACCCACAGACAAGGAGATGGAATACAAGAAGCAGTGTAGGTACATTTGCAGTTTAATCCGGTTCCGGTGATTCCGGTTTTTTAAATTTTTGCACCGTTTTGTTCCTACATTTTTGTTTCATTGAATTTACAAAACCCAGCTTGGATACTTCTGAAATCAGTAAGGTACCTAGGTAACAGAGATAAAATATTTTGAGAATCAGATTCGTTTTAAAGAAATTTTGTGGGAGTTGTGAAAAATTAGAATTTACCCGAACCCTAATTTGTAATAAGATTAAGCAGTGATTAAACCTCCATATGATTTGCTTAACAATGGCACAGTGCGGCCCCTAAATACATTTTACTGTCGTTTTTCATATTTAACCAGCATTTTTAGTAATTTTACATACATTTTTTCCATCTCTACTTTGTTTTGCGGGCCCGGTCACATTTTATCCGGGCCCTTTGCCTCATCGCATCCCGGTCCTTTTCATCTCAGACCGCCCCTGATCGTGATGTCAAATCAAGAAAGAATATGAGATTAATTAAGGAGCAATCAGAATTGTCCTTAGTAGGTACTCCAGCTCAAATTAAGTTTTAGTAAGTAGGGGTGTCATTCCTGTACGTTTTTAGTCTCTTAAGTTAGCTATCTTATCTTAAAATTTGTTTACTCCAATGTTAACGTCCATAACAACGGTTGCTAAATTTTAAGATAAGAGAGTGAAAATGCGTACAGGAATCACCCCCCTAGATTTTTAATTTAAGGCCTCTTAAGTCTTAACCCATTGGCTCCTGATTTTTCAAGAAATAAAAGGGGCTAGAAATGGGATTTAATTTCAAGGTATTCTATGGATCCCAAAAATTACAATAACTTTCCTAATCTTGGATACTTTTTCATGATTTTTTAAAATAAAGGTAGAATAACCATTTGTACATACAAATTAATAATTGGCTTGTGAGATTTTAGAAGTTCCACTATAATTAGTAGGCCTTTAAACAAAAAGGTAAACACATAGCAACCAAAAAATTGTATGTGTTGTCACAGCAACCAAACAAAATATGTTTTTCTGTAAATTTCTGATAAAACCAACCACTGGAGCCCTATTCTAGAACTTTTAAATTCCCAATTCCACTAGAATTCAATTCCATCCAATGTTAATCCTTATGGCCGTGTCTGAATTCCATCAGAATGGAATTGGAAAATTGTTCTAGAATAGATCTCCTGTTCACATGAATTATTATTACTATCACTTTCCAAATAATTACTCTCATTAAAGTCATCGGCACACTCCACTAGTAATTGATTTATGACAATTTATAGCCAACAATATTTCATGTCACCATTTTTAAACAGTGCGAGATAAGTTTCAGAGCAAATATCACTACTGTGAAGAATGTAGTAGGTACATTGGCAATGTAAATATGTTAGGTTGGTAGCATGACCTTCAGTCTATTTACAATGCAAGTACCTTGACTTGACTTTGACTTCAGTAGTCTAGTAGTTTCCGGTTTCCGGTTTAGTTCTCTTGCCTGCCATTTTGCTGTCAGTGTTATAATATCATTATTGTGAATTGTTCTTCTACTATACATTAAAGTATACAATCTTCTTAAACTGAATCTTGTTCTATATTATATATCCTAAATCTATCTACGCCTCAACGAATCTCAACAGGTTATGGGCCCAGGCATTCTGGATTGATTAGGAAAGTGTGAACCAGTGTGAACAGTTTCTTCAACGTTTCAGTAACGACACAATTCAAGATGGATACCGACGAGAAATTTCGTATTCCTCTCTTTGTAGGAGAAAACTTTTCAAGTTGGAAGTTTCGTATGGAAACGTTACTTGATCAGTTGGAAATCTTGATTTGCATTCAAGAAGATGTCGTAAGTAAAGCCAGTGAACTGATGGAAAAAGAAGAAAAGAAGAAAGATGGCACATGTAAGAAGATGGCAGAAGACCTCTTGAAGAAAGAGAAGAAATGCAGGACTCAGATTGTAATGCGCATAGCTGACTCACATTTAGAATATGTACGGGATCATACCTCAAGCTTCGAAATATGGAAAGCATTGGAGACAACATGTGAAAGGAAAGGAGTAGCCAGTCAACTTCTGTTGAGGAAGAAGTTACTCTTGTTAAAATTCAACTCGTCGAAGTGTGATCTGGAAAAACATTTTCTTGTATTTGATAAGCTTGTACGTGAACTGAAAAGTACTGGTGCAAAGTTGGAAGAGACTGACATTGTGTGTCATCTCTTGCTGACAATGCCGAGTGAGTATGATACAGTTGTCACAGCGCTAGAAACTTTGTCGGCTGAAAACCTGACACTTGCTTTTGTGAAGAATCGTCTTCTTGAAGATGAAAGTAAAAGGCAAGGGAAGTCAGCAGCAGCACCGAAGAATAATACGGAATCAACAATGGTCTTCGCTGCTGGTTCTGGAAAAAAGTTTCAACAACGAACTGCTAAGAACAGTAGTTTTAAGTACAAGTGCTATAGTTGCGGAAAAGTAGGGCACAAGCGTTCTGATTGTCCAGGAAAGCAAACAAACGCTCAAGTTGCGGAGAAGATGACGTTTGTCGCAGTTTCGGCAGCTACGGCCATGCAACGGGAGAATAGCAGCTTGGAATCCGTCACTTGGTATCTCGACTCGGGAGCCTCGCAACACATGTTTAGTGAGAAAAATGAGCATCTACTTCAAGATGTGGAACCGCTATCGGAATCAGTTTTCATCACTGTTGCTTCGGGAGAACGAGTTGAAGTCAAGAAGAAAGGGAAACTTGTTGTTTGGGTGAACTACGGAGGTAAACACACCCAGCTGACTATCGAAGACATTCTGGTAACACCATTTAAGTTTAATCTACTATCAGTTAGCAGGCTGGAATCACGTGCATTCAGAGTAATATTTGAGTGTGGAAAGGCTACTATCTGGAAAGACAAACTGAAGGTGATTGAAGGAAAGAGAGTCGGTCAGATGTATGAAATAACTTTTCAACTGTGTTCAAAAGGCAAGTTACCGGAAGTAGTGTGTGCAACCGCACAGTTGTGGCATGCTAGGTACGGACATATCAGTAACAACGGACTGAAGACCGTAAGCAGAATCGTCAACGGAATCGAGTTGTCAGGAAACCTCAAAACAGTGTGTGGAACATGTGTGGAAAGTAAGCAGACCAAACTCCCTCATGTTCATGAGCGTGTGCGCGCGCAGCGTCCACTCGAATTGGTTCATAGTGACTTGATGGGGCCATTGAACCCTGTGACGGCTGACGGGCGGAAATATATTGTAACATTCATTGACGATTACACCCATTTCACAATGGCATATGCCAGGGCTGCCGCCATATACAAATTAATATCCTTTTAAAAAGCATGAAAAATCCGTAAAAATCCGTATGCCCATTAAAAACCTTTAAAATGATGTAAAACTCCCATATTTCAAGCATCAAGTGGGCCACTTGACAGATAAGCTATTGAATTCCTCACACAACATGGGACATGAGAGGAGGGGGTTGGGTTCTGGACTGACAGCTGTGGATGGAATTGTAATTTTGAATTCATAATTAAATTAATTATAAATATTTTTCTTCCGTTTCCAACACAATATTCATAATGAGCATTATGAAACTGCAAAACTATAAGCACACGCAAAACTGAGGGATGCAATCACTAATCAGGTCATTAACCCACGACCAGCTGCAAACAACTAACAAGTGGATGCCTCAGACAGATGCGCCCCTAGTCTCTCAAGGCATTGCTCAAGGTCGACCAGTTTCCCCCACCCCCCTTCCTCCCTCTCCAATCACTCGCAACCATTCACAACATTCACCCTAGTATAGCTAGCCTACTTACACAAAATGATGTTTTGAAACAATCCCTGCACTGAAAATTGTTGGACAGGAAACAAAAATAACTTGTCAAACTATACATTTTCGTAATAAATTTGAAATATTATCTCCTTCAACAGAGAAAAAGTGGTTCAACCATGAATCACCAATATCCGTTAATGTGTCAACAAATCCGCGTGTCCGTTTTTGTACTCATTAATCCGTAAAAACGGATAATATCCGTAAAAACGGCAGCCCTGGCATATGCTTTGAAGTCGAAAGCGGAAGTGCTGGAACATTTCAAGAAATACGAAGCAATGGTCACTGCTCAGTTTCCTCAATACAGAATTAGTCGTTTTCGTTGCGATAATGGAACAGAATATGTCGACAAGGAAACTGCAGAATACTTCAGTCGTAAAGGGATTCGATACGAATGTACAATTCGCTACACACCGCAACAGAATGGAGTTGCCGAACGAATGAATCGCACCATAATGGAGAAAGCCAGGTGCATGCTCATTCACAGCGGAGCGACCAAGGAACTATGGCCAGAAGCAGTTAACGCCGCGATTTATTTAATAAATCGAAGTCCAACATCAGCCTTGAGGAATAAAGTTCCTGCAGAACTTTGGTTTGGTACAAAGGTTAGTGTCGATAAGCTGAGAGTATTCGGATGCCAGGCATATCTGAAACGACCTCGTGAGCTTATTGGTGGAAAACTGGAATCGCGCTCGATCAAGTGCATCATGGTAGGATACTGTAGCAATGGCTATCGGCTGTGGAATCCTCTCGAGAAAAAGATCATCTTTGGGCGAGATGTCGTATTCGATGAAACGAACTTCGATACTGCGAATGATTCTCCGGGTGTACCGATGACCTACGATAGCGATTCAGGCGGAGTTCAAGATGAACCGGAAACAAGCTGTGAGACACAGCCGGAACTGGAGAGCGAATCGGAACTGGAGAGTGAGTCGGAACAAACACCGGAGGCGGAGCAGCGGAAGACTCGAACAGGTCGCATAGTGAAGCCGCCAACGTATTTGAAAGAATACACAGTTTTCGCTTTGTGTGAAACGTATAAAGACATCGCAGGCAGGGAAGACAGCACGGAGTGGTTGAAAGCTGTAGAAGAGGAAATGATTGCTTTGAAACAGTCAAACACATGGGAGTTAACGGATCTGCCTCCTGGAAGAAAGTCAATTTCAAACAAGTGGGTGTTCAAGGTAAAGAGAGATGAACATGGTGATTTCGACAAATACAAGGCACGTCTGGTAGTAAAAGGGTGCGCTCAACAAAAGGGTCTTGACTATAATGAGACGTATGCACCAGTCGCTCGATTGGCAACCGTTCGAACACTTCTAGCAGTCGCCAATCATGAAGGACTATCTGTAAGCCAGATGGACGTGAAGAACGCATTTTTGCACGGAACTGTAAGTGAAGAGATTTACATGAAGCAGCCTCCTGGTTTTGTAGTAGGAGAGAAGGTGTGCAAACTGAAAGGCGCTTTGTATGGTCTGAAACAGGCACCAAGGATCTGGAATTTGAAGATAAACAACTTCTTGTTGGATCTTGGTTTCAAACGTTCTGTTAATGATCAGTGTTTGTATATGAATTCAAAACTGTACCTTCTTCTGTATGTAGATGATTGTTTAATCGTTGGAAAGGAAGAAGAGATTGAGAAGATGAAGAAACTTCTCAGCAAAGAGTTTCGCATGACGGACTTGGGTGACGTTCGATGTTTTCTCGGAATAAAAGTCGAGAAGAGAGAAAATGGATTATTTCTAAGTCAGGCGAATTATGTGAAACAAGTATTACGAAAGTTTGGCATGGAAAATTGTAAACCCGTAAAAACTCCATGGGAACAAGAACGAAAAGGTGAAGCAAGCGAAGATACTGAATGCATCATTGGAAAGAAGCCTTATCGTGAACTAATTGGATGTTTGATGTATGCAATGTCCACGACCAGACCTGACATCAGTGCAGCAGTTCATTACTACAGTCAAGCTCAGAGTAATGCGACGGAAGCCGACTGGAAGGGATTGAAGAGAGTTCTACGTTATCTACAAGGTACGGTCAATCTTGGTTTATACTTCGAGAAGAAGCAAGAAGCGAAGCCGCTTGTTGGGTACGCAGATTCTGATTGGGCCGGTGCTAAGGACAGGCGGAGCACATCGGGTCATCTTATGGAAGTTTACGGTTGTCCCGTAGTCTGGACCACGAAGAAGCAGACAGCGGTGGCTCTATCATCAACCGAAGCGGAATATATTGCACTCGCTGGTGCTGCAACGGAAGTCTTGTGGTTGAAGGCATTGTTGAAGGACCTAAGTGTAATTGTGAAAGAACCTGTAACTCTGTACGAAGACAACCAGGCTTGTATTTTCTTACTGGAAAAATGGGAACACAAGCGCCTTAAGCATGTTGATATCAAGTACCATTTTATAAAAGAGTTGGTCGAGAAGAAAATAGTTCAAGCAGTTTACATCTCTACAGAAGATCAGAAAGCAGACATATTTACGAAGGGACTACTCGGAACACGATTTGTGTTGATTCGAAATTTACTCGGAATTCAATTGGCATGAACTGAAACGTTGCAAGAGTACAAGAGAAATTGAATAATTGTATTTTTGTGTATTAACTGTAATTTTGGTTTGTGTTTTTAAATTGAGGCGGAGTGTGAAGAATGTAGTAGGTACATTGGCAATTTAAATATGTTAGGTTGGTAGCATGACCTTCAGTCTATTTACAATGCAAGTACCTTGACTTGACTTTGACTTCAGTAGTCTAGTAGTTTCCGGTTTCCGGTTTAGTTCTCTTGCCTGCCATTGTGCTGTCAGTGTTATAATATCATTATTGTGAATTGTTCTTCTACTATACATTAAAGTATACAATCTTCTTAAACTGAATCTTGTTCTATATTATATATCCTAAATCTATCTACGCCTCAACGAATCTCAACAACTACCAACTCAATATAAAATAAGACAAAATGTGTTCAGAATGGTTCCTGAAGATTTAAGAATCAATATGCATACGCCATCTGTGACTAAAACTTGGAATGTAAGATGGGATTGTATATCTGGCGAGCTCACCTCGCCAATCCACAGGCTGCCCACTTAGAATATGGCGAGTTGTGTTCGTCAAAATAAGCCAATGGGTTAACTGTCAAATATAATGATATACCTGGTAATTAGTAACTAGTATCTATAATGAAGAGTAGAGTTCATACAGTATGACACCTACGACTTAGTACGACTTACGACTTTGGATATTATGACCAATATCTAACCCTTGATCGGCTCTTTACATTGTCTAGCATTACTTGCCTGCATTTTTATTAATTGTGGGCATTGTCGTAGTCATGAGCTCTGACCGAGAAATGAAAGTGATAACGGCTAGGCGATATCAGGCGGTGCAAGTTACCTTCCTGAAGTCCATCGCGTCCTGCTTGTCGGTGACAATCTCGCGCAGGTTGACGATGTTCTTGTGGTTGAGCTGGCGCAGGATCTTGATCTCGCGCACAGCCGTGATCGGGAAGCCCTCCTTCTCGTTCTCCAGTCGCACCTTCTTCAGCGCCACCAGCTCTGTAACAGCGCGGCAGCGGACGCGTCAAATACCAATCCATCGCCACGTCAACAGTGGCGCGTTGACAACATTTAAGTAAGCAGACTACTATTATGAGGTCTCGAAACAATTTGACCAAGGGTCCAATGGAATATTATTTAGGTAGTTGAAATGTGTGTAAGCACTCAATTTTATTACAGACAAACCGAGGTCTCTTAATAGGTCACTACATTCAACGTTGAGTCTAAATCCTGATGATTTTTCCGAACAAAAATATCAAGATCCTACATAGGTACTATTTTTATGACAACTATAGAAAGGATTAAATCAAATATTAAAGAATTAAAGAAATGATGTAAAAGTAGTACCTACTACATTAATGGAAAGAAAAGTTACTTTCACTTTTGATTATGACCATTTTTTACAAATACAATTTTGAATTTACAGTTTCACTTTCTTTATACAGGTCAAAACAGAGAATAGGTAACTTACTTGAATGGTTTTACAAAGACAAATAATAGTAAATGTATGTAGGGAATGGATGAATCATGAATACCAATCAAATTAAAAATTACCAGAGGCAAATAACTAAGATAAATATGTAAACAAAAAGAAACAATTACAAACTTCCAGAAAATACAAAGTACACCCAGTGCCATCTTACAGACCATATGCACAATTTTCGTCTAGGTGGGTGTATATTAAAGTGACACGTTAGATTTAGATTACGATTAAGACATAAGCATCATAGGTAAATAGCCTTGAAAAGACTTCTGACAAAACCGACACAAGCCAAATAAAAAATATAAGGGTCAATTTCAAAAATCTTGTACTTTTCTCGAAGAAAACCAAGATTTTTTTTCATCAATATTTAACAAAAATATACATCTCATCTTATTACAAAACCTTTATCTTATTGTATGGTAATACAGGTCCATGTTCATTTTTTGTATTTTTCGAGTTTTAAGCAAATATAGCCAAGTGCGCACATTCATTTTCATTACCATGTTACATATTAAAATTAACTATTAAACAATACACATAGTTACTGGTTATTATTCAAATTAGGTTAACCACATATCATACTTTGTCCTAACATCATTTTTATCTGATTATTATGTGATAAATATAAATTTTCTGAACATTATGATATCTGGTAACACAAATATGACAAAAAGTTGACAAACTTTAGAAAATCTTGATCAATCTTAATGGTAATGTATTAGAAATACTATTGCATTAATGTTTACTTGCCCTCTGATAATAATAAAATTATTTTCATTGTTAGAATGAATGTTTTATAGCTAATATAAGAAAAAGTCCTGTCACGGAATTGACCATTCGTCACGGAATTGACATACCAATACAAAATTATGACTGGACATGTTAATGGTGCTTATTTCTTAAGACGGCTGGGTAGTGAGTTTGACCTTGAAGAGTTTTTTAATCGATTTTTATCAATATCTTTTTCCAGTGTAATTGTTAACAAAATAGGTAGGGTTGGGCGAACCTCATTTTTTTCGAACCGAACCTCGAACCGAACCTTTTCAAAAGGTTCGAAATTTCGAACCTTAAACGAACCGAACCTTTTTTTCAGAAAATGATGTTTTCCAGATAATGTAGTAAAGATAAGCGCGTATGCACCAGTCACCATTCTCCCCCCTCCCTCTCGCAAGTCAAGTGGCTAGACACTTGAAAACAGCTGTTTGATGGGGTGTTTGTTTACGCAAATATTATTTCTATTTGTATACAGGGACATTGACATAATACCAAATATAATAGGAACAAAAACGCGAAATATAATGCTCGAAATTTTAATACATTTCAGTATATTCCAATATTCTTCAAAAATTATCTCGCCAATCGTCATACTGTTTTTGATTTTGCATTGGGTTACAATGAAGTTTGGAAAGCTCAAATATACACCATTATTTGTTAACTTATGCGTGATATCTTCCCTTCATTTAGATCGCGAATGGTGTTCTCAATGACCCCTATTATATTTTATTCAATAACCATGAACATACAATATCATATAAATAAAATAAAATATGATGTCAAGTCATTTGCCATCTGATTACTTCTTACATAAATTGCGAGTTCACAGACCTTTCAACAGAGAAAAACAAAACAATCCTCCCTTACGCAGGCAAGGGTCAGGTTCAGGTACCTGCTGGCAAGCAGCTGCACTCTGCAGGACCCAAAAGTACACTCTGTTCCAAAAGTACAACACAGTTTAGATCGCAACAATCATTGTTTCATTTTAATACTTCGAAAATTTTACTCAACACGGAAATTACCTGGACTTCTAAACTGAAATCAATGCTACTTTTCTAGTTGGTACCAAATAGCACTTTGAATTTCGTCTTTTGAAAAATTCGGTTCAAGATTTATTGTAACATGAAACACCCTATAGTGTGACAGGATTTGAGTTTACTTTGATTTATGATGATTTCGGCTTACAGGGGTTCGATTTACCCAGGTTTTACCATTTTACTGCACCACTAAAGGCAAGTGACAAGATATTGGTCGCATTGTTTGAATGAAAAAGGGCGGGAAAAAAAGGCGGGAGGTTCGAAAAAGGTTCGAAAACGAACCTTAGAGGTTCGTTTTTCGAACCTAGCTAGCCGGTTCGGTTCGAAAACGAACCGGTTCGCCCAACCCTAAAAATAGGGCTATGGACGTGAATTCAGAACAGTTCAATGAAAATAATTCCATAGCTTGTAATTGTTTATTAGATATACTTTGTACAACAAGTGTTTAGAACCCGAAAATTTAGTAATTTTCGGGTTCTAAACACCTGTTGGACACAATAAAACTAATAGCTTATTCCAAACTATGAAATTATTGTCATTGAACTGTTCTGAATTCACGTCCATAGCCCCATTTTGTTAACAATTACACTGGAAAAAGATATTGATAAAAATCGATTAAAAAACTCGTCAAGGCCACGCTCACTACCAAGCCCTCTTAAAATATGCGATTACCTTTCTGCAGAACAACAGGATGGCACTATTTTATTGATTTGGTAAAATTTTATGAATGAGACATCAGATTCATTAACGACAAGCAATTTCCCAACAAACCATTAAAAATCCAGTTAGCAGAGACTATATACTATGACAAGTATTATGTTTTCACAAATGAATGAAATATATATACAATATCTCGTGTCAAATGCCGTTTTTAATGAAGATTCAGTGACTTTAAGACACAGTGTCACGGAATTGACATGTGCTCTCAGTGACTGTCTAGCCTTAATAATTTATTGTTCAATATTGTGAAATGAAATAAGATATTCCGTCATTCTACTCTCAGGAAGATACTGAAATGCAACATATAGTACCAAAATATTAAATATTATATTTTGTTTATTATTATTTACTTGCGTCACGGAAATGACAGCCTATTTTGCTACGCGAGAGACAAAGGTAAACAAACAGCTGATTCTCAGATGCAGTGTGATAAAAGCAACGAAAATTGTGTTAACCTTGATGACAAATGAATGAAGCACCCAGTAAGGCTCGCCAAATAAAAAAAATATATTATTAGGTACAATAAAATTGCATTTGAAATGTTCACGGAATTGACAAAATTCATGTGTCATCTGAAAATGAGCAAAACTTCAAAAATGCTAATTATTGAATTAAATTACCTGGTCAACATTGTTTGTTATACATGGTTATACTACTGAAATATTTATCATCATTTTAAAATTGAATTATCTGTATCAAGATAGTTTTAAACAGCATTAGTAAATAGCACTTTAGCAATGGGACACGCATTTTTGACCATTTTTTAACTTTAACTTCAAATATCTGCAAAATCACTTGTCTTACAAAAAAATCGAGGGGGTGTCAAGATGCCCTTGTTATTACCCTTCATCTGGAGATGCTTGAAACCTGATTTAATATATTTACATACTTTTTACTAACAATAAAGGGATGGGACATGAAAAGTACAAGATTTTTGAAATTGACCCATAAACTTGACCTTCAATTAAAAAAAAATATAAAAAAAATTTATACAAATGCAAGCCACAGTTAAGTAATTTGTACACCTTAATTCTTGAGAAGTAGCCAGATACACAATGAGGAGGAAGGGATGATGAAGAGAGGACGGGTCGACTGCCGGCAAGCTTACCTATGACCGGCGTGGATTCGGTACCGTATGCAGACTTAACTGCAACCAGGAGAAAACAACATGTGGCTAGAGAACCGAGCAAAACGATACCAGCGCAGGAGCAAACAAGACAGATGGCTCTGCGCGTCATTGTTCACATTTAACCTGATGTCAAGAACACTTGAGGAAACATAAATCAAGATCCAAAATAGTTACTTAGAAATATAGAATATTGGAGTGGACGACTTGAAAATAGTAAATGGGTCATTCTCCACTAAATGGAATATTCTTGTCCTGTCCATTTTTAATATAGATATTAAAGAAAATATCTATGCTTTTATTTTTTTTATTTTTATATGGATGCTACTTGACAATTACAGCCATAGTGTAAGGTTATTATCATGCACATCTAAGAGCTACAGCCCAAAATACCCCCCAAAAGTCATTCCCCTAGCTTGTCCCTCACCCTGTTTTCCAGCATTGCTTTTGCCATATATCTTAAAGTACATTAATTAAATGTACCAAAAATAAATGTTAAGCTTATTAATAGTGTATCTTGACATATGTAACAAATTCACATTCATATATTTATAAAATGTTATGTTTTAACTGTAATTAAAACGTGTCCCGAGTTTTGGCATCTTTCTGAAGCCATTTTAATACATTTTTTTATTATTATTTGCAGTTGGTATTTAACATGTGTCTAAGTGTAGCAACTAGCTTGATGGTGCTGACAAGCCAGGAACACTCAAAACATGTGATTTGAATGATAATAGACAACATTCAAAATTCACTGCGCATGCGCGACGTGCCGTGATGCATGTTGGGCTTAGGATGTGAAGAGTTTGACAGCTGCCTGGTTGACAGTGCTGAGATGCATAAAGGAAGAATGTTTTTCGGTGTTTGTTATGTTATATCATCTCTGTATTTAAATGTAACTAATTTTAGTGGTATTCAACATTATTTTATGAATAATACTAAGAATAGCAGATCATACGGAACAGTGTGTTGTGTTCCATTGAGCAAAAATAACACTAAATTTAGCCGTGAAGTGTCGTTTCAATACTTTCAAGGGACGTTGATTTGAAGAAAGAATGAGGCGTGTGAGGCGAATTGGATCTCAGGGAAAATGTAGTAAATGGTCCCCTATTAAGAACCACAGAATATGTGGTGCACATTTTAACAAATCTGGTTATAAGAAATATGAAGAAAAATTGCCCTGTTTTTCCCCTAACAAAATGAATAAATGAATAAACCGAAATGAATAACCAATAGGTCAGATTGATTTGTTAATTAGTTATGTATACAGGAACATACTTTGTCACATTTTGTCAGAATTTCTGACAAAAATAAGATTTTCGGCTACCTACAAATGTCCTGTTTGTTAAGAGGAAAAATAACTTGAATACCCCTGAAAGCGATAAATATGATTTCAAGCCCAGGCTAATAATATCTACAATATTGGATTTACATCTTACACTAAAAATTTTCAACAAAAACATAATTTATTGCGTCTTATCCATTCTTTCTTCAAATCAACGTCCCTTGAAAGTATTGAAACAACACTTCACGGCTAAATTTAGTGTTATTTTTGCACAATGGAACACAACACATTGTTCAGTACGATCTGCTATTCTTAATATTATTCATAATTATGTTGAATACCACTAAAATTAGTTACATTTAAATACAGAGATGATATAACATAATAAACACCGAAAAACATTCTTCCTTTATGCATCTTAGCACTGTCAACCAGGCAGCTGTCAAACTCTTCACATCCTAAACCCAGAATGCAATGTTGATAGTTGTAGATGGCGCTCGGGGTTTAAAATGTTGTCTATTGTGGCTATAATAGCAAAAATGCTACGATTTTCAGGGGCGTATGTTTTCTCTCCATCATTCCCCTATTCAATTATAATTATGTACTTATGTTGAAATCATACTTAATGTCAATTAAAACGTGATAGTAATAGTGACCCAAACATAACCTCAAAATTTCAACTCACAAAATGTATTACTAGAGATTTGGCAGCATATTTAAACTCAGTACGTCATTCCCCTAGCACTCAAATTTCGTCATTCCCCTATGTTTCTCTAATCTAATTAACACAGTAAATTATATTATTTCATTTTGATCTCAGATGAGCAATTAATAATACTGCAACAAGTATTTTCAAAGACCCCATGAAATAAAAAGCAGAAAAAATCATATTATTTAAAAAATTATTTAGCTTCTTCAATATTCCATTTTGTGGAGAATGACCCAAATATGTTATTGATCGACTTAATTTGCGGACTATATTACAAACATACAGACCTAGATACTAGAAAATTAATTATGGAAGATCATTTAAAACTTAAAACGTCCATTTCGAATTCAGTTAGTAACAGGCAAAAACACTAGAAATTATAAATACCAAAGATACAAAATTCAGCTATTAAATTAATAATTAATTACATATAATGTCAAGAATAACTCGGGAAAAAAATCTTGTGGCCTATTTAGCTAAGGGACTTCTCCAAATAAAAATTAGTTGTATTCAACATGTACCTATCACACAGTTTTAGTTTGGCCAAAAGAGTACAAAATGGAAAAGAAAACAAATTTTAATATAAATTATAAAAAATAAAATAAAATGCATATGAAGTGAAAATTAATATGTAGGTAGTCTATAATATAGCCTTACATAGGTACCTATTATAGTATTACAATAATTCAGTATAATATCAGCCTAGATATATTATAGACTCACAGCAGTGCGGTTTTGGCTTGAAAGGAAAATAATGTTTGTTTCAAGTTCAACCAATCATAGGTACTAGTACCTAGGTAATCTTCAATTCACAACTTATGTGCGTGTTTTGCAGAAAAACTGTTTCTCTTAGTCTTCTACCATTCAGAACAAGCAGTAATATCTTTGCTGGGTCATACCCAACGTCTATACAATACTCTCTTCTAAAGGTTGAACCGATCGAGGGATTTCAGTACTCGGAAGTATTCGGCTTTGTCCTACTCCGTGACGTCATGGAGTAGGACATTTCTATCTAAATCACATGCCAGCGCATACAGACTATCAAGCAGTTGCCAGCTGTGTTGACGTCACGAAGTGGGAAAAGCCGAATACTTCCGAGTACTGAAATCCCTCGCTCGGCTCAACCTTTAGAAGAGAGTATTGTATAGACGTTGGGTCATACCAAGTTGAAGATTAGGTACACATTGACAAATGACAATCACTCTCTGTTAGGGAAACAAAACTCTGTCGTCAATGAAAATGGACACAGCGTGCCGTATCTTTATAACTTAATGGGGCACGGTCAAATTCTTAGAGAACAGCTAAAGTCATAATGTTTTACCAGATTGCAGGGAAATTTCACAAGAGTAGGTATTGACAATATTATGCTTCTTATGTGGTCATATTTTAATTTTGTAGAAATAGCAAGAACATAAAATTATTAAATAAAATAATAATAAATGCTCCGTCTTTATAGCCGGAATCTGGTAAAGTGATTTTTAAACATGGGTAGAAACATTCTGCGCTTAAGCAGCATCTAACACGGAGCGAATGTCAACTGTGTGTGTTAAAAAGCGCACTGCTGTGGCTGAGACGCGAGAATGCAAACTTCGAGCGAGGTCCCTGCACTCACCGGCGCGCTTGTCCTTGGCCTTGTAGACCTGGCCGTACGTCCCCTCGCCGATCTGCTCGATCACCTCGAACACTTCCACGCAGCGCTCGCCCCAGTCCTTGCCGCCCGTCGCCGACATCGGCGCGCTGCTAGACTTGCTGCTGCGCCGCTGCAGAGACAGGAACGTTACATATATTTTACGTTTGATGAGGTATGTTTACTTTCCTCCCTTCAAAATCTTACCAAGCCATATCATATTATATAATGGAAGCAGAAGCATTTCACATCCAAAAGGATAACAATGATCTAAAATTGTTACAGGTAAAAATATTTTCTTTCACTTTTCTTTAACACTAGGTGTTAAACTTGACCAAAGGACCATCACCTATAGTAGGCATTTTAGCTGCGACTCCCGTCAGCTTACCTTGTTGACAATGGTCGGTCGCTTGAGCTTGGGCTTGGGAGGAAGCGCGGCGCTGTCCGCAGCGCTTAGCGCAGACTTGGGCGGGGGAGTGGCGCTCATCTCCTCGTCGGCGCTCACTTCGTCCAGGCCAGGCACTGACGAGACAGGGAAACATACTGGAAACAATCCAGCAACATGATCTCACAGGATGAAGAGGTTACTCAATTGTCAGCGCGATAGAAGGGGAATAGAATCTACTTAAAAGGCTGAAATGTATGGGACTAAAGTTGTTAATAGACCACTTAGAAGTCTGGTAAATAAATTAATGGTTGACATTTGACTGAAGTCATCAAAGTTATATTAAAGTATTCTTTTAAAAAATACTTGTGTCAATTCACTTGTGATGTATTTGACCTTGCTTTATCTAGTGTGTTTGTAAAACAGTTGGTAACACTGATGTGAAACGGTCTGGAAGTTAGTTCGCAATGGCCGCCTACGATGTATCTAAGATGTGTACTCAATAAACTAATAAAGTGATTCTTATAACATTGAACTGAGTTCTGTAATTAATAGAGTCTTTAAACGTAATATACAAATACATAATATGGTGTCAGCAGAAAAAAACGCAGTGAGTAACATCGGGAACAGTAAATAACTTGATAAGAAGAAGTGCACGCACGCGGTCGGACGCGGTATATAGAAAATGGACGGCTTTCATCAACCGGCGACTCTTCGTATGAAGAATGAACAGTCAATTGATTGGAAAAGTTGGAAAAAGTCGTACGTGAACTATATGGCAGCAACAGGACTAGACGAGAAATCAGATGCGCGGAAAATTGCGATACTGGTGAACTTGCTAGGGGAAGAGGGACAAGAGGTGATGGACAATTTTACCTTTGGCCCAGGTGAAGACAAGACCAAGCATGCAGTAATTCTTCAAAAGTTCGAGGATTTTTGCGAACCTATCAAGAACCTGGTAGTGAACAGGTATGATTTTTTTGACATTCGTCAAAAAGAGGGCGAGACCTTTGACAGTTTTCTGATACGATTGAAAACAAGAGGTCGAACTTGTGAATTCGGAGCACAATATGAATGGTTAGTTCGTGATCGCATTGTTCATTGCATAAGAGATGACAAGTTACGAGCTAAATTGCTGAGAACGGATCCGAATATCACATTAGACAAGACCATTGAGATTTGTCGGGCGGAGGAGACTAGCAGGCGTCACATGCTAGCCATGCAACCCGAACATGAAGTAAATGCGGTTCGACGAGCGCAGAAGCAGACTCCGAGTGCAGCTAAGCAGACTCCGAGTGCTGTGATACCGTCTACGAGTTCTTCAGCAACTTGCAAGTACTGTGGTCGAGGGCATGAATATGGAAACTGTCCTGCGTGGGGTCGGCAGTGCTACACGTGCAAAGGATTGAATCATTTCAAGATGTTCTGTCCTAAGAAGAAGACACAAGACGAGGGTCAGCGACGTGTCAAGGAGGTCCGAGAAGAAGCTTCGGGTGGTGAAGAATTCGAAGATGGTGAACGAGTGTTGTCGTTGGTGACTTTGCTTGATGGAGCGTCCGTGAGTACAGTAGAGAGGGACAAGGACAGGGCATGGTTTGCTAATATTAAATTAGGTGGAAAAACAGTAAAGTTCAAACTTGATACTGGGGCAGAGGTAAATGTTCTGCCTGAGCGATTGTTCAAACAACTGGAGTGTCCTGATGCACTGAAAAGCAGCAATACGGTGTTAGTCTCGTATGGACAACATAAAGTTAAGGTTCTGGGTAAAGTGAATCTAATATGTTCAGGCAACAATGTGACTAGGGTACCCCTTGAGTTTGTTGTATCAGCTGTAGACTCTTATGCATTGCTAGGTCTTTCAGGATGTTTGGCTATGAATTTGTTACAGAAAGTAGAATCTGTTCATGTAAGTCAGACCAAAGAGGAAGTTCTTGAGGAATTTAAAAATGTTTTTAAAGGTGTAGGTAGGTTGCCAGGTTTGCATCATATTACCCTTGATGAAACGGTGAAACCAGTTATACATGCACCTCGCAAAGTTCCCTTTGGCCTTCAACCCAAGTTGAAAGAAACTCTTAGTCACCTGGAAAAGACTGGGATAGTGTCCAAGGTAGACCACCCCACGGACTGGGTTAGCAGTCTGGTTGTGGTAGAAAAGAAAAACGGTAAATTGCGTCTTTGTCTAGATCCAACCGACCTTAACGTCGCTATCAAGAGGGAGCATCATGTCAGCACGACGACCGAAGATGTTGCAGTCCAGATGGCTGGGATGAAGGTGTTCTCGACACTCGACATGGTAGATGGATTTTGGCAGATTCAGCTGGATGAAGCGAGCGCGGACCTGTGCTGCTTCCACACGCCATTCGGTAGATATCGTTTTAACAGGCTACCGTTTGGAATTAAATCAAGTCCGGAGGTCTTCTCGAAGAAGATAATTTCGGTGTTTGGAGACATACCAGGAGTCCAGGTAGTGTGTGATGACTTGATCATTGCAGGAGCTAATGAAGCAGAGCATGACTTAGCTGTAGGACAAGTGCTGGAACGCGCTCAGAAGAACAATATCAAGTTCAACCCAGAGAAATTTCAGTTTAGAGTAGAAACTATCAAGTATTTGGGTCATGAGATCAGTAAGGCAGGCCTTAAGCCTGACCCGGAGAGAATTCGAGCCATTGTTCAAATGGAGGAACCGAAGAACAAGGAGGAGTTACGTAGATTTCTTGGAATGATAACCTATGTAGGATCGTTCCTTCCGAAACTATCAGAAACCACAGCTCCATTGAGAGAGTTGTTAAAAACAGACATTGATTGGGTATGGGAGAAGCCCCAACGTCAAGCTATAGATGCCATAAAGAGTCAGTTGTGTAATACCCCTGTACTGAAGTTCTTTGATGGTAGTAAGCCCATGACTATCCAGACTGATGCATCCAAGGATGGTTTAGGATCAGCTTTGCTTCAGGATGGACATCCGATAGCTTACGCTTCTCGATCACTGACAGCGGCAGAGAAAAACTATGCCCAAATCGAGAAAGAATGTTTAGCGATTGTATTTTCGCTACAGAAGTTTCATCAATACGTGTACGGACATAAGGTACAGGTTCACTCAGACCATAAACCTCTAGAAGTGCTAATGAAAAAAGAGATAGCAAAGGTACCAAGCCGGTTACAAAGGATGATGTTGGCATGTTATCGGTATGATTATACGGTCAGCTATGTCCCAGGAAAACAGATGTTTTTGGCTGATACTCTATCTAGAGCCTACCTAAAGGATCAGGTATATGATGATCCAGAGTTAGAATGCATTGTACACTCAGTGGCTAAGCATCTTGCAGTTAGCCCAGAAAAGAAACGAGAGTTACAACAAGCTACGCTTCAAGATTCAGTTCTTACAAAGGTTGTACAGTATCATCAGCAAGGATGGCCAGATAATATCAAGGATGTGCCACAAGAATGTCGTTTTTACTGGAAGTTTAGACAGGACTTATCAGTTTCTGAAGATTTGTTGTTTGTCGAAGACAAGCTTTTGGTTCCATTGTCAATGAGGAAGAAGATGTTAGTGTCTTTGCATGAAGGTCATACTGGTATAGTCAGGTGCAAGAACTTTGCCAGAGGAATTCTTTATTGGCCAGGAATGTCACAGCAAATTGAAGAAATGATTCTGCGATGTGGAGTTTGTGAGAAATATCAGAACTCCAATGCTAAGGAACCTATGATTTGTCGTGAAATACCCCAAAGAGCGTTTCAGAGGATCGCTACAGATTATCTTGAGTTTCAGGGATCTAATTACCTGGTGATTAAAGACTCGTACTCTCATTGGATTGAGGTCATCAAGACTGTTGGCAAGACAGCAAGAGAAACTATACTAACACTCAAATCCATGTTTGCCAGATTTGGAATTCCAGAGTTTGTGATGAGTGATAATATGCCCTTTATCAGTACAGAGTTTCGCGAGTTTGCCCGGGAATGGGATTTCACCATTGAAACATCAAGCCCTACATATGCCAAGTCAAATGGTTTAGCAGAGAGAGCAGTTCAGACCGCTAAAGCCATATTGAAGAAGTCTTTTGATGATAATCAGGATATTTACTATGCTCTTCTTCAATATCGTAACACTCCAATTCAAACTGTAAACAGATCGCCTGCACAGGTAAATATGAGTCGAGTTTTGAGGAGCAAAGTTCCAGTCACTACTAATGTTCTAAAACCAAAAATACAAAACAATGTGATTGTTAAAGCAGGTTTAGAACACAATCAAGCGATTCAGAAGAAGTATTATGATCGAGGATCGAAGGAGCTACCCCCACTTCAAGATGGAGATAATGTACTTATGAGAAGTCAAGGAATCTGGAAGAAGGCAGTAGTTCAAAATGAGCATTCAAGTCCAAGATCATACATCGTTACTTCCGAAAACAACCGGGAATATAGGAGGAATAGGAGTGATTTGAGGAAGTCTTTCAGTCCAACAGTCATTCAGTCGGAACCAGACGACGAGGTTTTAGGTAACATCCCGAGCCCGTTGCCAAGTAGTCCTAATAGTAGTTCCGGAGAAGGCTCCGTTCCGTTGCCGTGTAGTCCTCGTAGTTCCATTGAAGGCTCCGTTCCTGATCCAGTTTCCCGACCGAAGCGATCCGTAGTTCGTCCTCGGAAGTTTCAGGATTTTAAGATGACATAATTTTGCTGTTTTGTGTATTGCTAATGTTTCTAAATCAGAGCTATTATTGGTATTGATTTGTTGATTGTATGTTGCTATATATGTTTCTCAACAAGAGTCAATTGCTTGTAAGGGAGGTGTGATGTATTTGACCTTGCTTTATCTAGTGTGTTTGTAAAACAGTTGGTAACACTGATGTGAAACGGTCTGGAAGTTAGTTCGCAATGGCCGCCTACGATGTATCTAAGATGTGTACTCAATAAACTAATAAAGTGATTCTTATAACATTGAACTGAGTTCTGTAATTAATAGAGTCTTTAAACGTAATATACAAATACATAATACACTAATACAGATTTGATTGAATGAACACAGAATACTGGTTTATAAGCTCTCCACAAGAACAATTGAGAAGGGCATCGGGTCTTTCTACCTAGGTACTTGGTTGTTATTCGAGAAAACAAGGAACACGACTGCACTCTGGTGGCTATTGTGGAACAAGGTAAATGGCGGCTATCAAGGACGCATTTTGCACTGACTGGATATCGGAAGGTCGTGGGTTCGAGTGCCACTCGAGGAAAATCTTTTCACATTGCAGTTGGTATTTATTTGCTATCCTAGTTGTTTATGACTAAAAAAGTGAATGTATAACTAAATTTCAATTTCAATTGATTCTCCTTTATCACTGCACTATGGAAACACGAAATGCAAAAACAAATAAATTAATCTGTAGTCTGGTCTGATAGTAGCCATCTTGCCAGAAGTGGCTCTATCATGAATCGCTTATTTGCGGGAATTGGTGAATTCAAATTCAGAAAGGTGCTCCATTGCAAGCTTGACTTGAACATCCTTAACTCTTTTAAGTGAGCGAAGTTGAGAATGAAGTTGAGAATGTGTGCTCCACATACCAGGTGGCATGGGCAAGTCCTTGATGCTCTTCTTCATCTTGACGGGACTGGGCGGCTGACTGGGACTCTGACTGGGACTGTCGATGGCCTCGAGGTCGCTGGTCTTGATGCCCGGCGGCATCGGCAGCTTGGTGAGACTCTTGGGCTTGGCGCGGCCGTTGCGCTCGGCGTCCTCGTGCAGCGCGGGCGCGGCCTCCGTCGCCGGCGGCAACGGCGGGTCGGGTGTGAAGGGGATGTGCGCGGGGCTCGGCTCCATGTACATCATCGGGTCGATCATGAACATGGGCGGCGGGACCATCGGCGCGTACTGCGGTGGGTAGCTGCAATGTATAGGAGTAACATGTTATAAATATATTATATTTCTAATCACAAAGAAACCAGGTTTATTTTTTGACAAACTCGTTTTTAAAAAGTCAACTGGTGGTTGCAAATTTGGTATGTTTTGTATACCTAGTTTCAATTATTTTAGAAAGATAATCTTGACAAATCCATAATTTTGAAGTGCTACAAGAGTAGGTTGTAGTTAAATACCTACCGAAATATAATTAATTTTGTTCAGAAATTAAAATAGATCTACGAATCTATTTAATTATAGGGCCGTGAGTGTCTGATATTTTGATGCGAGCCTAGCTCAAGTTAGGGGGTGAATTGGATCTTCCTTGCCGAGTTTGAATAATGTTCAGCAAAGTACCTGCCTATACAACACGGCATAAATATAATATTCGACTTTCGTCAAGGGGCCAAGAGCGTTTGTCACGGATTTGATCCGAGCACTCACACGAGGTTGACGTCGGGCGGGGGCGGAATGGAGGACACGGGGATCGTCTCAGCGGGCAGCTGGTCGGTGATCGGCACGGGGATGTTGTTCAGCTCCGAGCTCGTCATCGGCACCTCCACCACCTCGTTCTCCTCGTCCTGCTTCTTGTTGATCGCCGCCAGCTTCTGCATCGCCAGGTCGCGCGTGTTCTTCTCCTGCACAACCAATCATAATTACAAGTTGGGCGAGACAAGTTTATTATAATACTCTGTCATTCAAAAATGGTTGCCACAAGGACTCACTATAACAGAAATTACAGATTATAAATTGCACTGTGTAACTTTTACTAAAATACCTGTGCTTTAAAAAACGGGGTACAACGCTCCTAGCTCAGAAAATAAACTGATGATAGTAAAATCAGAATTAGTCCCATCAATCAAATCAAAGAAGTTCAAAGAAGTTGATTTCCACAACTTTGATTTTTAAGCTTTTCTGATGGCATTGTCTTGAGGTGAGCTCAAAAACTACACATCTGCCTCAAATCATATTTGTAATGGTGAAACGATTATTTTGCAAGAGAAAACTTAAATAAAAATATATAGGTAGGTAGCCTACCTTAGGTTATTTAATTACAGGTATTTTTTGACATCAGTCAAATTGCACGGATTATATAATTTCAAAAGTGAGCAGAGGAAAATCGAGACAATGTACTTTGGGCTTTGTGGTGCTTCTAAGGTAACTACTACAGATTCAACTGTCAACACCGCCTGACCTTGAGCAGCTCCGCAAAGAGGCTGGTCTGCGCCATCTTGGCCATGCCGCGGAGCTCCTTGGGCGACCGCGGCGACCTCGAGTGCTTGACGGGCCGTGCGCGAGGCTTGGCGCGCGACGGAGGGGTAGTGGGCTGCTTGCGCGGGGGAGGAGATGCCTTGGAGCGCGCGCCGCGCGAGTGGTGCGGCGAACGCCAGCGTGGGCTGCGCGTGCGCGACCGAGACACTCGCATGCTGGAACTGCCGAAAACGAGAGATAGAGAAAGAGAGTTAGAGGACAGTGAGTGTGTACGAGATATATTGATTGAAATATCATATTCACATCAATATTAACTATAGGTAACGTGTTAATTAAAATGTTTAAAGGAGTTTTCTTCTACATTTACAAAGTCTGATTGTGGTAGAAATTGTTGCAAATTTCAAGAATATTGCTAAGTAAATTTTTTTAAATACACCCATGGTCACAGTAACTGGACTCGTTCATATCACATCCCATTAGCGTTATCAACTGTCAGTATCTAGTCAGAGTCGTCAGTAGGTAAATGGGTCATTCCAGGGGATCTCACTCACCTCTTGACCTCGACCGACCCAGATTTTGATGAAACTTGGTACACTTGTTTAGATTAGTGATGTTAGTAATCCAATTTTTTTTTGTTTTTTTTACTCGAAGGGTTCAAAAGTTATAGAGGGTTGAAATTTGGGGCTTTTTCACCCCCGCGCGGCTGGTCGCTATCATTTTAATTAATTGTGAGGGTTGTATGAGAGCTACAAGGCTCCAAAAAATACATTTGAAAGGTAAGAACATGATCTGCATGAATAATATGTATTTTAACTTGACACTTTGTTGACTGGTATTTAATTATGATTTTTCCCATCTACATTTTCAAAAACGACCCTAGGGGAAAAACTTATTTTTTTGGGGGGTTGATTTTTTTTTTAAATTACAAAACATATGCATGACTATGTGTGCCAAATTTCAGGACTGGCCCTCCAGAAGTTTTTTTTTATATAATGTATTTTTAGTGAGAATCATCAGTTTTGAAGCATCGTTCACCTGCAATATGACAAACTTTAGGATACTTTATTCCTGTAAAATTAATTAAAATGGTTCTAGGTGACTTCTAGTTCTTTACCTTACTGCAGCAAATGATTTCTAAGCCCTGTAGTTGCATTGCTTGTGTCTGCAGCTGACAATACGTATGTTCGGCTGGTTGCAGTAGTTGGGTCAGCCAATGATAAAACTTCATCGAGATGCACTTGTAGCTGGTCTGGTTTAGTGGGGTAGAAGTAAGAAGGTGCTGGTCCATGGGGGTGGAGGAAACTAACTTTCAGTTCACTTGTGCTAGATAGTTTTTGCAAAACACATGCAAGCCACCAGTCTCCGTCACAAAACTATGTTCATCGTCAAAGGCAAATGTGTGGGTTTAAATGTCAATCACGCAATCTTCATCACTATCCTCTCTGGCATTTACTTAATCTTTTTCCTCAGCAACATATACAGTGTTTGATTCATCAGACAGAGAAAATGGTTTCACATTCAAAGATGCTAGTGGAAGAAATGCATGGAAACCTCAAGGAGTTAAACTGTTAGAACTAGAAGAACTAGAAGTCACCTAGAACCATTTTAATTAATTTTACAGGAATAAAGTATCCTAAAGTTTGTCATATTGCAGGTGAACGATGCTTCAAAACTGATGATTCTCACTAAAAATACATATATAAAAAAAAGTTCTGGAGGGCCAGTCCTGAAATTTGGCACACATAGTCATGCATATGTTTTGTAATTTAAAAAAAAAAACAATCCCCAAAAAAATAAGTTTTTCCCCTAGGGTCGTTTTTGAAAATGTAGATGGGAAAAATCATAATTAAATACCAGTCAACAAAGTGTCAAGTTAAAATACATGATTCATGTAGATCATGAATCAAATGCATTTTTTTGGAGTTCTGTAGCTCTCATACAACCCTCACAATTAATTAAAATGATAGCGACCAGCCGCGCGGGGGTGAAAAAGCCCCAAATTTCAACCCTCTATAACTTTTGAACCCTTCGAGTAAAAAAAACAAAAAAAAATAGGATTACTTACATCACTAATCAAACAAGTGTACCAAGTTTCATCAAAATCTGGGTCGGTCGAGGTCAAAATGTATTTTATTTGAGTGAAATTCCCTGGAATGACCCATATGGCAGATGTCGGGGGCACATTTCTAGGGGGCACATGATTTTATTGTATCAGGCATTTAATACAGATATTGAAAGACTACAGATTCTACAAAATAGAGGCATGAGGATTATTCTGAAATGTAGTAGATATACACCTGTAAATACTATGTTAAAATCTCTAAATTGGCTAAGGATTAAGGATTATGTGTATTTTCAAGGCATGTGTTTTATTTACAAACTTCAAAATGGTCTTCTACCTGCATATTTTACAAACACTGAAAAAGTTGAAAATGTCCATCAGCATTACACGAGAGCGCATAATAATTTTTTTCTAAACCATGTTCATAAACAATCATCGGCCAAATCTTTATTTTATCTTGGGATTCGTTCTTTTAATGCTCTTCCACTTAATGTTAAAAGTGTGAGGAGTCTTAGCATATTTAAAAGCAAACTTTTAGAAATTATAATGACGGAAACATTTATGTTGACATCCTAATTAGATTATTCTATGTTTTTAGTGTGTTAATTCTTTGGTTTGTGTCTTTATTGTGTATCTTTATGTATCTTTGTATTGTACTGATTTGTGAAAGATAGCGCTTGCGCTAAATAAAGAATTATTATTATTATTATAAAGTTACCTTTTGCTTTAAGTTGTTTGTTATGGCTAAAAAAGTAAATGTATAACTAAATTTCAATTCCAATTGTTGTTTCACCTTTTCCACTGCCCTTGGAAACATGAACTGTCAAAACAAACAATTGAATCTGTAGACTGATGGTAGCCATCTTGTTAGAAGTGACTCCATCATGTATCGCTTATTAGCGCAAATTGGGCAGATGATTCTAAAAGTGTTCAACGCACAATCGAGTAAATGGACATCTGACATACTTCTTGCAACATACAAGCAGATACGACGATAAATGACTGAACGCACCTCTGTCTGAAGACTGGTGACCTGCTCACTCGTCCCATGGGCGCGGCCGCACTTGGCCGCTTGTGTAGCCGCTCCTTGGTCCTGCTGCGGTGCCCCGAGCTGCGGTCCCGCCCCGCGCTGCTCTCCACCTTGCGCTTCTTGTTGCCGCCGCGCGAGTGCGGGCTCACGCTGCGCCGCCGCCGCCCTGCGCAACATTGCCTTCATCAACCCACGCATTGCAACTGAACATTGTCAAAGTAGCATTTAACAGAAAGAAAGGTGTATTCCTAGAGATTTGGAAGATGTGCCTAGAAGTTAATTTTTGTTGAGGTATATCGTTGTTTCATAAAAAAATATAGCATTTGTAAAGAGAAAAAAAAGAAACAAGAAATAAAAATAAATTGATTCCTGTATGCATTTTCACTCTCTTATCTAAAAATTTAAGACAGAAGCAACCGTTGTTATGGACGTTAACATTAAGGTGACCATACGTACCGGTTTTACCGGTACAGTACCGTTTTTACCGGTACAGTACCGTTTTTAATGCTCTTGTCCCGGTGTCCCGAGAACCTTTGCGAAACGGCTCATTTGTCCCGGTTTTGAAATTGCCGCTTAAAATGTCCCGCCCGGTAGTTCACTCTAACGGCGCTAGATGGAACTTTTGTCTACAGCGGTCACATCTAAGATGCGTAAAAGAAGATGCGCACGGATTTCGTTGAAAGTTAAGATGGCGTGTGTTAAGTTGGTTTAGCCGGTTTGTGTTCCTGTCATTCATCTGTCTGTGATATTATTGTTACTTGTTAGAACTTTTACTTATGGCTCCTCGGAGGAAGTGCAAATTTAACGAAGACTTAAAGAAAGAGTTTGTGTTTATGAAAAAGGTAAAAACTGATAATGACCACGAAATAAAGTGCATGGTCTGCGAGACAATACTGTCAATAGCTCACGGCGGTAGGTCGGACATCAATGACCACATAAAAACTCCATCATCCAACCACAAGATCTAGATTTTTTCACGTTAGTTTACCTACTTTCCTGAAAATAACTATACTTTTAAAGTGATTTTAAGCCATAATTGAGTGATGCATTTCAAAAAATTCGCTGCGCGGCATTTTTCTGGGGGGCAAGCCCCCCAGACCCCCCTTTGTATCACTCAGAAACTTTGTCCCGGTTTGAATCCTCTCGAATATGGTCACCTTAGTTAACATTGTAGTAAACAAATTTTAAGATAAGATAGCTAACTTAAGAGACTAAAAACGTACAGGAATGACACCCCTGGATGCAAGGCTCCATTGCCATAAAAATGTAGCAACTGTAAGCAATTGCAAAGAAAAGTCACCGACCTCTTGCACTGGTATTATGGCCATGCCCAGCGTAACGGAGAGGAGCGATGGCCAAGAAGGATTGAGACATGGTTCCAGGTAGAAAGCGAGGACGGCCTAGAGGGGAAAAGACAGGTTATGTAGGATGTAAGAGGGTTGGAGGATCTTGGATAGAATGTGAGAAACGATCGGACAGCGTTAAACAATAGACAATACAGAAATTGTAACCTATATGACTGAAAGATTTGGATAAAGCATGGTTCTAAACGAATGTATTTCTTGGGTAGTACCTGGACATGAACAGGGCATAAACTCAAGTACCTTCCAAACAAGGTCCACTCAAACCAATAAAAATTGGTACTCGAAAAGAAATGTATTGACTGCTGGTAAGCTTCCTTGACAACCAATCCTTGTTATTATCAATGAAATAAGAGCTCACCTAAGAGCTAGATGATGCGTTAACACAGCCTTCATGGGACGATGGCATCAAACCTTAATCAGCCATTCCTTTTCTTTTCGAGTACCGATTTTTATTGGTTTGAGTGTAGTTAAGGTGACCCAAGATGGGTAAAAATATGCACGGTCCAAATATTGGCAAGAACTGGCACTGGTAAAAAAAGTGGCATAAATGTTACCGAAATTACATGATTCTATCAATTTTATAAACAAATTGTTGGTCAAGATGATTAACATCTGAATTGTAGTAATTGTATTACTCCAGTTCCACTCAGTTTGTCTGTAAAAAGATTGCAAAAGCTGCAACAAAATTTTAAGAAAGGTGTACAAAAATAGTGTACCAACACCTACCTAGATGTAAACATTGCAAAATTAGCAAAAAATTTAATTGTACGTAGGTAGAATGAAAATAGTGTAATATTAGCATTTTTCTTGCCAGTTGAATAAATCAAGTAGAGGGATTTGTTAAAAATACCCAATCAATCAAATGGTAACCAATGGTACCTGGAGGTTCTGCAAAAGAAAGTGGTCAAAGAATGCATAAACACCGTTCAGTTCTCACCGGAGGGCGGCGGAGACTGGTGCATGGAGTGGCGCGGGGGCGAGGCTCGCCAAGATCGCACCGGGTCCAACCGAATCACGTCGTCGTCCACATCGGACCCTCGGGCTCGGTGCATGCGCGGCGGCGACGAGTATCTGAAACACGAACACTCCTCGTAAGAACTTACAAATAACACAGTTCACTGAGGTGACATGAACCTGTCTGCGTAACCATTAAGTTAGGTACTTCAGGTTAAATATTTTGTTAGGTTAACAGAACTTCGCGTTTTTCACAATCATTCAATAATTCATTTCTGTAGCTAGGAACCTCAGAAGTAGGAGAGATGTCAATTCATAGGTTGCATGTGATGTCATCTCATTGTTGCCGTCGCCATCTTAATGGCACGCAGAATAGCTGTGATTCTCTGCTTATTTGACGATATTTTATAGTTAAAATGAGTACCTGGGAAATTGTATAGGCTCCGGAGATTACTTTAGTAAGATGAGAAATCACTCACATTACAAAAATACATCGGTTTGCCTCAATAAAGTTATAAATCTGACCCGTCTATGTGCCAACGTAATGGGTGGACAATTCAAGAATTTAGCATTGCTGACATAAAACAAAAGAAGTTCGTGCAACCTATGAATATCAATGATTTTATTAGGCGGCTCAAAAGCCAGTAATTCTGTCTTCATCCAATATTATTTGTAATTTGGTGATGACTAGGGCTAGGATGTTTAGAACCTATGAAACGACCAAAAAGGCAGGCAAATAGTAGGTACACTCGACAATTCATAAAACGGTATTTGAAAGAAATGGATTGTCTGAAAAAAATGTGATGGCATCATCTGATGAAGTCTATACTTAAACGTCATCTACCTCTAGTAGGTGAGCTCTGATTTCATTGATAATACTAAGGATTGATTGTCAATGAACCTGACCAGCAGCCAATCTGTTTCGTTCAAATACCGTTTTATGAATTGTCGAGTGTACCTTAAAACTAATAAAAAAGGACCGCAAAATCCCGAAAAAGGACTAATGAAATTTTATGGTGTATTTGTCAACATAATATTTGATTTATCGGTTTAGGAGTTAGACTTCGAGTTATAAATAAAAATTAACTTGTGTCAATTTGTTTATGGCCATCCTAATGGTGGATGGAAATTTTATGAATTGTGGTCTAGGCCTAAATTCATTAAATTGCTGTAACTTGCAACACATACTTCATAATATTTTCCCCAGTAATTCAAAAAAAGGACAAAAAGACCGTAAAAAAGCAAGAAAAGGACTGAATTCATAAACTATTGATTAAAAAAAGGCATTTTCAGGAAAAATGAAACACATTATTTTTGAAATCAGGAACACATGAACCATATTTATATATCATTTTTAGACATGTTTGAACAAAAAACTAAAAAAGGATATGTCCTAAACATCCTAGCCCTAGTGATGACTGATGAGTGATGACTGATGCAATGTAAGAGAATAACCTACTTCAAGACTATATTTGTGGACAACAGTTAGTAAATGGTAATTTCACAAAAAAATCATCACCTACCAATTTCTTGAAACAATATACCAGAGCTGGATTTGATGCACAAAATGCATTCATTCTAAGAATGCTTGACATTGAAATCCACTTTCAAGCCATAGGGGAAAGCGGTATATAGTGGGTCGCGGTATATAGTGGGTCACGGGGGTTTTCTGACAACCGATTGGAGGGAAAAAATCAACAAAAATTCTATGTGCATTTCATCTCATTAACATTTGGGATCATACAATCGTGTTTTAGTAACCCCGTTCCATTGAAGAAATTGGTGTAACACTACCTTGCTAAGATTTTTCTTTCATTATGCAGCTTTGTGTTTTCACTATTTGTTGAATATCTTCACGATTAGACAAAAATTTTCACTTTTAAAAGTAAGGTCATGTAGATCTAAGTTTTAGGCAATGATTAGGCTCGAGTTTCAGACCTCATGTGTGCCAACATAAGAAAAAAGAAAATTGAAAGTAGTTTAGGTCTAGCGGTCTATACTGGGTCACTTCACTATGGTCTATAGTGGGTCACCATTTAACATTGACCCACTATATACCACCGACCCACTATATACCATCTTGTAAAACCTAAACAATAACCCCACCGATGGCTGCCACCTTAGCGCGGTGGTGGGGTTTGCGTTGGCCAAAGATCCATTGCAGCCACGCCGGCGAGCATATGCTCATGTGTAAGGGTTACCCATGCCGGACAGATCAGTGGTGAGGCCCAGACCAAGAGCAGCCAGGGTCGGCCTAACCATGCCCTTCCTTGAATTTGTGGTCCCCTCGGGCCGGCCTCCCCCCTCGAGATGGTGATCCCCCTGAAATCGGGTTCAGCCGGCCCGAATCCTCACACCCCCCGGTCCGCCCCCATTCCGGCCTGGCCTTCCCATCAGTGCTGGACTCCCCCGGATCGGGCCCGTTAGTTCGACCCCCTCCCCTTGCCCTCCAATTATGATCAACAAAGTTTAATATAACAATTAATGTGCGCAATATAACCTCGTGGTTGACGCGCCATTAAACCACACTAATCTAATCCTAAACAATAAAATGTTATGAAATAACTTAATATTGAACCAAATGATTAAATTATAAAAATATTTAAGTAATATAATGATCTTATTTAACTGATTTTGATGATTAATTATTAAAATCTCAATATTACTATTTTTTTCCTTTTTCTTGAGCCATTTGCTGTTTGACATGCTCATATGACAATCAAATTTTTGTTGACATCTTGTAGCAACATTCTCTCAAGTTTTTTTTATGTAGGTACCTATTTTAAGTCCATTCCTACATAAAATCCTTCATGACCCGGTATGTACCATATAGCGACCCGCTATAGACCGGGGGGTCGGTATATAGCGGGTCGATGGTCTATAGCGGGTCACTCCAAATTTTGTGAACACCATTTGAAATAAAATTATTAAATAAATATGTTATGGTGCACAATCATCTAATCAATGGCTCCACAAAAAAAGTTTAAAAAAATATGCTTAACCCTTTAACCGGTGAGTTAATTTGTAGGTAGGTAGAGGTAAAAATTCTATATCCTTTTTGCGATGTGTTAGGAAGCATATTTTTGTATTATAAGAAAATAAAGCTATCAAATATTAAACAAATTTTAAAAATTTAAAAAAAAAAATTTAAAAAAAAATTTTTTTTTGCAATAAAAAATATATATATTTTTTTGTATATGTAGAATGCTAGCACGTACGAGATACGTGCATACCCGTTAAAGGGTTAAATGAGAGAATGAGAGCAAAAATGTTTTTCTGACCCACTATGTACCGCTTTCCCCTACATTAGTCACTGTGCGCAAATTTGAATACCTACCTACGATTTCAATCAAGTCTGTAAAATATCAGTAAGGTAAATGTAAAATAGGCAAAAGATAGGTACGTAAAGTTCGTTCACGTTAAGAATATTTCTGAAGTTTTAGTCGATCAAGTCGTTCATCTAGTGGAGCGGTCGCTCCACCCAGCCAAGTCGTACTATACACTCACAGTCACTCAACATACCGTAAATGCCTAATAAACTGAGGAGCAGACCAAACACTTTTACTGTAAGCAACAACATGGCATTTTCGGCCTACTGGATCTCAAAATTGGTAAATCTCACATTGTTGCGAAATATCTTAATTTCGAGCTATGGCCCACCCCACTACATATACCAAATTTGGGAACAATAGGTTATGCCATTTGCGCGCTAGAGGACCGAGAAAACAGTGAAATTACACCACTTTCTGATTCTGAAGATGATGATGATTCTGATGATATCACGAAACGTCGCTATCACCGCCACAGCCTAAACGGCTGAACCGATCGACCTGAAATTTTTACCACACGTGCACTTTTGGCGTCTGAGGTGCCTTTTTATAAAACCAACCGGAAGCCGCCATTTTGAAACCGGAAGTGACGTCATAACTCAAAAACGTCTGGACCGATTAGAACGAAATTAGCGCCATTCGATTTAGATGGTCATCTATATGAAGTATCAATAAAAAAAATATTATTTTCTTATTTTCTAAACCGGAAGTGACGTCATAAATACGCAATATTTAACTTATTTCAACAAATTATACTTAAAATACGTACATAATTAACTTACATTGTAACATAGACAATACAATTTATATATTCAAGGTAGCAGTGTTCTCGGCCGCCATTCCTGAAACCGGAAGTGACGTCATATATCTAAAACGCCTGTACCGATTGCAACTGAACTAGCTCCTGCGTATTCATTCTGCTATTTATTTGAAAAATCAATTGTGAAAAATGAATAAATAAATTAATGGTACCGGAAATGGCGGCAGGAACCACTAAATGAAACCGGAAGTGACGTCATATATTACAAACGGCATGACCGATTTTACGGAAATATAGGGATTAGGAATTCAGATGGTCGTTCATGAAGGTATCAACTAGATAAAACTAGATTGTTTTCTTATTACCTATACCGGAATTCGGCCGCTATTTCAAAACCGGAAGTGACGTCATGTATCGAAAACGGCTGGATCGATTATAACGAAACTTAAGCTATTCTTCTTGGATAATCATTTTCATCTTATACCAAACGCAACTTTTCATAGTAACCAAATCGGTTGAGGCGTATTTTTTTAAAGAAATTAGTCCCTGCTCGGACATGTGCTACAAGCTGTATGAATAAACTAACAAAAGAAGTGATATCCCAGAAAAAACACTCCGTGTAAAAATACCAGCCAAGTCTCTTTAACTATAAAAAAAAATAGACGAAATCTAAAAATTCAGCACTGAAAAGGAGTGATATCAAAAAAGGAGCCAAGTCAACGAATTTTCCAAATTTTAATCGTACCATTGAAATAAAAATATCAACCCCCGAGAAATACTTAAAAAAAGGACTTGGCGCATCGTTTTTTTAAAGACATTTTTCTATTCTTAAGCTTATGCCACTCACATACTACGTAGTTCAGAAATGCCTAGAAAAATTGGGACAAAACTTTCAAATTAAATATTGAACATTCTGTAAAATATTTTAAATTTAAATATAAGTACGCAAAGAAACATAGCATTGTCTTACAAGCAATAAATACAGAACAGTTGTGTTTGTGATTGGTAGGTACCTATAGTTTTGTGGGTACATCAACATACCTACTACAGCATTATACTTTGAACCTTCTCGCCGTGTAATTAATTGCTATTAATTAACATTTTATACCAAAAAAATTCATAAATTACATAACGTATTACTTTAGATAAAAATCTAGTCAGTAATTATTTGAGCAGCATGGCTCAGTGCACTAGTCACTTATACAAATCTCATTGACGGCCTTCTTGTAATGAGCGCTTTCGCTATTTCCCTCAGTCACGATATTGAGAAGTATGATTGATTAATATGACCCTAGAAATAGTGGCAATAACGAATAGACTAGGCCGCTTCCGTTTATTCGTTATTCGTTTATCCGTTTATTTCCTCTGAATATTGACAAAATACCAAAACTGCCAGTAGGTAAGAGTACTAGTTATATTAAAACGTAGTATGATTCGTCGATAATGAATGTGATATACTCAGGAAAATATACTTGTAGAGTTCTTCCTATACTTTTAGGATAGAAAAGTGTCTTTAAAAAAACGATGCGCCAAGTCCTTTTTTTAAGTATTTCTCGGGGGTTGATATTTTTATTTCAATGGTACGATTAAAATTTGGAAAATTCGTTGACTTGGCTCCTTTTTTGATATCACTCCTTTTCAGTGCTGAATTTTTAGATTTCGTCTATTTTTTTTTATAGTTAAAGAGACTTGGCTGGTATTTTTACACGGAGTGTTTTTTCTGGGTTGGTCTTTCATGAACACTGCCCTCTTCTTCTGCACTTTCTTCTTTGTATTATTGAAATTGTATAAATTATGTGAAATACCTACCTACACACTTTTTAATAGTAGAAAATATTAGAAAACTTCAATTAAATTGATTTATCTTTATCTACAGTCGTCTTTTACATATTTTTTGATTATTGATATTTACATGTGTAGGTATACAATTGACCAATGTAGGTGGGCGTTGCCTTATGAAAGACAAAAGTATTACCATGGTAACTCCAGGGTTCTTAGAAAAATAACAATTTTTCATTGAAACAAATGAAATTAAAAAAGATCAAATAATTTAGCTCACATGTGTTTAATAGTTTAATTTATCACTTGAAATAGTACAATCAATATATTTAAACTCATATAAATCATGTTTGATGATATGCTGGACATTTAGTACAGTGGTACAACGAAACAAATTATATTTTGTCAGGTATGTTGCCAAATTGTTTTACTTTTTAATAGCTTCTGTCACTGGATTGTTTCGTCAACTTAAAAAGGCCTTAGCTCTCATGATAAGTTAATTGAGACTGAACAAGATTCAAGTAGATAGTTTAAATCATTAGGTACTATTATTAATGGCAATTTGTAGATTGTAAAACTGTTAAATTCTGTAAGAAACAGCTGTTTGCTGTTAACTGACAGTTGTTTGGTCACTGACAGCTGTCAGTGACCAAACATTGACTTTTGTTTTATGACGTAGTGGGGGGAGGAGATCTACATTGGTCAATTGTTCGCTAGACTACAGTAGTACACGGCCGCCATTACTGCTTGATATTCTAAACGTGAACGAACTTTACCTATTTATAATGTTAACCCATTGGCCTAGATGAAATCTTCCAACTTATCAATGCCCCTTTTAACACACACTTTTTTAAAATTTTTGTATGCAGCAAGAAAAGTGATGATCAACAATCGATTAGGTATCGATTATCGGAATACAGACAATCTGAAACCACAATTTTGAAGCTTACCACATACTACTATAAATATACATGTGGACGTGGCACATTCTGTGTACAACTAGATGAACTATGACCATTTGAATGAGAGGCGAGAGACTTCAGAGTAAGTGAATGGAAAGATTCTAATTGCGAGTGACATTCGTCAAAATAATTCAATGGGTTAATAAATTGTTTTAATAGATTGCTGGATGGCCATCTAATAGGCTTGTCTCCATATTTTAAGGTTAAGGTTAAAGGTTATTTTACAATGACATCCATCTCCATTTTGAAATTTTAGCGATATATTGTTTTCTTCCTAAGCTTGATTAAGGTGGCGCGATCACTTGAGGCATAGTCTCAGATCTTCATAAATTTTTGTGTAAGTTTATTGATATTTATGACATACACAATCCCTGAAAAAATTAAACACTTCTCGTGTCTAGATTCTGAGATAATTTGAGTTTTCTCCCCCATGTTATCTTATGGCAGCCAAGTAAAATCGTGTCATTTTTAAGCTAAAATTAAGTTCTAATTATTTTGTACCGTCAGATTTTAACAAAAAACTTTTTTTTCTGGTAGACATACGGACATACTAAGAGGGAAAAAATTGAAAACGATACCAACGTGTGCTATTTTAAAAGTTATTAACCATATTCGAAATGATTTTCCTATACCTCCCATGTTAAAGTTTTGTACATTCTCAAAAGACACTAATTGAAAACTCATTATTGGGCGGGAGTTGCAAACTTCAGGACATTAAATGAATATTTTATGCTTAAATATAGTTGAACTGTTGTAAAAGGTATTTTGAAATGGTAATTTCAAAAATAAATCAAAATGTGCTATATCGAGTGATCGCGCCACGTTAAACATGATTCCATGTGTGTAACGCAAAATGGAGAAAATGGTATTCATCTGTTTCTGGTAATCCTAAGGTACCTGATCGGTGGTGTGTGCGAGCGTCTTCTCCTGGGCGACGGAGATCTCCTCCTCTGTTGCGGAGGCGGTGTTCGTATAACGGGCGACCTTCTTGCCGGCGACCTCCGTACTTCGACGGGACTCGGCGACCGACGACCGCTGTGTGAGGACTCTTGCTCGGCTGTTAACCTGCAAGGAAATGCACTTAAATTAGGTCCTGTTACCACAACTAGAAATCAACAAAACAAACTAAAAATAGGGATGTTCTGTGGTCAATTGACCAAAAAGTATTGTTTATTTAATTACTAGGAAAACGCTCTGTGTAACGCGTTGATGAGCGAGCACGGACACGCGCAACACCTCGAACCGAAATTATGTCTATCGAAAATATCATTAAAAGCCAATAATTCTTGAAATTCGTTAGACTTGTAGCTATAAAAATCTCCAAATATTCCTGAAGTATTAGTCCCAATAACCATGCAAAGGTTTAAGTTGATCGATTGAACCTTTTGATTAAAATGTTCCTTGTTAATATTAAAAAATCATAGGATCTATATAAAAAAAAAACCTGGGACCACTCATATGATAAAAGTGTGTGTACTTACACAATATTAGATCGATCTGTTGAACGGTCATATCAGTTTCATACGTTTGAAAGTTGCTCTAACTACCTTGGAACTATAAAGAGTCGAAGTAGCCGTGATCAACATTTTTGAGTTATTTGACAGCCAATACGCAAAATGTCCGTAAAATGTCAATAACGTTTGGATTTAAACACAGATAAGTCTGAAAATTTTCAAATATACAGATAATGTTGGTACCAATGACCACAAGAAGTTTTAAGTTGATCGCTCAATCGGTTCTAGTTTAAATTTCAAAAATAATATGAAAGATTTTTTTAAATTTTAACCAACGGGAGGATTTGGCTGAAATTTTTTATGATTGGGTACAATGTTGGTTGCAATGATTTTGCTAAATTTCAAATTGTTTGGACTAACCAATCAAAAGATAATTTTTCTAAAATTTGAACCAATCACAGGATTCCGTTCAAAAACGATCCCAGAGACCGCATAGATTACGTTAGCATATGTGCAAAGTTTCAGATCGATTGGTTGTGCGGTTTGATCTCGGCAGTGCCGACAAAAAAAAAAAAACACACAGAGAAAGTGCCATAAGAGTACCGTGGTGAGGCTCGCTCCGCTCGCTCAACAACAAGATGACATTTGTTTACTGAACGTGTAGGAAAGCTGTGAGAGCACATAGACGGATACGATGTTTAGGTGATGTCTGTGACGTCCGCGTCGTCAATTGTGCATCGGCCTTAAAGTGAAGCCGTTGCAAATTTTGTGGGATGGATACGTAAAAAATATATAAATTACAATTAATATTTTAAGATTTTTCATAATGCTACGAAACACGTTGGCAGCTGTACCAATTGGCTAGATAGTAACAACCATATTTTCATGAAGAACGAGCATGAAAAAGAAGAATAATGTAGAAGATGTCTTGATTTGTTTCTGTAATGTGTGTAACGAAATGTAATGTAGACCCAAGGAAATACTTCCTTCAATGTGATAGGTACCTACCTACATCAAATTAAATAATCAATATAGGTACCTACATAATCAAATACTAATTAAATGTTAATTTAATACCAACCAACGGCAATATGAAAAGATTTTCTTCGAGTGGGACTCGAACCCACGACCTTCCGATATCCAGTCAGATGCTCTACCAGCTGCGCTACCGAGGCAGTTCATATTGCAGCGGCTGTGTTCCAATAAGCTGCGTTAGCAACTTACCGACTTTTGAAGATAGGGTCAGAAGATCGTGAAATTTCATCCACATAAGACAACTGACTAACTTCATTCGACTTGGATTTCTCATAAGCAGATGAGTGCGCATGTGTGAAATATGGTTTTTACTGATTCCCTCAGTTAGGTGAAATGTGTAGGTAGGTACTATTAATTTGTTTTCTGACCCATAGGTACACTCGGCCAAACAAAACTTAAACGTTGACCAAATTTGAATGACTGCTGGTCATGTCCCATATAACCAATCAAAGAATGTTATTATCATTGAAATGTGCTCGTCACCTACTAGAGTGAGACAATGAGATCGCTTGGACTGACTTCTGATGACTCACTTCTTCTGATGACTTTCTGATAAGAAGTCTGATGACTTCTTACATTTATCAGCCTATCAGATTTATTGAACAATGAACATTCAAGTTTTGTATGGCCAAGTGTGCATGTAGGTACTAATGTTTACCTAAAAATATGAATTTAATTGCATAGGAGGTACCACTATTTTTAAAGAAGGAGTACTACGTATATTTGACCGTCAATTTGACCGAAAAAGTATTTGACGAGTCAACCCCTAACCTAACTAAAAATAAAAAAAAACAGTGCAAATCATCAGGAGAAAATGGCAGATTTTACGTTTACAAATTTTACAAGTTACGTTTATCACATCATCGATCACAATTGGAAATATGTACCTACTACCCGTACCTATAAGTAACTCAACAAATGATAAAACGGTACCTAGGTAGTACTTGAAAGAAATAGACTGGCTGAAAAAAATGTTATGGCATCATCCTATGAAGTTGATGCTAACTCGTCAGTCGTCATCTAACTCAAATAGGTACCTAGATGAGTTCTGATTTCATTGATAATAACAAGGATTGAATGCCACAGGAACCTGACAAGCAGCTAGGTAATTCGTTTGAGGGATTTAATTTTATACCTGCAATTGGTCTTACCTTGTAATAATGGTCACCTCCTGATCTTCGCTGCTGGGCAGTTCCCTCACAGAGTCGTCGAAGGACTTGTCCGGAAGAGGAGGTGTGTGTGGAGAGGCTGGAGGAGGCGTCCTTGCGACTGGCGACTTCATCTCTTCCGCCTCCACGTCGCTACCGTTCGACTGCTTGGGGGATCTGTTGGTCACCAGAAGGTCGCCCGTTATCGGACTCACTTCCTCCCACGGTTCAGGAACTCGGGGCACGAGTACTCCGTCTTCCTCGATGTCGGGGCTTGCTCGCACGATACCTTCATCGCTCGAGCTTGGAGATCGCCGCTTCTTACGCTTCTTCGATTTCCGACTAGGACTCCGAGCGGATTTAGATTTGCGCTGTTTGTGTCGCTTCTCTTTTCGAGAGTGGCGAGAGGAATCGCGTTTTCTATACACTTCGGGGGAGTTCGCGACAGCTTTGACGGGAGACGGCGAGAGTTCAAAGTGTTTACGATGGCGTAACGAGGAAGCCGACGATACGGAAGATTTGCGAGAAGTCTTGGGGATCTCGCGAGGCGAAGGGGAAGATACTGGAGATAAAGCCGGATCCACATGCTGATGCTCTCGATGGCGGAACTTTGTATTATCAGTCTCATCGACAGTTCTATGATGAGGAATGGATTGTTCTGAAATATGGCTAACTTCACCTTCACTCAAACTAAGACCGTCACTTTGGATTTCGCCCGCTTCTGGGCCTGATAAGTCTTCCGAACTTACGTCCGAGTACTCCACTAATGGTTTAATCGACGAAGCAACACTGATGATTTTCTCGGGGTTTGAATCTTTGGAACGTCGACTCCTGCGATGGTTCTTACGGCTGTTTGACGTAGAATCCCTGCGGCCTTTGCTTGAGTGATGCTTGGATCGGGTTGCCGACTCCATTGTACTCATGTTATCTCCGCTGTACTGGGAATAACTCGACCGTGATTTATGCGAACTTGTTCTTCCATTACGCTTGGAATCACGATCAGTTGGCATGTCACCTGCTGGAGTTTATGAATAATTATAATCGGTATCCCCAACATAAATGTTTACCTCTTTGATGACGAATTCGCCATTGAAGGAAGTCAAAAGCAATTCTAACCTCACTAACTACAGGAAGAAGAGTTTGTCATCCCCACCCAAAACTCCTGACCCCTCCCCAATCAACTTGCAAACTGTAACAAAACAGAATATTGCAATTTGCTACATGAAAACGTAGTTTTCCTGGATACATGTTCCCCAAAGTTCATTGATTAATCAAAATATTATTGATATAATAAGAAACTGGAGCCCAAAACAACCGCGAAGTCGAGCTACTTCCCCTCATTCACAATGGCCAGAGCGGCCATGATTAATCAATAAAATACATCAAAAAGTTTTTAAATTGCAACCGAACACGAATATACTCTCGAAGAAAATACAAACAATATAAAATAAATAAAATGCTATAATAATACAAATAATATGCACTTACCAAAGATGCTGTTGAACGCAGTTCATACGCACAAACGAGCGTCACAGTATCCAAATGCCGAACGTACAGTGGAGTTCTCCGAAGAAAATGTAGCCGTTCTTCGTCGTCGATATTTCGGATGTTCTGTGTATCCAGTCTGGTTATTTAGTGATAATTCTTATGCTGAGGGTTTCTTAGATGTTTATTTGATGATTTAATTCTCTCGATGTAGCAAGATTTCATCGGATTAACTGGATTTAGTCCAAGCATTTTAACATCATACAGGAATGTGAACTGAGAGCTTCGGCCATGTTTCTCGTCTGACGTCATCAAATCAGCTGTGTGTGTGAACTGTGAAGTCGGTGAAGTGTAGGGCCGTGTTGCACAAAAACGCAACAAAAATGCACATCAATGCACTGCGTGCGCCACCAATATTTTGTAGATAGTCTCGGGAAATAGGAAAACATAAAACTGTAAGATTAATGTTTTGAATCAAATTTTAATGTTCAAGCACCAAAATATTTGTACACTTGCGTGCAATCATTATAATAATGCAAAATAATAACTATACCTACATAGGTACATTCTTAATTCATAATCTCACTATAATTTTGAGATATTGGTCCCGCAACATAACACATTCAGCAGAAAATATAGTTCTTTAATTTTGCAATGGAAAATTATATACTTATGGCTGATGCGGTCATTGAAAAATAATTTGTTGTTAATATGTCAGATTTCAATTTCAAAATACCTAAGCAGATAAATTGAATAACCTATGTAATTAAATAATACAAGATGTACACTGGCAATATGTAAATTAAAAATTACCAAATATCTATTTTCGCATTTTTACAAGGCATGGAAAGGCAGCATACCTAAATTTTCGTCATAAATCAACAGTTTATCCCATACCTATGGCATTTCTTTGCAATACACAAAAAAAATAAACTCCTCAAAACGTAAAAATATGTATGTGCAATAATTTTAAGAGACAATCAGATCAAATTACTGCTTTTAAAATGAAATGATCAATGCAAAAATCTCTTCGGTAGAAAATTAGTTTGATGTTACATCGACACATTATAAAAATATTTAGTCACTTTACAAAGAAAGAATCAAAGATTAAAAGCAAAATATCAACCTAGATATATTATAAATACCTACATTCCTTTCAGTAGGTAAGTAGCTATTTATACTTACTAGGTAAATGATAATCAGCAATTGTATGAAAATACATTATAATAATCTATCTACCATGTACTTCATTTTTAAAACTTCAACTATTTCAAATTAGTATGCCAATTATTGACAATTATTAGTTTTAAAACCGTAGTACATAACAACAACAGACATCGTAAATCAAAATTTATAAATGCTTTATCTCGCAACAACATTACGCTCATTTACAGAAAAATAATAAACGTTGCAGGTACAGGAGATCTTCATCTTTTTAGACATAAAGTTTTATTCACTATGTACTTGCCTTTGTTGCACCATTTTCAGCATATACGTAGCTAACTACACTTTATCATTCAATAGATATATTTCCAGTAAGGGTACATCAGAAATGTTATAAGATCCAGATTACAACTTATTAATGAAGGGATAGTCTCACATCAGTACAAAAAATCCTTTATATAGGTAAGTAATTCACTTTTGACTTTTGAGTTAAGGTAAGTTAACAGTTCTGCGTAGCGCTCGGCACTGGCGTTAAAAGAACAATGTGGTTCATCTTTTGGCCTTGAACGCCAGCACTGATTAGCCATCGGTCAAGGTCACCACTTTAACATCAAGCACCAGCGCTTCAACGCCGTATTGTACACTCACCATTATTTTGTCACGTTACAACATGATTTTGATGACAAAAACAATGTAACACGCAATAAGGCAAACTCTATTTGCAATGAAACTTAGATCAATTTTATAACATGATCATTGTACAATCTTATGTCTCTAATTATGTGTAAATGAAGAGGTTATAAGTTGGCAAGATATTAATTGACATTATAATAATTAGACTGACATTGTGTCATTTTGATACAAATCCTTACATAATATGTTCGTGTAGGTTATTAAAAGACAATTTAAAATTAATTCTGTAGCAGTGTACGAAACAGTAACTAATTTTTCTTAGGAAAATGCAAAATGTTCTAAATTCACTTCAAAGTCATTGCGCAGACATGCACTTCTTTGATAATGGTAACAGTGTTTAAGGCTTTCTTTTGCATCAATTGGAGCTAATCTAGTATCTAACTCTACGTAACAAAATATACAATATATACGTATAATGAAGTTGTACCCAAATGCGTGCGTAAATACGCATTACTACTATATATATCACATCATTCCATCTCCCTCGACGTTACGAACTGAACTACAATCGGTGATATTCCTTGGCTAACAAATGCCTACTAGCAGATCACGAAATAATCCTAGATAACCAATAGTACTCCATCATTGAATGCATTAAATTTCACATATCTATACTTAAACAAAAATCAGCGTGGTGTATAAATAGTTCAATTAGACCAGTTCAATTGTAGTTGTGTGTGTTCAGTTGTGTATGCGATTACTGGACTAAGCAATTTAATAAACTTGTGCGAATATTAGACATTGCAAATGGTGCAGAATGTTGAGTTATAGCATAAAGGACGATTCCGAATGTCACTTTCATCACTCGATTCTCATTTTCAGTCTTGTTTTAATTACTGAATAATAAAATCAAGTATGCAGTTACCTTCAAACATTGACAACACTACTGCACGATGTGATGGAAATGAAAATCAGACCGATGAAAACAATCATTCAAATCCAACCAACATCACACTTAATTAACATTTAGAATCCAAATTTTTAATATCTAACGGATAATAATTGTTAGTAAGACAATGAAACCTTTTTATTCTAATAGAGAAATGTACTAACCAGGTTACTTAGTAGAAAATATTTGTAAAATATCTTAGTAAAGGTACGTAACGATCTTCTTAGGGGTTGCACTAGACCTCTAACTCCTCCATAGTCCTCGACAGTCTGTTGTTATCGATTCTCCGTCGTTGGCTGCGTCGTACGGCGTCTGCCCTTCGATATGGTTCGCTCTTCAGTCCGAGCAGGATGTCTTCTAGAGCGCCGTTGTAAACGTCGTCTTGGTGAAGGAGTTTCTTCTCTTGGACCTGTCGCGTCTTGCACTTGAGTTCGTTGATCACCGCCTCCTGGTGGAGACAAGGCATGGGAAGTTATAGAGGTGAACAGATGATTGTAGAGACAGAACAAGCTACGAGAAGTAAGTGTGCCCGGCTAAGTTCAGTATGTGTAAACAGAAGTGGAGAAAAACACAGTGTTAAACACTGTGTCATTGAATTAGGAAGTTTCATGAAATTTTATTCCAGTAAATTGTAAAATCAACAAAAAATATTAATAGTAAATAAATGAGTTACGACAAACACATGCTGTGAAAATTTTATATTTTAATTTAATTTTACTTGCCAATTTCAGTGGGAAAGGAAATTTGGGCAGGAAAAATGGCATGTGAGAAATAAAGTCAATATGATAATAATTCTATACATGCAACAACAATGTTATCATGGTGAAGACCTTGTTGCCAAAAGCAAAAAAAACATAAAATAACAAAAATATCTACAACAAATTGTGATGTCAATGACGCTTTTTCACTGCTTAAAAATAAGAAGAATTCTATCAATAATGCTTTGTAAATCGATTCCTACAAAACCGTTCCTTCCACACAAAAAATAGGTAACGTACATACCTAGGTACCTTACCTACATCTCAATTTTCTCAATACATATCTAACCATTATTTTGAAATCAAATTTATATAAAACTTCATTTTTTATGCAAATTATACTGATTAAACTTTGGCATTATTTAGGTGGTAGCACTGAGTGGTGTAAACTGAAACCAAAAATGCGTAATATATTTATATAAACATAATATTATACAAACGTAACATGTTTGTTCAACGTCTCTCAGATTAGATTAAGCTCTATAATTTCTACCTGTATAGAACTCGGTAAAAAAGGCGCTAGCAAGAGAGTAAGTAACAGACGGAAAATGAAAACCACTAGACTGTATTCTGCAATAATAATATATCGCGACCCTGCTTCCAACTATTGTCGCATATTGTCGCAATATCCAAGAAAATTAATAAATAGTTATTAACTTATTATTTATTACCAAGCCAATGTTAAAACATCATCCCACTTCAAATATCAAGAGTCCTTTTAGAGGAATACTCCATTATATTTTCACAGCTATCAAAATTGCATTGTTTCGGCATTATGTCATTCGATGACATTGCTTATCAAGTTATGTTTTGACATTTCCTTTTCCTTGCTAACATTTCATGTGCATGCCAATCACTATTCAGTAAATTTTCATTGGATTGAAAATTGAAATGCCTAAAGAAATTCCTCATGAACCTTCTACCCTCTTCTACCTAATACAGTCAGGGCAGTGAATGTCTGAACTCTCACCAGATGGAGCCACCGTCACTTACTCTGTAAGGCGGAGAAAGAAGTCATTGCAAGGTGAGTGCGCAATGAAGTCTTTCTCGGTCTAGCAGAAAAACTGCCTAACATAACAGCGCATTCTGTTGAGAGTTCAAACACTCAGCGCCCCGACTGTAGTCCTTCTATATCATCCTTAAGGTGGTGCAAGCGCAGGCGATTTTGCCGCTTGTTGCAGGCACTTTTTTGGATACAATTGGAATGGATACGAATGGGTTGACGAAATGATTTGACATTTTTATCATGATTAGATAAAAGCCAAACTTAGGGTTCTCACTTGGTACATTTTACATTTTTTGCTTCATTAATTAGTAATAAATAATAATTGGTAGATATTTTATGAAAAATTTCTATTTTTATGTCTCAATGGTTGCCATATGAAATTTAATTTAAAAAATGATCTAATCATGATTAAAAATTGAGATCAATTGGTTAACGGGTTTGGTCTCTAATCGTATCGGAAATTTCATAGTTTTAAACGTTTTTTTTTAATAACCGGCGCCTAATTAACAATGCGAGAAGCAAAAATTAAAAAGTGCTACTAATATACAATCAGACTGATCATGTCAACATCCTATCAAAGTTACACCCAGTTATTAAACAATTTCTCTCTCAATTTTCTAAAACGGCCCAGTGCTTGTATCACCTTTATTAAGGACTAGATATGTTGATAAGGATTTTGAAGGATATTTGATGATGATGTACATATTATTATATGCTGTAGAAATAAATACGACCATTCAGCAGAAACCAAGAAAGCATTTTATATAAGAAAAGAAAGGAACATTTTTAACCTTCTGTCATGCATTGAATGGTTAAGAAGCAAAGCATTAGTAGGTACCTACCTATATTAATTGGTTATATGATGCAAAAATACAAGTAGGTACATAGGTACATACCTACATAGTATATAATGTTAAAGCCAAGCAATACTATGAAGCATAGAAAAATTTAGAGGTGTGCGAATATTGCACATTGCATTATTGGGTGCTCAATTTAGGCCAAGTATTCGGTCAAAGTCGAAATATTCAAGACAAAAGTCAATTATTGATTTTTGGAAAACAAATATTCAAATTTGAATATGTAGCTGAATTGTATCCAAAACATTAAGAAACATATTCTATCTCGCAATTAATTATATGTAATCTCCTTTAGTAGAATAACATAAATGTTATTAAAGGTATGTGAAATTCGGTATTCATGCTTTGCACGTGCGTCTTTTGTTTTACATCAACAATGTAAAAAAGTATATTTTCGGCCATATTGGTTATAGCTGTCAATTCGATTTAAACTAATTATTATCGGTTATAGTCAAAGATAGTTTGTAAATAAGTGGTTTTATTCCTATAAGAACTTCTTCTGCAGCTTACAATTACACAGGTAAACCATAAATAATATCAAAAAGTACTGAACAACAGATTGACAGCCGTTCTGACATGTATCCCCAAAATGGCCGCGCAACAATGAGATGACGTCACGTGCAAAGCATGAATACCGAAATCAGACCTAATACGGTGGTTAAAAGGCAGAGTTGATCCCGCTTTAGCATGAGCCAGCTTATCCCTGGCCGTGCTACACACTAAACAGGTATCAACGGAGCCTGATGCTCACCTTGGAGAGTTTCTAATGTGGTCCATAAAGTGGCAAATGTGATTTACAAATTTGAGTTTTGCGAAAAACACGTAAAAACTCCTTGGGCTATGTCATACTGTCCATCCAGCTTTCAAAACCAATAGGGAATATGCATGAATTGATGAAAAATAAAAACTATAATTCAATATAACAACATATTTGTGGGTAAATCCCACTATTTTCACACTAAAAATTGTAAATTTTAATTCATAAACATGAAATTTAAAATAGTGTAAATTTTAGCAAGAAAACGCAATACCAGCCAATGATGTCATTAGGTCTGTTCATTCGCTCTACACTAGTGACACCGGAATTACACTGGCCGATACTCGCCCTATGCCGAGTGTGGAAAGTTTCTACACCACTCACACTTTTTGTCGGTCGAACAGTTCAAGTGTAGCCAGTGCAGAGCGAACGAACAGACCTATTTAAATATCAACAAACAATGATGTTGCCATGGCTATAATAAAATATTACATCACTCGCCAGGAGGCCAATTCTTGAGTTTTCATGTTTTGAAACCATGTGTGGTTTCATTGTTTAAAACGTAAAAAAGTTGACAACTATTGCTTAGTCTTCAACTTTTTTACGTTTTAAACAATGAAACCACACATGGTTTCAAAACATGAAAACTCAAGAATTGGCCCCCAGGATGGCGTTTTCCCGCCAAAATTTACACTTTTTTAGTTCATATTTAATGAATGAAAATTTACGCTTTTTAGAGTGAAAATAGTGTGATTTACCAACAACAAATATGTTGTTATTTTGAAATATCGGATTTTTACTGAATTAAAAATCTTTGCATTCCCTATTCTGTGATTGTTTTTCACATCTGGTGCTGTGTACATATTTTGGAGTGACTATTCGATGAGAAGTGTTTTCCAATATTCAACATTTTATGTGTAAAATTTTTATTTTATGAGATATTATTCGATTGCAACTTTAACTAAAAAAACACTATTCACACACCTCTAAAAATATATTATATTCAATAACACATTAATAAAAATAATTAATGCCAGCTAAAAAAAAAAACAATGTCAAGTCCATACAGAAAGCAAGCAAGCAAGCAAGCGGACAAAACATTTCAATCAATGAAAAGAATAGCATATGATTTCTGTTTCATTTGCTACGTAGGTAGGTAGACCCATATAAGCAAATATTACCGTTTACAAACGTAGGAGTGGATTTCTGTGCACAGTTTTGTCTATGAGTGAGCAAATTACATCTACATCTTATGTCTGAACATTCTATCCAATATGTCTTCCCACACAAGTTCTTTGCAAAGAGGTAACAAATAATACATTCACCGACACAAAAATTGAGCGTCCCATAGAAAGTGTGGGGAAGTAGCCGCACAATTTTGGTGTCCGCGAGTGTACTTCGTCATTGATTTTCCGCTTTGAAAGTGCCTCCCAAACAATTCAAATAGAATGTAGATAAAATTAGGTGCAATGCGAGAACGTCATGGATGTATTGATAGTATATTTTATTGACAAAAATAGATTCAACCCACAGAAGAACAAAACCGTGTGCAGGAATCACGTACGTCATCAGATGTGCAGTACGCTAACCAAACTAACCAGCTGCCGAGTTATCGATCATAACCGCGGCGACAAACTCCGGTCAAACTTACTCGGGTTCAAACTCTCGCCTCGGAGCGGCCAAGATGGCGATGCAAAAGACTTTCTGCGTTGCTTAGCCATTGAGACTTCGTAATCATAGCGGAAATAGAAAATAAATCATAAGACAAAATCACGTGCCTTTGTGCAGTGAATTAAAATATGTACATTTTGTGGGGCTGGTGCTACCTTCGTTGCAAAAGAAGTTGTGTACAAAATGGAACATAATTCTAGATTTTATTGTGCATGATTGATTTTGCAGCCAATTAAATTTCAGTAAGGACGTACTTGAAGTAAAATGTAATTGGCTAACATGTGCAGAAAAGCAGACAGAAAAGTGTTGGCAAATCAAAGAATTAGGACACCAAAACCTTATTGATGACATATCCATCTGCACAAAATTATAAGCGTAATTTAAATATGTACAACTATTGCTTGATACCTACATAATGACTTTAGATTTTTATAAAATCCTTGATATGTATATCATGAGAAAGTAATATATAAACAATCTACAAACAAAATATGAAACAAATAGGATATGCCATATTATGACTTTTTAATGTGGATATCAAAAAAGGTGGTTGACAATAAACATTAAAAATTATCTAGTTAGCTCTGCTTTTCAAAAAATTTCATATGCAGTACCGTGATCCTCGTATCTATTTATGTTATTCAACAATGGATCATAACATAAAGAGATATTAGGATCTCGGAACTGCATATGAAATTTTTTGAATAGCAGAGCTAACAAGATAATTTTTAATGTTGTCTGTAGAGTGAACTACAAACTTATACATACCTACATATTTTGTACCACAAGAGAAGAGGAACAAATACTACATAAAAAGGCTTAACTACTTTGGGATAAATAAACATTTGGAAACATTCTATGTGGTTAAGGTCCACTTCCAAAGCAAATAACCTATCTACATATTATTTAGTGAAGGTAGGTACTGGACTTCTTTGTACTTTATCAACAGCTGTAAAAATACTTCAATATTAAAAAAAAATAACCCTAAGAAATCAACTCTTGTGATGTTGACCATATTCCACTTCTCTCATGGTACAGTAAACAAGTAGTGTTTGTTTTATTAAAAATAATAACAGTAGGTAACTCTGTGCACAACAAAAAACGGGCACTTGGCAAACTATAGGTAAAGTTCATTCACGATTAGAATTGCAACCCGTAATGGCGGCGTGTACTACCGTAGTCAAGTGAACGTATACCTAAACATGTAAATATCAATATAATAATCAAAAAATGTGTATAATACGGCTGTAGGTAAAAATAAATCAATTTTATTGAATTTTTATAATATTTACTACTATTAAAAATTGTGTATTTGACATAATTTATACAATTTCAATAATACAAAGAAGAAAGTCTTGCCATTGACAGGGCAGTGTTCAAGTGACTGACCAATGAACGACGTGATCGACTAAAACGTCAGTGATATTCTTATCGTGAACGAACTTTAGGTTGTCAAACAGTATAGCAAAATATATCACTCAATTTGTAGTTTTGTATACGTAAGTACCCTAGAGAGTAAATATGATCCTGTAACTGTATTCATTTCTTTTGGTATTCCTTTCTTTTGGTACCCAGATCCACAAAAACAGCTTGGTATATTTTGCAAATACAATTTCCCAACTTAAACAAACAAGTCAATGTCACTGGTTGCATGTGTGCTTTGCAGTGTGTATTATTGCACTAACAGCAGCAAGACAAAAACAACAGCCATGTTAAGCGAAATCAAATCTAAAACCCGTCAGAGGGTAAGAGTACGCTGAATCACCTTGCGTCGGTCTACTCTTACGCTCGGACAGACTTCAGCGCCGACAAGGCAAACACCGTGCAGGGGGGTGATCGACATTCGAGACTCACGAACAAGCACGGACGAACAGCCATTTACAAGCAACATGCTGGCAACAAAATACACGCATCACGATCGAAGGGGAATAGAAAACATTTGTGAATCGTTCATGTTAGCTGTCAAAATGGCTATTTGATCATTTCAAGGGTGTGGTGAATTGCACTTAATTCTTGACATAAAAGCCATTGCAATATAACTAATACTAGTCCCAATAATTTTAATGTGTATCCCTAGTAATAGGTATGTAAAATTTAAATTCTTGTGTAAATAATGTCTTATATGAATTAAATAAAATTTGGTACACTACACAGTTATTTACAATGTACAAGAGCAGGGGTAGAGTACATCGATCCACATTTATAAAAATTATGAGAGTTCCAGAATTAAGTGTGATTTATGCCACGACCATAAGCTCCCAATTGAATAGCTTAAAAATAAACCATAAAGATTCAGCAGTTTTAGCCTATCAGTGGACAAATCTGTACAAAAAAATCCATAAATGCCCAGAAAAATTGAGCATTTCTGTGTTTATCTATTCCCATTCTTAAGTGGTACAATAGCAGGTGTAGGCCCATAAAGATGAAAACTTAAATTTTGACAAACATGCTGAAGCACTAATCTATAAAACTAAACTTGAACAAAATAATTTACTTCAGCTAAAAAGGATTGCGGATAGATTTTCGTGATATGCTACGTGACTTTCAAACTAATAACTTGAAAATTAAAAATAGGCAATTTTAACAAAATCCAGCTATGTGAATTCACCGTGCTTGTTGTGAATCCGATAATCGATTCGTTACGAAAAATCAATAATTAGGTTGGAGCATTTAAACATTAAGACAGTTTATTTTACTAACAGAGTAATAATTGAATATCAACATCACAGTTGCCGAGATATGAGACCAATAGATGACGATTAAATTAAAATCTTGAGGCAGTCGAGTTTTAAAGGCCTGTGAGTGGTTCAAGACTAAAGGAATGTTCAAATTTACTTTCTGATGAGAACACATGTAAGAATATTAGAAAATGTTACATTTAAATGTTAGAAATTATTATTGCTTTATTTAAATTACTTAAATTACTGATGTCATTTAGAGGAATGAAAAGTAACAATATCCCGATCGCAGAGACGAGTTATGATTCTTTGTCTCTTCTCAAACAATTCGTATGTACTAAGTAGACTACCCAACTACCTATTATTTTACAGTGAAAATGAGAGTTGTAAGATTTTGGAGAATTTTACTTTGAACAGCCTAAAGGTGTGAAAATAATGTCCTTTTAAAATTGAAAATTTGAAAAATTATGAAAAACATTTTATGAAAAAGTGAAAGGTTTAATAAGAAATTTCATTCCAATTGATACCGAATAATGAATATAATAGTTTTAATTTTCAAACCACCCCCTGACCCAATTATTGGAATGGAGAAAGATTATTATTTCAGTTATCACAATTCAGATTCCAAGTTTCGGTCAATCTGTTTTTATACGCCGACAAATATATTCTCACTCCGAAAATAAAACAAACGCAAGCTGCTAATTAATGGTATTGAGGACTGGGAATTTGGTGGTCAACTCTCCGAAGTCGCAGTAAGTGAATCCTACCTGCTGCTTCTTCTGGTTCAGCTTGTTCCGCTTTACGACGTCGACGTCAGCGGGACGGTTAGCCGCTTCCAACGCCGCTTGGTCGAGACGCCGCCGCTGCTCATTCTCCTGATCGGCCGCCTGCGTACAAGCATCGGTACAAGATAACAGCCAGCTTTTGAGTAGAGATAATCAATTTCTAGGGGTACAATTAGGTATTTATTTTTAAACAACCTATTATTATACTATTTTGAACCCATTTGGGAGCCAATTTATTTACTTGTAATTAGGACAACATGGCAGGAAAATAATCAAAATAGTTTTCAGAATAAGGTTCCTAGGAAACAGAATTGAAATTTACATAGGTACATACACATTTACCTACACTTTTGAAAATTTTGAAATACTGAACAAATAAAAATGATGAAACAAACACTAAGTTTGTCTTTTATCTAGGGTTGGGATTCGATTTGATTTGCTAAATCGATGTCAAACTGAAGATTTCGACATCAAATCGAAATAATTTCGACATCGAAATAATTTTGACATCGTAATAATGGGCCACATCGAAATAATTACGGCGAAATGTGGCAACACTGCAGTTGCGTCTGCCCAAGGCCATGTTCCAGCGCTAGAGATGTCCCTCTCACACCCCCCTCGCGGCAACAAATGACGAGGAAATTATTGAAATAAATAACTTTTTCATTTCAAATAACGTACAAGCATTTATTTATGTAAAAGGGAACAATTAATGAAAAAATTTCGTTGCAAATCCAGTTGCAAATTCATGGTTTTATTAGACTTGTTGCCGGAATATATCCCGTGAAGCGTAGGTAACATTGTCTGCATTCAACATCCTTTAGCAATGTTGCCCGTAATGTTCACTTCAAACTCGAAAACTTTCCACAATTCACTTCGTCTCCACGGCGGGATTATTATTTTTTGCGTGGAAACATTCTTTCACGAGAGAATAAAAACAACACGCGCTGAATGGCAAGAGACAACTGACCAACCCACCCTCAACTCAACTGCACACGCGGTATGCAGGAAGGGCGAAAGCAGGCCACTCAGCTGATCTAGAGAGGCGCGTTGCACTGTTGCCAGCTCTACAATACTGCGCGCTGATTCTCGGAATTTATTAAACGATGTCAAACGATTATTTGATTAAACAATTCAAATCGATGTCGAATCGAAACTCAAAATATCATTTGACATCGATGTCAAATCGAAAAATCGATGTCAAGTCCCAACCCTACTTTTATCCCATTATCCTTTTATCTGTCAACCCATTTTGTCTCCACTCGTATCCAAACAAGAGCCTTCAACAAGCGGCAAAATCGCTCGCGCTTGCACCACCTTAACAGGTACACACAACAAATCATAAAACGGTATTTGAACGAAACGGATTGGCTGCTGATCAGGTTCCTTGACAATCAATCCTTGTCATTTATAATGAAATCAGAGCTCACCTACTCTACCTAGATTACGAGTTAGCATAGACTTCATCGGACGATGCCATCACATCTTTTTCAGCCAATCCATTTCTTTCAAATACCATTTTAAAGATCTTTAAGTTAAGAATATTCTGACATTTTAGTCGATCACGTCGTTCATTGGTCGTTCACATGAACACTGCCCTGTCAATGGCAAGACTTTCTCCTTTGTTTTATTGAAATTGTATAAATTATGTGAAATACACCATTTTTAATAGTAGAAAATATTAGACAAATTCAATATACCTAATTGATTAATTTTTATCTACAGTCGTCTTATACATATTTTTTGATTATAGATATTAACATGTGTAGATATAAAAATGTTCGCTAGACTACAGTAGTCAACGGCCGCCATTACGTGTTGATATTCTAAATGTGAACGAACTTGATCATTTGTTGAATGTACATTGTTTGTAAACAAAGTGAAAATTCACAAATTTTCTTGTAAAAAGCCCCAAAATTTATTTTGTATCCTAAATTAGAATTTCAATTAGGCCAATTACTGACCTTGAAAGCTCTGGCAAATCGCACTAGCAAGGAGAAGAAAGCGTTTGCGTCTATCGTCGCCGGCGTCTCCCCGAAGAACTCGACGCACTCCCTGAACGCCTCCTGCGCAGTCTTGGCATCGGCGCGCAACTTGCGCAGCTTGTCCTCGGCGTTGGCGAGGAAGTCGCGCAGCACGACGTTAGGCTTGTCGCGCGCGCCACCGCCGCGCAGCTCGAACTCGCGCCGAACCGCCTCCATGCCCTTCTCAAGCTCATGCACGTCGGTGAGGATGTTTTCCATCGAGACTGCGGGACAAAATCACTTCATTGTAGCCAGTAACGAGGTACGCACCAACAAACAAGAAAAACCATCTTCGAAAGAAGCAGATTGGTTGCTGGTCAGGTTCCTTTGCAATCAATCTTTGGAAATCAGAGCTCACCTACTAGAGTTAGATTTGGTAAGATGCGGAGTTAGCATAGACATCATCGAATGATGTCTGTACAAATCATTTTCAGCTAATCTGTTTCTTTCAAATACTGTTTTATTCGTTGGTTGATGGTGTACACGATCACAACCTCAACCCTGTTCAAGCACTCTCTAAAAATTTTTGTTGAAAAAGTTTTATTATTCCGCCAACGAAAATTGATTTCTATCGACAGGTTATTTTCTGTGCTGATATGAGAAAAATGTTCTAGTAGTAAAATAAATGAAGCAAATAGTGAAATGGTCAATAAAGCAGATTAATAATGATTTTGTCCTCACTTATATTATTACCTACATAGGTACACTCGACAATTCATAAAACGGTATTTGAAAGAAATGGATTGTCTGAAAAAAATGTGATGGCATCATTAAATGAGTCTATGCTTACTCGTCATCTACCTCTAGTAGTCAAGCTTTGATTTCATTGATAATAACAAGGATTGATTGTCAATGAACCTGGCCAGCAGCCAATCTGTTTCGTTCAAATACCGTTTTATGACTTGTTGGATGTACATACTTTGGAATTTGGTAGGAAATTGGTAGAACCAACGCCAGGATTGAGGAAATTGTAAATACGACACAGGTACACAAGTCCAGGGAATCGTGAATTACCGAGCGCCGCCTTCTCGGTGTAGAGCAGCTCGGAGTCGAAGTTCATGAGCTCGGGCATCTTGTGTCGGATCGTGTCGACGATGTAGTGCAGCAGACAGCTGCGCTTGTCGTTGGACTTGGTGTCGAGCAGCGTGTCCAGACTCTGCAACTTGAAGCCGTACGCCGGGCCTCGCTTGGCAGAGTTCAGGTAGTTGCCGAACGCGAGGATCACCTCCAGCACCCTGCGGGAAAAGCAGCAAGTGTTGTTTGTAACGTAGCTAGACAGCTGTCAAAACTATTATCAGAACTATGTTAATGTAGCAAACCTGTTGGGATTCAATGCAAAATTGCCAATGAACTTGGAATTTAATTAATTGTGATATAATTTATTAGGGTTGGGACTTGACATCGATTTTTCGATTTGACATCGATGTCGAATGATATTTTGAGTTTCGATTCGACATCGATTTGAATTGTTTAATCAAATAATCGTTTGACATCGTTTAATAAATTCCGAGAATCAGCGCGCAGTATTGTAGAGCTGGCAACAGTGCAACGCGCCTCTCAAGATCAGCTGAGTGGCCTGCTTCCGCCCTTCCTGCATACCGCGTGTGCAGTTGAGGGTGGGTTGGTCAGTTGTCTCTTGCCATTCAGCGCGTGTTGTTTTTATTCTCTCGTGAAAGAATGTTTCCACGCAAAAAAATAATCCCGCCGTGGAGACGAAGTGAATTGTGGAAAGTTTTCGAGTTTGAAGTGAACATTACGGGCAACATTGCTAAAGGATGTTGAATGCAGACAATGTTACCTATGCTTCACGGGATATATTCCGGCAACAAGTCTAATAAAACCATGAATTTGCAACTGGATTTGCAACGAAATTTTTTCATTAATTGTTCCCTTTTAAATAAATAAATGCTTGTACGTTATTTGAAATGAAAAAGTTATTTATTTCAATCATTTCCTCGTCATTTGTTGCCGTGAGGGGGGTGTGAGAGGGACATCTCTAGCGCTGGAACATGGCCTTGGGCAGGCGCAACTGCAGTGTTGCCACATTTCGCCGTAATTATTTCGATGTGGCCCATTATTACGATGTCAAAATTATTTCGATGTCGAAATTATTTCGATGTCGAAATTATTTCGATTTGATGTCGAAATCTTCAGTTTGACATCGATTTAGCAAATCAAATCGAATCCCAACCCTATAATTTATAATTTAAAAATGCAAGAACTATTACAGCAGGAGCAAAAGGAGGAATCTCCTAGTCCCTTGCTAAAAGAAGAAGAAGAAGAAGAAGAAGAAGAAAAAGAAGAAGAGGAAGAACTGGCAGACATGACCATGGCCGGAGGCTCTTCGAGAAGGGATATAACACCAATGTTGTAATACTCATTCCTTGCAGATAGCATCCACCATTGGAATGGCTGCCGAAGGATGTCATGGAAGCTCTACCCGATAATGCACAAAGTTTCAGGCAGGGACTAAAAAATATGATGTGAATTGAATAAATAAGTGTAGGTATTGATCTACCTATGTATGTAAACTTTGTAATGGAGTGAAAGAACTCAAAACAATTTCAAGAAATAAATAATAGTGTAAAATGGGTTATGAAAAATGGCCAAAAGTATGATATCTAGTGGAGCGGTCGCTCCACCCAGCCAAGTCGTACTATACACTCACACTCACTCAACATACCGTAAATGCCTAATAAACTGAGGAGCAGACCAAACACTTTTACTGTAAGCAACAACATGGCATTTTCGGCCTACTGGATCTCAAAATTGGGAAATCTCACATTGTTGCGAAATAACTTAATTTCGAGCTATGGCCCACCTGACAACATATACCAAATTTGGGAACAATACGTTATGCCGTTTGGGTGCTAGAGGGCCGTGAAAACAGTGAAATTACACCCCTTTTAAAAGCTATCTGATGATGATGATGATGATGATGATGATTCAGATTCAGATTCAGATATCAGGAAACGTTGCTATCACCGCCACAGCCTAAACGGCTGAACCGATCGATATGAAAATTTTACCACATGTGCACTTTTGGAGTCTGATGATACCTTTGTTCTTATAAATATTTTGTGCCGCCATTTTTAAACCGGAAGTGACGTCATATATCAAAAACGGCTGGACCGATTAGAACGAAATTAGCGCCATTCGATTTAGAAGGTCATCTTTAAGGAATACCAATAGTGAAAGAAGAAATGTTCTATAACCTAAACCGGAAATGACGTCATAAAAATGACAAATCTGACTAAAATCATCTCTTATATCAATAACTACATATTCAGAAGGCTTATAATGTTACATAACATTTATAGATACAAATTTTAGGTGGCAGTGATGTCAACCGCCATTTTGAAAACCGGAAGTGATGCCGTAACTCGAGAACGGCTGGACCGATTGGAACGAAACTTTTGCTATACTTTGTAACATATTATTTATAGCATTAACACAGTAACAATCACAACTTTTCTTAGCAACCAAATCACAAAATCTTATTTTTTAAAAGAATTATAATCTTTGGTGCAAGTTGTAATAATAAACTGAAAAAAGGAGTGATATCCCCATAAAAAACACTCCGTGTAAAAATACCAGCCAAGTCTCTTCAATTAAAAAAAAATAGAAGAAATCTAAAAATTCAGCACTGAAAATTAGTGATATCAAAAATTAGCCAAGTCAAAACTTTTCCAAAAATACTTGGCGCATCGTTTTTTTTAGGACATGTGTAGATGAGTACATTTCATTTCCTGCCTACTTCTATACTATTTATATGCACGATGCGCCAAGTATTTTTTGAAAAGTTTTGAAAAGTCATGAGTGTTTTTTATGGGGATCTATAGATACCATAGTTATAGTATGATTCTACATCAAGGTAAACATCAATTAATTCGAAATCAAGTAGGTAATATCATATTACGTTTTAAATCTGAATACCGCCTCAACAAAGTTTGCAATCTTGAAAATTTGCAAGAGATCTTATAATTTTAAAATGGTATGAAATAATATATTACCTAGCAGGGTATACTACGAGTATAACAAAAATATTTGCTAGTTTTAAAGTAAATCGTATGTAAACAGGCTTTATATTCAGGGTAATTTCACTATTTAAAGAAAAACATGGGCAAATAGTCGACAATGTCCAGAAGAAGCACAGCACTGTGGCCAAGACACAACCCAAGCGCTCACCTGCGCAGCTTCCGCGACGACTTGACAGAGCTCGCCGACGATATGATGGCGTTGATCTGCGGTGTGATGAGATGGACGTTGTCGAAGAAGTTCCCGACGTAGTTCATGACGGTCAGCTTGGCGAGGATGCGCTCCACCTTGCTCAGCGCCATCAGGAACTTGTCCTCCTCGGTGAGAAGCGCCACGTTCTTCTTGGCGCCCACGTACTCCCGATACGCCTTCGTCTGTGGGGCACCGAGGGTATTACATGGGTGGGCAAGAACGTGGGACACGTACAGTCATACTATGCAACTACAAAATGTCGTCAATAGAAATCAACAGAAAAAATAATAGACAACATTAAAATTATCTACTTACCTAGCTCTGCTTGTTACAAAATATCACATTCAATTTGACTAGGGTTTTAATGTGGTCAATTAGTATAAAATGTTTCACATGATGATTTTAATATTTCATGTCAAAATATAAATGAGTTATTAATATCGGCTTGAAAAACAGACAGAATTCCTTAAAAATAGGTAGTCCGAATAGTAGGGCTGTGCGGGTAGCATTTTTGGAGGTCGGGTCGGGTTCCAGTCGGGTAGTAAAAATACGTCGGGTATCGATCGGGTAATTTCGTTTTTTTTTTTTTTTTTTAAATCATTTTTAACTCTCTAGGGTAGTATTTAGTTTGATTTACCATGAACAAATGATGAAGAAGCCTTTCTACTGTTGTTGGTACCGTTGCTTGTACCATTTGTAGACCTGGTCTTGATTCCGTCGCAACAAATCATTGTCAAATACCTCGCCTTCCTCATCCCTATCCACAACAAAACGATTGGCACCGTCCGTTGCTTGTACCTGGTCTTGTACTATTACGTCGCAACAAATCATTGTCAAATACCTCGCCTTCCTCATCTTTATCCACAACAAACCGATTGGCACCGTCCGTTGCTTGTACATGCTTGTACCTGGTCTTGTACTATTACGTCGCAATAAATCATTGTCAACTACCTCGCCCTGCTCATCACTATCCATAACAAACCTATTCATTGCACTTGGCACTTTTACATAATTTAGAAACTCAACAACAAACTGTAAATTGGACGACGCACATATTATTTTCATCCATCAGTGTTTTCATCTCGTCAATTTCAAAATGGCGGACGACCGACTTCACGGCGCAGGCGCTTGACGCATGCCGCGGACTAACGCAACCTAGCGGGAAAGAGCGCAACTACGTTCTGGAGACTTTCGGCGGCAGTTTCAAACCATGGATGATTACTTCAAACTACCCGAAAAAAACCGTTTTTCGAGTTTTATATTTTGTTTTCGAGTCGGGTTTCAACTACCCGTCCGAACCCGAAATTTCGGGTACCCGCACAGCCCTACCGAATAGAAATTGAGACCAAAAGCCTAAACAGGGAGAGAAATTTTGACTTATAAAAAGTGTGCTCAGTAAAAATAAATATCAAAGTAGTGTACTAAACTTATTTCATCATTATTCGATCTTATAAAACCTCCACCCCCAATTATCTCAACATTACCATGAACGTGCAAACACTTTGACCTTGAACACGGCCGACTGGTGTGAACCTACCTCCTGGTCGTTGGGCACCATGCGCTGCAGGAGCTCCACGTTCTCCAGCGACATCTGCTTCAGGTCCAGCGAGTTGACTGCGATGATCACCTGCTCCACCGGCATCTCCAGCTTCCGTCGCGATATCGCTGAACAATACAACGTCCATAAATACATCACTTTTATCACTCATGGCTCAAATTGAACCAGATAACCTTTTTCAAGTTCCCCAATTTGGTAAATACACTCACTTTCAGTAATCGACTGATCATTTAAGTTGCCTCTTACTTTAAATACACCGTGCGTTTGTCCAAGCCTCGTATGTCATTAAAATGTACTTTCAATATACATACTCATTAAAGTGAGCTTGTAGAAGGGGTAGTGGTCATTCGGATTTCTGAGAATGTTATTGGTTGTGGCCATGGCAATAGTCCATAATTGAACTAAATTTCTTTACTTACTATCGTTTACAATTCATCAACTAATATGCACCATCATTAGGGTTGGGCGAACCTCATATTTTTTTCAAACCGAACCTCGAACCGAACCTTTTCAAAAGGTTCGAAATTTCGAACCTTAAACGAACCGACCTTTTTTTTTCAGAAAATGATGTTTTCCAAATAATGTAGTAAAGATAAGCGCGTAAGCACCAGTCACCATTCTCCCCCCTCCCGCTCTCAAGTCAAGTGGCTAGACACTTGAAAACAGCTGTTTGATGGGGTGTTTGTTTACGCAAATATTATTTCTATTTGTATACAGGGACATTGACATAATACCAAATATAATAGGAACAAAAACGCGAAATATACTGCTCGACATTTTAATACATTTCAGTATATTCCAATATTCTTCAAAAATTATCTCGCCAATCGTCAAACTGTTTTTGATTTTGCATTGGGTTACAATGAAGTTTGGAAAGCTCAAATATACACCATTATTTGTTAACTTATGCGTGATATCTTCCCTTCATTTAGATCGCGAATGGTGTTCTCAATGACCACTATTATATTTTATTTAATAACCATGAACATACAATATCATATAAATAAAATAAAATATGATGTCAAGTCATTTGCCATCTGACTACTTCTTACATAAAATTGCGAGTTCACAGACCTTTCAACAGAGAAAAACAAAACAATCCTCCCTTACGCAGGCAAGGGTCAGGTTCAGGTACCTGCTGGCAAGCAGCTGCACTCTGCAGGACCCAAAAGTACACTCTGTTCCAAAAGTACAACACAGTTTAGATCGCAACAATCATTATTTCATTTTAATACTTCGAAAATTTTACTCAACAAGGAAATTACCTGGACTTCTAAACTGAAATCAATTGCTACTTTTCTAGTTGGGACCAATTAGCACTTCAAATTGCGTCTTATGAAAAATTCGGTTCAAGATTTATTTTAACATGGAACACCCTATAGTGTGACAGGATTTGAGTTTACTTTGATTTATGATGATTTCGGCTTACAGGGGTTTGATTTACCCAGGTTTTACCATTTTACTGCACCACTAAAGACAAGAGGCCAACAGTGACAAGATATTGGTCGCTTTGTTTGAATGAAAAAGGGCGGGAAAAAAAGCAGAGGTTCGAAAAAGGTTCGAAAACGAACCTTAGAGGTTCGTTTTTCGAACCTAGCTAGCCGGTTCGGTTCGAAAACGAACCGGTTTGCCCAACCCTAACCATCATGAGAATGACGCTGAATGCTTTGAAATAGCTCTCAAAATGACCACGCATCATCCTCGTAATTGAAATTTGCATTTTGAAGGAATGCTCAAGGTAAAATGTTGTCTTTTGCTAACAACTGAGTCTACATTTCGGGACAAGACTGTATCGTTCCTCACCGATGTTCCTGAGCCGAGTGTGTTCGAGCAGTGAAATGTTGTCCGGCTTCTTAAACCTCTTGCTCGGGAACGAGGAGAGTCCGTCCACTTCCGAGCCGCCGTTGCTCAGCCCTGAGCCAACGCCCGAGCCGATCTTGAAGCGCTCCTCGAAGTCGGCAAAGTCGATCACCGAGTGCAGCCGGTCGTCGTCGAGGTCGTTGAAGATCGTGCCTCGGACCTGAGAGCAAGAAGCACAGATTAGACACCCGGGTTCATAGATTAACCTCATCGATAGATTTTTATTTCAGTAAAATGTGTTATTTTACAGATTTACACTATAAATTGCCAATGGAATATCGATGTTTAAGATGTTTTTAACGAAATAGCAATTTCACAAAATTCTCTGTGCATTTAATGTTCAAAATAGAGTTTCTGCTTAAGAATCCGCTTAAACCTCACATTACTCCCTATCTCTGTACTGTATGCCAGGATATCCATTTGACATTAGTTTGTAAACTATAAGATTTCTTTTCAGTAAGTATGCGGCAGATGCCAAATTACTATTTTTTGCCACTAGTTAGCTAACAACATCAAGGTGTGTTGAGAAGCCAATAATTGCATTTTTCCAATAGGTAACCCTATTATGCTCAATGTCTATTCTGTGACATCTCAAAACTTTTAAATTAAAATTATCACTGGATTCAGAATATCTCGATATCACCTAGTTTCATTTATGTATGTCCAAAAAAACGCAGATAAATAACGCTGGAAACGGGTTCAGCCTCGAGTTAACAATATCTAATATTCAATTTATCTAAAAAGTAGTATTTTGGAGATCATAGCAGCGATATATTGTGAAAGCTGCATTAAAAATCCCAATGAAGCTCCAAGGCCGATGAATATGAATGCACCCTCACCTGGTTGGGCTTAAGCGCCACCCAGTTGAGCGTGGGCAGCTTGTGCTTGGTGAGCACCTTGCGCTTGATGGTCATGGCGTCGTGAGCGCCTGGCGCCGCCATCATGCCGGGCGGCGGCGGGGGCACGAACCTGCCTGCGCTGCCAGGGGGCGGGGGAGGTGGCGGGCAGGGGGGCGGAGGAGGGGGCGGCATCGGAGCAGCGGGGGTCGGCAGGGAGGTCGAGTCGGGAGTCATCGGAGACGAGCCTGGAATGTAAGAGTTCAGATTGAAAAAGCAGCTAAATATTGACCTACTATTAGTTAGTACACTTACAGGTTTATCACCCTACTTAGGTACGTACATTACAAAAAGGTAGTTAGTAGTGTCCCAAGATGTATAAATTAGTGGCCAAATATTTGCAAGGAATAATGGTAAAAACTTAAAAGCAGTAAGAAAATGACTAAAATCAGTAATTCTATTGATAAGCAATAATTAGGGTTGGGCGAACCAGTTCGTTTTCGAACCGAACCGAACCGGCTAGCTAGGTTCGAAAAACGAACCTCTAAGGTTCGGTTTTGAACCTTTTTCGAACCACCCGCCTTTTTTTCATTCAAACAATGTGACCATCATTGTGCGACAATGTTGGCCTCTTGTCTTTAGTGGTGCAGTAAAATGGTAAAACCTGGGTAAATCCAACCCCTGTAAGCCGAAATCCATCATAAATGAAAGTAAACTCAAATCCTGCCACACTATAGGGTGTTCCATGTTAAAATAAATCTTGAACCGAATTTTTAATAAGACGTAATTCGAAGTGCTATTTGGTCCCAAGTAGAAAAGTAGCATTGCTTTCAGTTTAGAAGTCGAAGTAATTTCCTTGTTGAGTAAAATTTTCGAAGTATAAAAATGAAATAATGATTGTTGCGATATAAACTGTGCTGTACTTTTGGAACAGAGTGTACTTTTGGGTCCTACAGCTGCTGGCCAGCAGGTACCTGACCCTTGCTGAAGGGAGGATTCTTTTGTTTGTCTCTGTTGAAAGGTCTGTGAACTCACAGCTTTCTCGCAGTAATCAGATGACAAATAACTTGACTTGACCACATATTTTATTTTATTTTGATGATATTGTATGTTTATGGTTATTGAATAAATAATAGTGGTCATTTCAAAACCATTCGCGATCTAATGAAGGGAAGATTATCACGCAAAAGATAAAAAATAATGGTGTATATTTGAACTTTCCAAACTTCATTGTAACACAATGCAAAATCAAAAACAGTATGACGATTGGCGAGATAATTTTTGAAGAATATTGAACTATTTTCGCGTAAAAGTGCAATTTGTAGAGTATACAATCACAGGAATACCATCTCTCAACTTGAGCAAGTATTTTCGAAATGAAATTCCAATCGCGGCGTTGAAGAGAGGAAGTAAAGTGAAAAACAACTGCTCAATTATCATTTGGAATAAAATGAAATGGATTAAAATTTCGAGCAATATATTTCGCGTTTTTGTTCCGATTATATTTGGTATTATGTCAATGTCCCTGTATACAAAGGATCTCTCAACTTGCGTATTTTCGGAACGAAATTCCAAGATGAATCATAAAGATTGTGTGTGGCGATGAGTTTAAAAGTAAATTGAAAAACAAGTGCTTTAATTATCACTCACAATAAAGGGAAACTTGTCCTGTGTCTGTGTTTACAAAATATCTGTGTAAGCAAACACCCCATCAAACAGCTGTTTTCAAGTGTCTAGCCACTTGACTTGCGAGGGGAGGGGGAGAATGGTGCTCACATGCTTATCTTTACTACATCTGGAAAATATCATTTTCTGAAAAAAAGGTTCGGTTCGAGGTTCGGTTCGAAAAAAAAATGAGGTTCGCCCAACCCTAGCAATAATTATGGTACCTATAGGCTATATGCCTATATATATATGCCTAATTGGCTATATGTCAATTATTTATCGAAATCAAGTGTAAAATGATCGACAAATAACTGTTTTTATTTACTAAAATTTTAAAACTCTTTGCTCAATTTTTTTTATTTGCTTAAAATAATACATTCAGTGGCAAACAGCCATCTTTCTACAATTTTTGAGTAAGGTATCAAAAAATAGTAAGTAGTACTAAGCAACAAAATTAAAATATAGAATAGTTTTTTCCAAAAATAAGAAAGTACGTACCTACCTAGCTTTTTTTTCACTACTATTAAGAAAGTGGGCAAACAAAAGTTCTATAAAAAGAAAGAGAAATAAATGGAAGAGGTTGGGCAGTGACATCTCGCGTGCAGTGAATGTCATCTCACCTCCCGAGCCCGAGGACCCTCGGCCGAGTGTCTCCAACTCCATGATCTTGTTCTCGAGTAGACTCTGCCTGTTCTCGGAGTCGCGCTGGTGTTGCGCGACCGTGCGCCGCAGCGTCGTCACCTCCTCGTCCACCTGGCGGTGGTTCTCGGCCAGCTCGTCGCGCTCGGCTCGCAGCTGAGTCAGGTCGGTCTCCAGCTCGGCGAGTTTGGCGAGGGACTCGCGCTCAAGCTCGCTCAGTCGGTCGTGGGCCTGAGGAGATGGTACGTTGTTAGCAAGTTATGGACACGGTGGACTCATACCTAGTGGCAATTGGTTGTTTTCGTCATAGTCATCATGGTCAATGCAGTCCAATGTTCAACAGTGTTACTGGGCGTTTCAAGGATTTAAATGAAATATTTTTTCAGTTGAAGGGACAGCTGAGTTTTAGTTCTTACTTTTTAATGGTATTTTAATTAAACTAGCGTCTTAAATACCTAAAAATAAGCAATTTTATTAGCCAATTTCTAGTTTCACAAACGATCAGATCAGTTTGGTTACAATTTCTTCATACGAAATTGTGTTACTTGTGACATTTTCTTCTTTATTTTATGTTGTTATTAAAATTTTACCAAGGAATTGGTTAATGATAACAGTGAGAAAAATCATACACAAATTAATTTTCATTTAAAACAATATCATAAATATTACATCAGCAAAACTTAATTTGTACAGATCATGGCATTGTACAAGCAGGTTGAGTTATACTAAAGTAACCCACCTTGCTCTGGTACTTGTCACTAATAACACGATGCAAAGCCACCCTGATCGGCGGCCCCTCCCACTCCCTCCTGAACATCCACCATCTCAATGCCGCGACGGTGACATCGTTACAAATCAAGTCGTACTTCCGATTGCCCGTTTCCTCCGCCTTCTGTGTCATTACGAGCCTCTCCAAGCTGAGGAGAACGCTTTCGTCCGCGGACAACACCGGCTGATAGGATTTCACGGCGGGAGGAGGGGAGGGAAAGCCGACGTTTGTGTAGGCATAGATGGCTGGCAGAGAGGCCACTCGTTGCTTGCCCAATACGTGGCAGATTGGGCCGAGATGCGTCACTCGCTTATTCATTTTGTCAGTTCGCAATCATTCGCAATAATAGTAGAAATATTCACAACAGAGTTTCCGTTTGGTCAATTATTGAAATTAAATGTACCTAGTTCACAAATGTCTGAAGCTAAGACACATTTTATGCAAAAATTAAAGACTACGAGTACTTAAATTGAAGTACATCAATACATTTTACACATTATCTCGAATTGAAAGTACTAGTTTCATTTTGAAGAACTACCAGAGTTCTCTTCAGTTTTTATACACTTATGTAAAGCAGTAAATATATATGCTTTCAGTCCCAAATGAATATCTTTAATGTACACTACACTCGCACACTAAAATGCACTCCACAGAACTTTCTTAAACCAAACAAGAAATACTACAACACAATTTCATTTTTAAACTCCACTGCACAATCCACTGCCTTATGATGAAATATAACGAGCAATTACAACACAACTATAAAAATAACTCTATTGTCTGTAAAGCTAGGTAAACATTTAGATAATAATGATCTTCTGAGAAACTGATAAAAATTCAGAATTATTACCTAAAAAACTGGTAGATACTAGATAGTTAGTTCTTGAAGCTTACAAGATCAGATAAGGCCGATACATTGTTCAATTGTGATTAGTTAGTGATTATACCCAGAGTAGGCTGCCAGTTCAAAAACATTCATCATATTTGAGCGAGCAAATTTTGAGTTTTGGCTCTTTAAGCATGGCTGCTTTTTTCCTGTTACTGAGGCTATACAGGTAGGTACAGTTTCTTCCCATTTTACACAGTCTTATGTTAGACTCTATTTGCCTTCTCTTGGAGTAGTACCGATTGGATTGCATTCGTAGTGATCGGATCTGGACCCCAATTCTTGAATAAGTAAAGAGTCAAGGGGCAAGAGAGACAAATCAAATTGATCGGTTAATGTCGCCACCGAGTGCCGACGATTGGCGACTATAATACAATAGTGCACTTGGTTTCAATATTTTCATTATATCGCAGAGCAGATTGTAGCATTTCAAATGAGATTGAAATGGTGGATCAACTTTACCCTCAAATATCTCAAAACCAGTGACTTGATAAAAACATAGCTTAAGAAGTTTTAACAATTTCAGGACTAGGATTGCCGACTCACGTGTCCCAGCTCGTCCTCCAGCTCGGCGACCTTCTCGAGCGCCGCCGTCTTGGTCTCGGAGTCCTCCATGAGGGCGGCGACGTCGAACACGTTATCGAGGTAGGCGGAGATCTGCACCTGGAGCTCCTCGCTCTCCGTGTGCCGCAGCTTCTCCAGGTAGTCGTCGAGCCCGAGCCGAGTGAACTCGTACTGCAGGTGCACGCGGTAGTTCATGTCCTCCACCGAGTGCACGACGATGTTCACGAACTGCATGCACGCCACCTGCGACACGGAAGTGAGGTTAGCGGCAGTCGAACTATGTATATAATAACTAGGGTTGGGATTCGATTTGATTTGCTAAATCGATGTCAAACTGAAGATTTCGACATCAAATCGAAATAATTTCGACATCGAAATAATTTCGACATCGAAATAATTTTGACATCGTAATAATGGGCCACATCGAAATAATTACGGCGAAATGTGGCAACACTGCAGTTGCGCCTGCCCAAGGCCATGTTCCAGCGCTAGAGATGTCCCTCTCACACCCCCCTCACGGCAACAAATGACGAGGAAATGATTGAAATAAATAACTTTTTCATTTCAAATAACGTACAAGCATTTATTTATTTAAAAGGGAACAATTAATGAAAAAATTTCGTTGCAAATCCAGTTGCAAATTCATGGTTTTATTAGACTTGTTGCCGGAATATATCCCGTGAAGCATAGGTAACATTGTCTGCATTCAACATCCTTTAGCAATGTTGCCCGTAATGTTCACTTCAAACTCGAAAACTTTCCACAATTCACTTCGTCTCCACGGCGGGATTATTTTTTTGCGTGGAAACATTCTTTCACGAGAGAATAAAAACAACACGCGCTGAATGGCAAGAGACAACTGACCAACCCACCCTCAACTGCACACGCGGTATGCAGGAAGGGCGGAAGCAGGCCACTCAGCTGATCTTGAGAGGCGCGTTGCACTGTTGCCAGCTCTACAATACTGCGCGCTGATTCTCGGAATTTATTAAACGATGTCAAACGATTATTTGATTAAACAATTCAAATCGATGTCGAATCGAAACTCAAAATATCATTCGACATCGATGTCAAATCGAAAAATCGATGTCAAGTCCCAACCCTAATAATAACAGTACCTAACAGTAAGTAATTTATTTATCAGATCCATTGCCATGCTGAAAAATCTTGGCAGGATCATGACAAGATTTTTGAGGGTGAATATAATTACTGAAAATATCACAATTTCAGTTGGAAATTAGCCTAAGTTCCAATTAATTATGCACCTTCAATTCATATAAAGTTACAGTTGGCAACACTAAATACATTGATGGTAATGTAAAAATCTTGCCAAGATTTGCAAGGTCTTGATTTTATTTTACAGAAGGGGTGGACTACAATTTTTTTATTACGTGGAACCTCTTTAGTACGTTTTTGAAGGGACCAAGTTAAAAAAACGTACTCAAGTGAAAACGTACTACAGAAACAATTTAACATGGTTTTTATGGGTTGGGGGACCTTTGACAAAATGTAATAGGGTGAAAAACGTATTAAGGAGAAACGTACTAAGGAGGATCCACTGTAATGATATGCAAGATCTTATCAAAATTACCCAGATCATGCTAAGATTAACATGATTTTGTAAAAATAAACAAGATCTTGTATCTTTTTTTAGGACGCAGATAATAAAATAGACAAGATTTTTGGCAGGGCAAGTATGGATTCCATTTAGTACATACATATTATATTCTCTACTAATTGCAGTAAGCCAGTCGATGATTGCATTGCCTTGAAATAGCACACTGACCATGAACTCTATGTGGAACACCTCGTAGTGGATGAAATACTCCATGAGCGTCTGGAAGCGGCACTTCTCCACGACCACCGACTTGAAGTGGTCGAAGGCGGCGAGGATGATCTCGTGGCCGCCCTTGACTAGACAGATGGCGGCCAGCAGCTCCAGCACGAGCGCCTTGGTGCGCAGGGACTTGTGCATGAGACTCAGCGCGATGTTGTTGATCGCCTCCTCGTGCTGGATCACCATGTTGAAGCCATACTGCGCAGACATCCGCATTAGAGACAACACTCACTTCATGCGACTTGCAAATTCACAACGTTAAAATAATTGTTATAGGTAATTTGTTTAACAGTAGGAAGAAGATATAGACAAGGAGGAGACGCCAGGCAAGGTCAGCCGGTTTCCTAGAGTCCTGAAGCCCTAAAGTGACCCGCAACCGATCTGTGGATTGACTTTTCTTGAAAACACTGTATTTTGCGAACCCCTTAGTAAGCTCAACCCCAGAGCCAGCTGGGAATAACAATGGGGCATGGTGTGCACGCAGGTAGAGAAGGGGACAAAAAAATAATATTACTCTTTTCCAATCCACAGATCGGTTGCTGGTCACTTTGGTGTTGGTGGGAGTACCCACCACTTCTGACACTTTGTGATGGAACCTGCGGATGGATTATTATTATTATTTAGTATAAAGTCAAAGCATATTTGATGTTTGAATATATTGGAATAAAAAAGTGCTACTAATATACAATCAGACAGCTATGTTCATGAACATCCTATCTAAGTTACACTCACTGATGAAACATTTTATCTCTCTCAATATGCTTCAGTGCAAATTCACCGTAAACAATTAGTTAGGTAAGGTCATTCAAGGATTGCCATTGGTTGCTGTCATGGCAACATAGTCCTAATCAACTGTTTCAAATTTAGCAGAGCAATGAAAAACTGGCCCTTAGAACTATTTATTAGTGTGTTGTGTGTACAAAAGTTGACTGAATATGATTATGATTTTAAATTATATCATATTCGACTCTAAAAATTCTAAAAATAAATCATTTAAGAATCAACTTTTCGGCTCCACCTTTCTTCTCATATATTTTAAATCTTATACTTGTTTGCCTCAGCCAACTTGCTGAGCCTCACCTTATTGTTCATAATGGCGCGCAGACACATGATGCAGACGTGGATGTCGTCGCGAGTGTCGCCCATGTTGAGCTTGGCGACGTGTCTCGTACGCCGCCTGAACGAGGGGCTGGTCTTGAGCGGCGAGGCCTCGGACACGGGCCGCAGGGTGCCGACGTGGTTCGAGCCCTCGTCCGAGCCGCCGGAGTCGCTCGAGCGTCGCTCCGTCCGCATCATCGCCAGACGGAAGCTCAGGTAGTCGACGAGGCTGTCCAGGCCGAGGTTCTCGTCATCGAGGAACTCGCGCACCCATCTGGTGACAAATACCTTCGTTAAGTTCCCGACTCATCGCAGTAAACAACATTTACTTCATCTATATTTTAGATGGATCCTGAAATGAGGTTTACAATTTCCACCCATTTTACTACTAAGTAATTATTAATAACTACTAGAAGGTACTACTATGTAATTTTGAAATTTATAAAGATTTCAGCAGTCAGCACTTCACGTTACACAAAAATAAAGTTTGATGAATACACTTGGAATTCAAGTGTTCAAACTATAATCTTTACTTGAATAATACATACCTAGTGCTGTTGAGTCAATAAAGGGGCACGAATAAAAAGGCACATTTTTGGTTTAACATGGAATCGGATTCCAGGAGAATGGGGGGGTTTTCAACCATAATGTATCATTAACATGTGCATCAATCTACCTATATCTAAAAACCCACCTAAAATGTTCCTAACATCATAAAATATGCAAAGCTGACATTTAAAGTACGTAATTTAAATGTATGTTAATGTCAAATGTGTATGTTCTATAACTGTATGTTATCTATTGTCCTGTTATTTAACAGTTTGAATTTAATCACCATGTTTTCTCTAGGTAAGTTGATAGCTCTAATTGCGCATTACCGAGTAGGTTTTACTACATGATAGTGCTTCATATTGATAGTAGGCAACTATCTACTACATTCATATTGTACATTTTTTTATGATATTCAATTCATTAACATTTTGTAGACATACTTTCTAACCATTAAAAGAGGCTAATTTGGCTGGTAAATTGTGCAAAATCAGCTGGGTTTTAAGATATAGATTGATGCACATGCTATAAATGATAATGGTTGAAAAACTTCCGATTCTGTTCGAACACAATTTCGTGCAATGTTAATCCATATGGCCGTGAATCAGATTCCAGCAGTAGGGAATTTCAAAGTTATAGAATAGACCCCCAGGTGACATAAATATCGGCACATCATCAAAATGTCAATAGTACTAGAAAAACCGTCACATATTTTATGGAAAATGATTGTACACAGTTCGTTGGAGGCCCGCAACAACAGAACCAGTCCCACCGACTTCCAATTTGTCAACGCATCCTTGGCGAGAGGAAATTATAGTCGTCCTAGATTATTTATCAACTGTGGTGCAAACGAAGGAAGTGACTCACTCGATGTGATTAGTGCGGAGGGAAATCTCCAGATCTCGCAGGACTTGCGTCGATGTGGACTCCCCGACCATCTTCCGCTTCTGTAAACAGAGAGGACACAATTAGACAGTGACAACAGTGGCTCATTTGGGGGCGAACGAGGGTGGACGTGTCCCCTCACTCTTTTTTCAGGGTGGACACCGTCCGCCCACTTATTTTTCATAGAAGTAAAAATTGGCTTAAAATTGCGTACAAATCGCGTAGAAAGGCACCAAATTTGGTCCTGAAATTCAACATTTTCCTGGGGCTGTGCGCCCCGGACCTGCATTATGGGGGGGGGGGGGGGGGGGGCTACCCCCAAGCCCCCCATCATTTTCGTAAGCAAATGTTTCCCTGACATCGCCGAGCGTCCGCCCACTTCTTATTTTACAAATTAACCACCGAGTGATAAAACAATATGCTTCAGTCTTGACATATTTCACACAATTACTGAAGAGGATATGGGAGTGGGACAATCGGCATACAAAAATGGGTGTTAATATTGGTTCATATTTAAAACATAAAATACGATTAAATTATTCTAGGACACATATAGGTACTAACTGGTGTAAATTGTGCGCAAGATCATGGGTGCCAACAGAAATTTTGCTGGGGGGGGGGGGGGCGATTTTTGTTTTTCAGAATCTTACCCCCCCCCCCCCCCCCCCCATTTCTTCTGATGCCAATTTGCACGATGCTCAGTTTTAAAATGCTATAACGCTAGTCCTGACTGTCCACTGTTTGTGGTATTACCTCCATTCCATTATTAGTGTAGTTCTACTCAATTTAAAAATCCCACCCAGTCTTCTAATCTCTTGTTAAATGTGACCTTGAATTCAAACAATATTGCAATATCACACAGTAGGTATGTTCGTCGGGGTGTTCTAACCTGCTCAGATCACACCGGAAGTTGTCACGGAACAGTTTACTTATACCTATCCGTCGAATTTTGATTCGAAATCCTTGCACCTAACATATTCAGTGACGTACTTCCGCCTACTCCGAGCAGGTTAGAACACCCCGATGAACAAACCTATTTAAATTCTGCCCAGCATAAAGTATTTTTTTGGTTGACCAGCTGAAATCATCGCTAGGAGGTTAACATTTGAGGACTTTATATTATGTTAGATAAAAATGTTTTTTACTGATGCAACTAGAACAATTGTAGCAAAGTACAGACTCAGCATAACTTATTCAGTATTGCCCCTGAACGTGAAAATTTAATATTTTATTATGTTGAAATTAAAATACTTTTCAGTAATATCAAAACTTTCTACCTATGACACAGTCATTCAGCTAAAATCCCATGATATGACAAATGAGTGACATCAATTCTATCAAATACTAGTGCCATAGTGCCATGTATTTCTTCGCCACATTGGCCTGATACCCTACACTCAAGTGTTTTATGACTACACTCATCCGCTCCGCTGGCTCCGAGAGCAAGAACAACAATTACCCCACACTCTTGCGTCGTAATGTTATCTAAGAGGTGTAATTTCGCTGAATAATGTGTGGAGAACAATGGCGCCGGCGAATACGAGCGCCATTGTGTAGAGCAATTCCGAGCATGAAGGCAAACGTCATTGCAAATCTCCACACTTGCACTTTATAGAGTTTGCAATTACAATGCTATGCGGCCTCGATGAAGGTTTGTATTTACATTTGCTACAATGTCATTGCTGTCGAACATCTCTACTATTTTGAATAAGATGAATCAAGTGTTCCCATGACGGTACACCACACGGCAACATCAACTGTCAGCATTTCGCCTTGATTTTCTGATGTACAGCTTATTATTTGGTTAGGTTAGGGAATAGGGAAGTCGCATACCATTTTATCATAGACATTTATTGCGAAATGCAATACAAATAACAATTTGATAAACATGCCATCACCAGAGAAATGTAACATTATCAGTCATAAAAATCAATTTCAAACGTCAACGTCACATGGGATATTTTGGCGGGAAAACGGCACCTACCACTAACAGCTAACAGGATGATGTAATTTCTAAATTCCCAACAATGTGTTACCATGGTGAATAAATATACTTTGTTGCCATAATTATGATGCTATTGTCAATATTCCTGTTTTATGTAATAAAATTAATTCCTTGAAAATTCCTTGAAAATGATTCATCATCATCCCACAACAAAAATAATACCTACCAGGCTACCATCTGTGTTCAGCAACATCTCAACTTGAATAATATTCTGAAATCTAAGTATCACGTTGTGAAATGTAGGTACGCGTTCATTCGACAAAACAACATCCCATGTAACTCACCCTGGAGCTCCTGGACGCCTTGGGGTCCAGATATGTCCGCAGCTTCTTCAGGTAGTAGGAGGGCGGATCCTTGGCCTGGACTCTCTCCTGCAACACAAGTATCAGGATCAGATCACAGCTGGACCTTTGTCTCAAGTACCATCGTGAACATAGCTGCTCCCCATTCAATGTACACCCAACAAATCATAAAACGGTATTTGAACGAAACAGATTGGCTGCTGGTCAGGTTCATTGCCAATCAATCCGTGTTAGCAATGAAATCAGATTCAGAGCTCACCTACTAGAGGTATATGACAAGTTAGCATAGACTTTATCGGATGATGCCATCACATTTTTTCAGACAATCAATTTCTTTCAAATACCTACCGTTTTATCATTTGCTGAGTGTACATTACAAACAGAAGAAGTACATTCCAATGATTCGTCAGAAACATGTTATTATTTCTTCTAAGCGACAACCCCTTTGAAGTTGAATATTTTAGGAGCATAGGTAGGTAACTCTTTGTGACTTCAGTTAATTTTCAATTTAGCGATTCCAAAGTGCGCCCCGAAATTGAGGGAGTGTAGCTTTGGCATTCTGCTTATGACGTACAGAATGGAAAGCAAAAACCATTGATTGATTTCATGGTTTTCGTAATTTAACCAAGTGCAATAAATTATTAATACACTCCGCTCGGTTAAAAATGGGGGGAGAACGAGGTTTAATAAATCCTTTCGTATTGACTCGGTTTGAGAGCACACGGTCTCGAACCAAGGAATGTAGGAAACATTCTAGGTTTCAGCACAAAGGGTACCGTCTCTACTCTCTACCAATATTACTTTCAAAGGCTACGAAATTAACAAAAGAGTTAAAAATACGGAATTGAAGCTATCTATTATTTTTAATCAGTCACACTTTTATGAAAAGGACTTTTAAACATACGGAAGAGAGATTGAAATACGTCAGTTCACTTTAGACAAGGACTCCATTCATCTGATGGGAATTACGTTGTAATTTATGACTTCATCGCAGTATAGAGACAGGACTCATTCAATGAAATCTTGTTACGCGTATTTACCGATTTGACAATCTCGCGGGCTCGGTTTACCGCGAAACTCGGCTACAAATATAGGTATGTATTAAGATTTACTTTCTTCAGAAATTCTAAGAAAATAGTCCATAAACAGTGTGGAAAACCACGATGTCTATTGTCTCCACACTTTGGTTAGAATTGAAAAGTAGAAACAATAACTGGAACTGGTATCTTTTTCAATGAATCAAAAAGATACGCATAGTTATTAGAGCACAACTTTCCTGTCGTTATTAATATTCAATTATGTACGATTCTTCGAAAATCTTTATTTATTTTTATTTATTTGTAGGTCTTACATTTTAGTATAATACTTGGACACACGTTCAAGAATAGTTTGTAAACTGTGAACAAACAAGTATAGTAATATGAGAATCAGTACAAGAAATCATATTAAAACAAAATTTAAAATAGCACCGGAAGGAAGAATTTGAATTATTCTAGTTCTGGGACTTATTAAAAACAAATCTGCAATGTAGGTCAGCAAATTGTTTTTAATTCCGTACTGAGTGCACTGCAAAGTATGTTACTTATTACCATATTAACTAATACTATGTTATTGCTTTATTAATTATTACTATATCGAAATTCGAAATACAGTGTCGGCGCCGGCGCTATACCCCCGCCAGTCAAAATGCGCCAACCTGTTATAATTAATTAATAATTTATGCCCCTCGACGTTTGGCCTTGCCCCTGTTCTGCACCCTATAGCATTTTCTTTCTGGCGCTGACAATATTTAGAAAGTACGTCAAGTTCCATAAAAAAAAAGTAAACATTAAATGGCCTGCAAATTACTTTGCCGCCTCTCCCAGAACTGGACTGATAGGCCAGTGAACAGTAAGACAGAAAATGTAAGAAACCATAGTTAATACGCACATATCAAATGGTTTCAATGAAAATGAATGGTGAAATGTTAATTCAAACTATTCCCATATGGTGCAATTACATTTTACATTCCATAACACGGAGCTGGACCCCTCGGACAATATTCTCTGCATACCACTTGAGAGAAGAGAGAAATAGAATCAGCACAAAATAGTCCATTTACAGTTTTTAATCATTTAGACCCAATTGGTCCCCCATGTTTCGCTATCAATGGCTTTTCGACAACCAAAAATCAGTCAAAACCCCAATAAATCCGTTCCTCATGTGACACCGAGTGTACCCAGTCAGCCACGAGCTCTGCACAAAGCGGTTCCTTGTATCAGTGCTCTCGCCACACCGGCAGCGAGTGTACGACACAAAGTCAGAGCCATCTCGACACAGAGGTCAACGCCGTCCACCCACGAGGCGGTGGTTGTGTGATGTGACGTCACGTGATCATGTGTAACATCGCATCCGATCCGAGGCCAGCAGCTTCGACACAGGATCACCACCATGAATATTCAAACATAACGCATTGTGTTTGGTTCGAATACACGCACGGGTTATTAAGTATTATCGGACGGATTTAAATTATGAAGTGTGTGTCTTCTTTGGAGCCAACTGTGTCATTTTTTGTGGTAATCATGTTGAGTTGAAGTCTCGCCAACTGATTTCTCAGTATTTTTTGATTACGTCAGAAATTGTGGCATCGGCCAACAAACTTTCCCCCAAGGTTTCGAATCCGATTTTAAAAAACGCTATTTTCACCCATCAACAAGATTTTGTTTTTATTTTCATTAGTCCATCCGCCCGTCGTTTAATTCTGTGAGGATACAAGACTTACAAAGATCCATATTTAAAGAGATTAAAGAGATTTTAAAGAGCCGTCTAAAATCAAAACGTTACAATTTGTTTACATAAAATCAACGCAAACCTTGATTGATTGTAATTAATGGAAAGCCGGAAACATCGAATGTCAATAATCAAAATAATGTTCCTTTTGTTACCATAATTCGATTTCGTGTATAAATATTGGAACACGTCCTTGAGTAGACAAAACATTCGAATTTGTTCAGCCATTTTTGACCTTTTGTGCTGATTTCCCAAGTCAGCGTTACCGAGCAAATATATCATTCAGAAAATAAGTGGCCAAATGAAATGTCAACATTTTTGTATTTGTGTTACAATAACAACAATATAGCAAAATATGTGCAAAAACAAAGCGAATTCGATTGAAATCGTTTAGAGAAAAATAATCAAAAGACATCAAAATACCGTCGGCCACTTCTCATTAGATAATCACGCACGCATAGTGATGGGTAGCCGGGAATTTTCCCGTGGGAATATTCCCGCACATGGGAATATTCCCGGGAACTTTCCCAAGGTAAATATAAATTCCCAAAAGTTGGGAATTTTTCATTTAAATGAACATTAGGTACCATGACTTGGATTCTTATGTATAGATTCAAATGTGGCACAATAACACTTCAGTTCCACAGGATAGTGATAGAATCTGTAAGAGATTCGCTGTCCCATTACTTTTTCTCCGTTTTGATTACAGGTGCTTGTGAAATTCTGTAGGTTAGAAATATTTTGGTACCTAATCTACCCGTTTGCTGTATTGTAGAAATTTCTTACCGAGAAGTCTGACGATTTAATTTTTAATCTTTTTTTTGTCATGGCTGCCATTTTTATTAAATATTTAAACTTTATAATTTTGTCAAAATCAAAAGAAATGTGAGCTCATTTTGACCCATAATGCGCGGTTTGTACTTTTAAAATATTACGTGCAGTCATTTCAGTGCACCAGTGTGAACTGGTGAACTAAAATTTAAGCTACTTGCTTAAAATTGTCATAACGCTTCCAAAATTCGATATCTGATTTATTTTTTATTTTTCTGCAACTGCGTTTGAACTATGAATCATGAATAACAAATCAACTACCTATCAATCAATACTTTTGTTGAACTATTTTCCTATTTATTCAGCTTAAGCATACATTTTGTAGAATTAATAAATTCCCAATATTACCTGCCTTCGGGAATATTCCCGGGAATATTCCCCAAAAAATAAATTCCGGGAATTTTCCCATCACTACGCACGCATACGGTGGCAGAATCACCATCCCATCTCTCATATAAACCTACGAAATCATTACCAACTGCTCTTTCACAACCAAATCTTCCCGATCACCAATTTCCACGCCAAACACCCAGGTATGACATCACTTTTAAGCCCATCAATTCACCACATGGTCAAACACCGGGAGACCCGCGCTCGTCGCCGCCTATACCGCCAGACGATCGGGTGACCTCCTTCTCTAACCTTCCCAACACAAGATATTCTAATGAACAGAACATTATGAGTCATCACATCGCACTGTCTATGCTGACGTCATCCGGTCTGAAGAATGTGAGGTAAGCAAACGACTGACACGAAGGTTGTTGGGTCTAGCACGATGAAATCGAAAGCTGTGACTTGTGCAGGGAAAGTGTTTGTTTGAAACCTGTGGCTTGGCGGTTTGTTTTCGGCAGCTGGAGATATGCAGATCTTTTGTGGTGTATTTTTGGTGAAATTGTGGGTTAGTGGTGCGTCACAAATTGTTCCTACATGTGATTGCTAATGCGGATTTAGATTGTGCAGCAAATGCAAATTTACTGGGATTTTCACCAGTTTTCTACATGATTCAATCATTACTAGAAATAAACAAAATACGTATTTAATCCAGTTTAACAAAATTTCACTACTTTCAAGAGAGAAAAAAACATGCTCTAATTGTTGGATAATACCAACAAATGACTGGACTTGCCTGAAGTCTAACACGTAATTATTCAACTTTTTTGCCACCTGCACCGTCCTCGAAATTCAACAAAATTGCAACGACAGTGCAATTGACCGACATGAACCGACCATCAATATATCCTAACGAAGCAGATTTTCAAGGAAACGTTACGATTACCACGGCCACGCGAGAGAAGAGGAATATAACCTACATAAAAAGGATCCAAAGGACTTTGGCGGCAGAGTTTCAAAGTTTATTTGGTTTAAAAACAAATGATCACCCTTTCTTTCTTGTTTACCGGATTTAAGTGACGAGTGAATAGGGCTACTTCTACTACGTAAAAAGGCTCAATTAACGTAGGTATGTAATGCAAAGACAAGTAAAAGCCCCAGTAATTTAAGGAAGGAATTTTACTGTATGTATCACATCTGAAATCACATCTGATTTTCTTTTTATTCTGTCATATACTTTTGATTTATATGAACTATATAGTTGCTCGGCGTTGCTCGTTTTTTTTCTTCCATTTTTTAGGGTGAATGGTGGTCAGAGCGATGGGGTAGTTTGTCTAATTTGTGCGCAGAGTTCTGAGGGGTAAATGTTCAAAATTTGGTTGAGATCGGTCAAAATGTGTAGGAGTAGATGAAGAACAAATAAATCGACATACAGACAGACAATACAGATATACATTTTTTTTTTACATGTTTCTATTTTTATGCGATTCTTTTTTCCGAAACGTTTTGTTCACCCCTTGAAAATAAACGGAGCCATCAATGACTCTATTCCTCGATCGACTAGATGAGCCTGCTCTTCAGCTACACATAACAGTACACAGCCACACAACCTCGTGCGAACGCTGTGACGTCACAGCAATCATTGCGCTGCTATAATCTCGTGGAAAAGGTCAGTTTCCTAGTCACGTGATGCGCGAAGAAGACAATGCTAATCGCCACTTCCCTGGGAGCCTGTCAAGGGCGCTGACAAGACGAGACTACGCCAGTAGGTCTTGTTGATGTGATCACTTTCAGAGCAACACCAGTAGCAGGGGCGTGGGAAACTGACTGCTGAGGCGGCACGGAGCACGCGGGAACTGTGCGCTTATATCCCACTATTATAGGCTGCGAACACAAGGGGGCGTTTTATCCATGCCCAGACGCGAGATTTTTCGCCCTGGGGAGTTTTAGGCTGCAAACACACGGAGCATTTTTTTCATGCCCAGACGCGCAGTTTTTCGCCCTGCGCGTCCCGTGTGTTCGCTCCCATAAGACTCTTTGCTGCCTATCTGCTCGGCGTGCGAACGCTTCGGCATGGGCATGAAAAAAACGCCCCGTGTGTGTTTGCAGCCTTAGGGGCAGTACGAGTATTTGAAAAATGCAAGTTCAGCGTCTCCATTCGAATTTTATTAGAAAAGTAGAAATACATGTGATCGAAAATGTACAGTAAAGCTGGCTTTCCATGATCCGTCATCTTCCGTCAACGTCCGACACCGTCCGACGAAAACGACCACGTGACCCGTCTCGACCGCAATCCCTCGCCGTCCAAGATTTTTGGGGATAGCTCTGATTGGTCGAGACGGGTCACGTGGTCGTTTTCGTCGGACGGTGTCGGACGTTGACGGAAGATAACGGAGCATGGAAAGCCAGCATAAGGCTCCATTTTGTTTCATGAAGGCCCGGATTTGTACAATCAGCAGGATAAATGTTATTACAGACAATCAGTAGGTATGGCTATAGAGTGATTTATTGACTTATCCGCAGCCTGTTCAATTTGACCGCTTAATTGATTTTTTGGTGACGGTATGAATGATTTTTTTTTAAATTTCTTGCTTATTAAAAATTCTAATATGTATCAATTACTTTTTTTAAGATAAAAGCAAGGCAAGATAAAAAGGCAAATCAAATCACAAATATACCTGTTTTAGGTACACTCAAACCAATAAAAATTGGTACTAGAAAAAATCGGTAAGTTGCTAACGCAGCTTATATTGGAACACAGCCGCTGCACTGTGAACTGCCTCGATAGCTCAGCTGGTAGAGCATCTGACTGGATATCGGAAGGTCGTGGGTTCGAGTCCCACTCGAGGAAAATCTTTTCACATTGCAGTTGGTATTTATTAACATTCACCTAACTGAGGGATTCAGTAAAAATCATATTTCATACATATGCGCACTCATCTGCTTATGAGAATACCAAGTCGAATGAAGTTAGTCAGTTGTCAAACGTGGATGAAATTCACGGTCTTCTGACCCTATCTTCAAAATCGGTAAGTTGCTAACGCAGCTTATATTGGAACACAGCCGCTGCACTGTGAACTGCCTCGATAGCTCAGCTGGTAGAGCATCTGACTGGATATCGGAAGGTCGTGGGTTCGAGTCCCACTCGAGGAAAATCTTTTCACATTGCAGTTGGTATTTATTAAGAAAAGGATTGGCTGCTGGTAAAGTTCCTTGACAATCAATCCTTGTTATTATCAATGTAATAAGAGCTCACCTACTAGAGGTAGGCCTTGGGATGATGCCATCAAGCCTATCATTTTCTTTTCGAGTACATTTTTATTGGTTCGAGTGTACTTTTGACAAACAAAAATTATTAATAACAGGAAATAAGTAGGCATAAGTGTATAGTCTAAGTTCCATACGATTTGGCCTACACAATGGACAAGAGTAATTACCCCATAAAATCCAGGAAATCGTTGTAATGAAAAGGGTAAATACCTAATATAATTCCCCGTGTTAATCAAGCAGTGAATGTTGACTGTGTTATCTGCGAGACACGGATTATGATTGACTGACCGTAATCGACACTTCTCCGCCGCATCGACAAGCTGTTCGATCTCACGCACTCGCCACTCATTATCTCCATCGGGAAGCGAATTACCAGCTCGATAAACACTCCAGTGCATTGATTGGTTTAGAAGAGGAATTAGATGGTTTATTGCAAATAGGCGCCATATTTTTAAAACATACGAAATTTAGTATAATTTGCAATTAGGGACTGAACCTGTACCGGAACCGAAAAGAACCCGTATTTTTATGGGGACCGGAACCATGTTGATTTTTAAGCGCAACCGGAACCCTTATTTATATGTTACATTATTTGGGTTCCATAACGGTTCCGTAAGGTTTCTTAAATAATTTCATTGAATTTTTACTTAATATGCCTTTCAAACCTGAAATTATTTATTAGGTACCATAACTATACAGTTTTTCAAATAAATGATCACCGAGTCAAATTATTGTTTGACATTTCTGTGCACGTAAGTAAGTTCCCAAACCACGATTTTTAAAAAAATGTCTGAATTCAAGTAACCTATATAGACGAGTTTTTAAAAATTTGGCTCGTTTGCATTTTTTTTTTCCTCAAATGAGTTGAAATAATAATTATGATCTTGATTTCGACCTGGACTTGACTTCAGCTGTTTGACTAGATTTAGAACAATGTGCGCTAATGTCAAAATCTACCTACTACATGTTGCCCAAATAATGTAATGACATGGTACATTTTAAAAAATTGTACAGGTAATTTAATTTTAAAAAGCGGAACTCCTCCACCAAGCTTGTCACGTGACTCACCTGGTCGCAGATGATGTCCCACTTCTTCTCGTCGTCGTATTGGCGCAGCAGCTTCGCCTTGTCTGGAGGCAGGTCCATGGACGCCTGGAAGAAAACATCATCGCTCATCAGTCAACATCATTGGACAGAAACATTACATCAGTTGTGCACACACAAGTTTTTTAGTGCAAGTTTGTACCGAGGGGTTAACAACTCGACATTTTACTCTACACGTGATTTTTGAATGTTTACGATTTTTTTGATTTTTAATTAAATTGTTATTGATTTTAGATTTTTTATGTTATTGATTTTTTTGATTTTCTTCAGACTTATTTATTTTGTCTATTTTCAAATGATTTTTTGATATTTCAAATATCTTACGTGAGTCTTGTAATTTTTTTGATTTGGAGTGTTTAATTTTACTTGTTTTACATTATTGATTTTTTTGTGATTTTTATGTGATTTTTTTTACATAATTTTTTATTTTATTTTAATGTGATTTTGTATTTGCTTTTCCAAGTGCAAATTCGATTTTTTTGTTGTTCAGCATACATAATATATTGTTTCTACGTGTTGCATAGTTGCGACGACTATTCAGACTAATACCACAGGTAATTTCAAGAAGCCTGGATTCACCATAACATTACTTAGGCAATAAGTTCGTCAAAGATAAGTGCGAAACGCCCGGCCGGTCCTTAGCTGTTTCCACCAAAATGATCTTTCAGATGTAGGAATTACTTGAACGAAATGGGCAGGGACGTTCCATGGAAATTTTTCAGTGGAAAAATTTCCGACGGAAAGAAAAATATGGAAATTTCCCAGACTTACCCATATTTTTCCATAAAAGTGGAAAAATTTAGATTTCTTACTCTAGTTGTAGTTTAAATTAAAATTTAATTTTGATAATGAAACACACTCTGTTTTGTCAACTATAAGAAGTGTGTACAATCTGATCAATGAAGATAGCCAGCTTTCACGTGTGTATTACAATGAATAGCTTTTTGAGAGCGCAATAATTTGCATAACTACGTGCTATCTAGTATTCTTCATAGTCCGTTGTAATGCAATTGGCAACATAACTGAAAAAATTCTGCTCGCATGTATTGAAGGATGCAAGATGTGAAAAATAAAATACTCGTTGGACTGGAACTCGAACCTCCTCTCATTTGCCAGGTGAGGACTTCACCACCCGAGCTACCAAGTCGGTTACATTCCGATACACACGGTGGTAGAGCCCTTGCCTTTCCACTGAGAGGTCTGGGTTCAAGCCCTGGTCCTTCCGGATATTTCACATGGCCCTTCATTCAATTCATCAAGACTACTGCAGAAAATTTTCGAAGAACGTAGGTAATCCAATGTTTTCGGTTATTTTTCCTAAAATTGGAAATATTTCCATATTTTTCCGGAAATTTTCTGGAAATTTCCGAAAAAATATTTTTCCGGGAAGTTCCCATCCCTAGAAATGGGTAAAACATGTATCTATACATTTCATATCAATCCTTCAGTGATTAGCAAAATACAATTATATTTAGTGAATAGTGACTGTTCTAATGTCACATGGAGAAGGGTTGTCATTGGTTAGAACCCCGTACGGACTGTAACGTCCTTTAGCGAAATAGGCCGTCACAACAGCTGCTACCTTGCTCATGTAATTTGTTTTGTGCTATATTTTAACTCTAATATTTGCAACAGACAATGTTATCCAGACATGTGTTTGATTAGCATTGCAATGTTGTGCTCAAGAATAGGGTTTGATAAGGGAGGGGGGGGGGGAGCATTGTTTTATGAATGAGGGTGACCTAAAGAGCGAGGGGAGATGGTTGACCATTTGTACTGACACACTTTTCAAACGGCTACACACCACGACACGCAATTCCAATTGTCTTTTCACTCCCCTTTATCTACCACTTGACAGTTCAAAACGTTGTAATAATAGGCGAGCAGCCATAACAATAGTAAAGAGCTAAATAATAGTAGGTAATGTAATCTAATATCAGGAGAGAGAAGGGGCATAGCTAGATCATATTATTATTATTCTTAGTCTCTGCGTATGCACTATGGTACATTTTGTTACACAGACAGCTACACTGTTTATTTATTTTTTAACTTTTGTCCTACAAAAACTCCTACGAACAAAAAATGAACGTCGTTGTGTAATATTCGAAATATATTTCGTACAAAATATTGCCTCCACGAAAAAGTAAAAAATATTGAAACAGGAGTTCTTTGGTCCGATTTTGATCATTGTAACTCAAAATGAGCATTAAAAAACAATTAAAATGGCTGAAAGACGTTGAATTGTTCTCGGGCGTAAGTTATCATTTTAATTGTTGCGCTATTTTCGAGGCAACGATGACAAGAGCAAGCAAGAGTATCATATTCTTGGTGAGAAAGGATGCGAGTACAATGGGGCGGCCAAGGGGTTGCATGCAAATGCAGCGACCACCCAGCATCACATGCGGTCCTTGTCACGGCAATCTAGGCAGGATGCGGGCAATCGGGCCGGCTAATACAGAACACTTGTTGCGTATGGGGGAGATACAACCAGTGGCAGACACTCCGCTCAAGATTACTCGTCCCAACACCATCAGAAGTCACTCCTTGTTCTAGTAGGTGAATTCTCGTTCAATGATAATAACGAAGTGATGTGAACATTTCAGACATATTTTGCCAAAATGTGAATTTTTCTGGTTATTTTTGTGAATCCAATTGGGCAAATTTTGGCCCAATCCGTTGGGCATATCCGATTTTGGTCCGATTGGACATATTTTATGAGGTTAAAAACATAATTTGAGTCAATAAAAATATATCGATAAATAAAAACAAATGTAATATTCAATATATTGGGAAATATTCCCAATATTTGGATGGGCCCCATCACTAATAACAAGCAAGCAAATGATTGTTACGGGTGACGTCCCATTGCGCCGAATCCCCGAGCACCGAAACCTTTTTTATTCCTATTGCGCCGAAACCTTTTTCCCCGAGCGCCGAAATTTGTACCTGCTCAAAATACCATGTTGCCAGACTTTCTCGAGAAGCGATTCCCCGAGCGCCGAAACCTCTTTTAATCCCATTGCGCCAGGGTAATACATTCAGTAGATCCATTATTAGATCAATCATTAGTTCACTCATTCATTAGATCCCCAATCATTAGATTTCCATTTTCGTGAATTTTCCCTCAGAATTACATATTTTCGGAAAAGCCATGCTAGAACTCGGCACAACTTTTCAGAGAGAACTTGCGGCAGAATAAGTAATTAATTCCGAGTAATTAAAATAGTTTTCCGTCATGCAGAGCCTGCTACTGAGAGATACAGGACATCCATCTTCATCCTCCGACGCACTTGCAGATGAGAGGCTGTGATTACTCATCAACTTGAATACGTTATTACACCACACACCAGTGCAAACATGGCTGACTCATACCTTGCCATTACTGTTCTACATAGGCCAGGGGTCGGCCACCTGCGGCTTCTTGGTGGTTCTTGAATGGCTCTTTATAACAATATAACAATTTAAATTAGGATCTGGAAAAAATAAAACGCCCTGCGGGGCAATAATTGGAATGTTCGATTCAGTTTGTTCATTTTAGAGTCCCAGAATCACTTTAAATCGTTGAAATTATAAAAAAACGCCCTGCGGGGCAACAACTGGGGGGGCTTCGTCAAAATATCAAAATCAACTACAGTTATTCAATATATTATTTTCAATGTATTACATCTGTTTGCCTCTACTACGGCTCCCATTATTATAATTTTTAAATTTTTGAGAAATTGGCTCCTTCATCAAAAAAGGTTGCCGACCCCTGACGTAGGCCAATGGCGACTGATGAATTACTACGAAGAATAGGTCAGGATGGACAAGGAACCTTCGCAACCGAATGCACCTCGACTGAGGAATCGATAAGATAAGTTTACATTGTAATTTGTGCCTAATTAAAATAATGTGAAATCTGTCAGTAAAAACAGATGCCATGAAATCTACTCAGAAATCAAACTATACAGCTTATACATGGCAAAGCAATACTTATGGGTATACAGGCTGCACCATTCTTCAGTTTGCGATCAATACTTTGTTAATAATTTATTAAAAATGTTGTTAGGTCCTCTATACACTGTAGGTTATTTGCAGTGCGCAACGTATTACTATTTAGTATAGAATTGTAAGAATTGTCAAGGAGAATGATGCATCTCTTCTTGGGCTCACCTCAAGAATCATTGAAATGGACATTGACCTGTCTTACATGTGAATTGATTATTTCATTGTGCACTGCATTTTGCTCATTCAGCAAGAGTTCTATGAAATCAGTGACAAGAAAGTAGCAAGTAACACTCCTATTGACGGGATAGTTTCCCACAGTCTAGAAGCAAATGATGTAAAGGTTCCCTAAATAGACCACGATACTAGGGTTGCCAACTTTACAAGAATTGAATTCCGGACAATTTAGTTCTAAATTTCTCTGGGAATAAAATATCCTCACAATACGGTATTATGGGGAAATTCGTATGCACGAATAGACGATGTCTTAGGAAATCAATGGGGGGTCTGGGGGGAGGACCCCCCAGCACCATGCGGGTCCGGGCCGCACAGGCCCGGGAAAATTTTGAATTTTGAAAGTGTATTTGGGTCATTTTCATGCGTTCTGGACTACAATATTCGGCGATTTGATATTTGGGAATTTTAAACATTTCTTTACAATTACAGCAAAATGACTTGAATTTAACACTATAATAATTAGATTGTTCTCATAATATTATTTAACCTTGAAGTTGAAGTTGATAAATATGCAGTAAAAATTGAAACTAATGGGTGAAAGTGAACTAAGTGTCTCTATCAACCATACCTACAAAACTTAGGTACTTTGCAAAAGTTATGATGTGATGTATCATTGATTATTAAATTATAGCGTAAGTTTCATGTAGCAATTGAACAATTCCGGACATTATGCTGTCCGGAATGAGGTAATTCCGACATCCGGACAATGCTGTCCAATTCCGGAGTGTCCGGAGAAATTCCGGACAGTTGGCAACCCTACACGATACCGGCCGGCTCCTTCCCTGCTGAAAATTCTTGCCAAGATCTTGCAAGATCTTGCAAGATCTTGCTAAGATCTTGTATTAACCAAGATCTTGCCAAGATCTTGCTAAGATCTTATCAAGATCTTGCTAAGATCTTATCAAGATCTTGGATTTACCAAGATCTTGACAAGATCTTGGTAAGGTCTTTGCAAGATCTTGTATTAAACAAGATCTTGCTAAGATCTTACCAAGATCTTGGTAATATCTTACCAAGATCTTGGTAATATCTTGATAAGATCTTATCAAGATCTTGACAAGACCTAATCAAGATCTTGCTAAGATCTTACCAAGATCTTGCCAAGATCTTACCAAGATCTTGGTAATATCTTGATAAGATCTTATCAAGATCTTGACAAGACCTAATCAAGATCTTGCCAAGATCTTACCAAGATCTTGGTAAGATCTTGGTAATATCTTAATAAGATTTTATCAAGATCTTGACAAGACATAATCAAGATCTTGCCAAGATCTTGCCAAGATCTTGCCAAGATCTTACCAAGATTTTTTCAAGATCTTGCTAAGGCCCTTAGGAAAATTTCCTATAGTATATTTTGAAGTAGGTATTCCAAAGTATTATGTAATAACGTGTAGTAAACTATAGTATGTGCTATAGTACTTGAAGTACATGCAAAAACTTACTCCATAATACCATAGATTACTGAAGTAAATTCTACAGTATCGGTGGTAAACTAAAGTATAAACTACAGTATTTTTACTACCGCTGAAATAGACTGTTTTTTACTCTGGAGTAAATATACTTGACCTACTGTAGTAATTGTTGATTAATAAATAATAATAATAATTCTAAGTATGTACTATAGTGTTTTTACTACTTGCGATATATACTGCAGTTTTCTATAGTAAAGTTATAGGGAACGTACTTCACTGTAGTAATTCGAAGTATGTAGCTAGAGTACTTTGACTACAGACAGAATAAGTTTGCTATAGTAAGTTCTATAGGTAGTATATATACTTCATTGAAAATCTATAGTATCTCATCTGTAGTAAAGAAAAGTGTAATCTACAGTATGTTTACTATAGCCGATTTATATTGTAGTTTAGTAAATTCTGAAGTATCTTACATTGACTTTTTACTACAGTATTTGTAGTAGTAAGGTATATAAACTACAGAATTTTTACTTCATTGACTTAGAAAATTTGCACCACATCACCTAGTAAAATAAACTATAGTAATTATACTACAGAGCGTGAGCTGATATATTTTATGGGGAAATATCACAGATCAATTTACTTTATAAATAAATCTTAATATTTATCGTTTCTCCTATTTTATCATGTTAATAACAATATAATGATCCACTAAATAATATAAATATGTTCACTTAAATATGAAAACTCAATATGATCACTATTAGCGCAGCTAAGTCTTGTCTGCACCGGTGGCCTACTCGGTAAGACGCTCGACTACGGACCACGAGATCGCAGGTTCAAAACACGGCGGTTCCACGAGATTTTATAATTGAAATGTGTAATCAAACCTTGTCCAATACTTCAGAAGAGGTTTCCCGAATGCAAATGAGTATTCATAAATATAGAAAATGAAATTTTAACGTTTTTTTGGCAGCAAAATGTACAAGATCTTGCTAAGATCTTGCAAGATCTTGCTAAGATCTTGCCCTTAGCATATCTTGCAAGATCTTGCTAAGATCTTGCCAAGATCTTCTTGTTTACAATATCTTGCTAAGATTTTTCAGCAGGGTTACCACTTTTCATCCTTATACTTATTTCCCATAATGTCCTAAAACGTTGTTGATGTCTAATTGCAGTACTCAATTTTATCATTGACTTCCGCCTTATCTTTGCTTCCGCTCTATGGGATTTGCCAGACTGATGTCGATGTCTAGTGACAAAGATACCAACCCTTTCATATGTATAGACGTGGTATAGACCAAGGACAAATTCTTCACGCGTCCGGCTGAGATTACATTTGAGCAGATTGCAGGGAAACCTGACACAGAACAATATTATGCTTCTGATCTAGATGCATGTCTAGAGGCATGTTAAACCAAATTAATAATATGTATTTTTATTAACAGAATCTGTTAAAACAGTGCGACCTCCGACATCGGCGAAAGCATTCAGTGCCGCAGCTATAGAACTAGAAGTAACGAATCCCATAGAGCGGAAGACAATTATTTTATGCATTGTTTAGACTCCAGCATATTTATAATCGTAATAAATCACTATCTTCCTTATTTTGTGCTTGAAAGGAGTCTTTTAGGGACGGAACACTCCCCAAATACGTCAGGCTAGGAAATTCTCCTATACAACGCAAAATCGCAGACCAACACTAAAATCAAAAGTATGAATGAGATCACATGAGACAACGCTGCGTAGAACTACAATAGGAGGGCACAGAATCATAAATCCCGGGGTAGCTATTTCTGTCTGCTGCCCCCCTAGCAACAGTAAACAATGCATGACCTCGCCCTCATGGTGCCACTATAGGGGGTGTGTCCACAGCCCGCCCCGCATCATCGGGCTAAACCGACAACCAGTTCAAATGTCAACAGATGATTCGCTTTCACAGACTGGCGACGCTCGTACTGCCGACATGGGAGACTCCACATCACTTGCATCCACGCCAAAAGCGATTTGAAGCGGTTTTCGAGCGAAATACAAAATATAAACGATATTTAACAAACGGTTATGAATATTGAAAAAGTAAGACCGAGGTGACATGTATTGAACCTTTATCTACATTTTCATCGCTTGCTGTCATAACTTTGCTCCTACTATGTGGTCAGTATGTGTCAGGCACGAAATCACTATAAGTAAATATACGGAGTGTTTTCGTGCCCGACACATACTGACCACATAGTAGGAGCAAAGTTATGACAGTAAGCGATGAAAATGTAGATAAAGGTTCAATACATGTCACCTCGGTCTTGCTTTTTCGATATTTATAGTCGTTTATATTTTGTATTTCGCTCGAAAACCGCTCCAAATCGCTTTAGGCGGGAAAAAAATATTGCGTTCGGAAAAGCTGCAATTACAGGCATGTTTTTCAGGAAAATTTATTTTCGTTTCTCAACGAAACTACTGAGTCTACCGAGTCAGCATAAATGTGAAGAAAACTGCAGATAGTTCTTATTTTATAATAATATAAAATATATAATAATATATAATATATAATAATAGCATTTTCCAGGGTGATTTGCGTTATTGATTTTTTAAATTATTATGAAAGACTAATATCAAATAATTAGTCGAGAATTGTCAATGCGGTATGCCAGAACAATTGTAGAAACTATAGGCGGATTTTCTTTTTGAACATCGATGAATGGTGATGGAAGCGGTCGTGGCCTAATAGTGGGAAATTACCTCAGCATTTACCTCTGAACTGAGAGAAACCAAGAAAATAACTCAGTCAGGATTAAGGAAGGCCGTGGTAGCGGGAAGCGAACCCAGGACCTCAGAGCCTGGACTCCAGAAGTTGAAACGCCGCTGTCAACTTGCTCACTGACAAAGTGAAGTCCATGTCGTTTCCATTTCTTCTCTTCACACAAAACCAACCAAATCGTGCAGCGCTCTGCAATCGTTTTCTGCGCTCTCTGAACATGTTTAAATTGTATTCAGATCTCTATACCTATCTACGCCATGAATGATTTAAGTTATAGCCCCGTTCAATTTGCGTCATAGCCTAAACGCGTCAACGCCACAGGTACAAGCAAATGAAGGGCAACCGACAAGATGCGAGAATAGACACAGATAAACGAGCAGCGTAAGGCGTTGACAGGCGAGCACCGGAATGTGCAACACCTCGAACCCAAGTTTTAACAGATACGTAAGCAAATTTGCAATATATTAGCTTTTTTTGCAACCCCCTATCCATCAAGTGTGGAAAAAACACATTTTGCAATTACCCTGCACAATTTCAAGTGCATGACAAACGTTTACAAATGTTTACTTTCCAGCCAATCCGAATATTTTGCCCAAGGAGAACAGAGGTTGTGTCTTCTAATGTCAGATCGCTTCCAGGGTCATCGTGGTGAACTACGAATAGTGGCCATCTCGCAAGCGGCCATGTTTTGTCCAACTAAAATCACTGCATGGGTGCTCCCCAAGAGACATAAAATTGCATTTAAAACCAAACAGGTATATTATCGTGACAGCATGCACAGCAATTATGGTAGCAAATCACAAAATTTCGCCTCTGTGGAGAATCTAAATTAGTGATTGAGTTTGGACATAACATGGTGGCGTAATCCTTTTCACCATAAGAATGATCGACTCTGAAATATACAGTCTATTTATTAAATTGCCATCGAGGAATCTTTAAAAACAATTTGTTATACGGAACGAACAGGTTGGGTGAGTGGTAACGCTCTGAACTCGTATTCCGGAGGCCCGGGTTCGACTTCCGTGGCCGTCCTTCCTGACTGGGTTTTTTTCGTGGTATTCCCTCAGTCGACAGGCAAATGCTGGGAAGGTACCCTACTAATAGGCCTCGACCACTACCATCCCACTTTCCATCCTTACCTACTCTTCACCATCATCTCCCAACCAGCATCATAATCATTCATCCGTCGCCATTAGCCTCGCTGCAGAACAGTGCGACGTTAAGCCCAAGACAAAAAAAAAACACAAATATCATCATAGATATTTTACAGTCGAAATCGTATTATGGCTTGACCAAGGGCGTATCCAGGATGAAATTTCGGGGGGGGGGGGGGGGGTCGGACATTACTGATAATTTGAAAATCACAGTAGGAAACGGGTACGGGGGCATAGCCCCCGAGAAAATTTTGGATCAAGGTCATTCATTTAGGTGCAATTTTGAAACTCAGTGTATAGCTATTTTGGGGAATTATAAATTACAAAATATCCAAAAATTGGTCTAAGAGGTTTAAGAGTAGGTAAATTTATTAAACTCATTAAGATATGCAAGTCCGGGGCGCACAGCCCCCGAAATTTTTTGGAAATCTAACTCAATTCTAACCATTTTGGAACGTTTTTGACATGATCTATCTATTTTTAAGTTTTTTTTTCATACATTATTTTAAATGTGCTTATTTCCTTAGATGAAATCTAAGGAAATAAGCAAATCCCCCCCTTGGGCTTGACAGTGGAGATCAAGGTTAAGCAGCTGGCCGCTCTCAACATGGTGAATGTCGGCAGTACGGCAACCAGCAGTATACAGACGACTCGGATGTCAGACCATCCAGGCGGCACTTGGAGCCCACTAAGTGGCTCACTCAACCCTTCTCACGCACGGAGTGAGACTCGAGTGAACCCCACCCCGCGCGATGAGATGAGGGTGTCGTGATGGCATCATCAAGTATTGCAGCGCGATCCAATCAAGAGAAGATACGGGTCCAGCAGTCAGGCGAGATTGTACCACGAGAGACGGCAAGAGATTCTTGGAAAATGTATAGCTAAAAAAACTGGAAAAATTTCGTGCTGAAAATTTTCCGGGAAAAGTAGACATTTTTTACCGAAACACTTTTCAATCTTTTTCCTGCGTAGTTTTGCCTCTTTTAGGAAAGTTAATTTCACAATTTGGACGACTGTAGCTCAAAGACTGTACTTATAGCCAGTAACTGAGGTTCAAAGCCAAGTGTTGGACTTCGAATAATTTGCAGAGAAGTGAAAGTACGTAAAAACTATGAAATAAAAGTTACCTACCTAAAGTAACTATGCAGAAATACTGTAAACTTTAGTCGGACTCGGGACCTACCTACTGAAAAATGTTCTGATTCATATCGGGAAAATACCATCTCTATGCAGGCAGGTAGGTATTTTCTCGTAATAAATGGAAGTACATTACGTGGATCCCAGTTTTATAACTTCAGACTGCGAGACCCCTCCCGCAGGATATTTATCAGGCCACAATCCCAGGATATTTTTTATGGAACCTTTAAATGTTTGAACTCGAATAATTTTAGGACAATGCACTGTAATTTCAATTGCAAAGGTCATAGGTACCTGTACGTTTAATGAACTTATATTAAAATTGTAGGTACAACTCACATACACAAAGTTGCACGTTTTGACTCTATATCGGTAGTACCTAACTCCCCCAAATAATAAACGGTACTTGGTACAAAACGTATTGGCTGCTGGACCGGTTCCTTGATAATCAATCCTTGTTATTATCAATGAAATCAGAGCTCACCTAAAAGAGTTAGATAATGCGTTAGCACTGACTTCATGGGATGATGCCATCAAACCTTTATCAGTCAATTCATTTTCTTTCGAGTACCGTTTATTATTTGGGGGAGTGTACCATGGGTCAAAAGTTCAAAACAGATGATGACAACTACCTAGTCAAAAGTCGAGCTGAATATTTGGATAAATATAATTTTAAAAATGCCAATACTACTACAGTCTGCTAATTGTGACGGATCATGAGAGAGATGAACGCACAGATCCCATGGGAACGCCGCCCCCGCCATGCCCCGTGACCTTTGCCTGGACAAGTATGACAGTATGACCTGTATGACGCAGCCACCAGTACCACATAGCGGCTGAGTCACTGTGAGCGGAGAACACTTCTTGGAAGCTCTGATCAACACTCCCAGATGATACATCATCCACTTGACAGTCGGCGCCCATCCTTGCTGGGTTGCCAAACGCAGACAAGTGACAACACGGCAATACACGCGTCATACTTCGCGGATAAAGAGCCGAGTCCGTTCATCGTTCATTCGAATTCAAGACATGAAATTCAAAACGAAGACCAATGCGAAATTGTGAGCAATTCTATATTGATTACCTATCCGATGACATTATAATAGACTAGCTAGCTAATTGTAATTTGCGACCTTATAGGCTGGAGAAAAAAAAAATTATTTTTCTCAATGTCATGAAAAAAAACTTCTTGATTTAAAGTATTTTATGTACACATTCGCAATATTTTCCCCAGAAAATGTGATAAGATATGTATTTTAAGATATGTACCTTGTATACATTTGTATCTTTTATCTATTATTTTAAATACATGTTAATTTATTCACAAATTCACAAATCAAATTAATTTATCTTCATGCCCCTATATGATGTTACTTCATCTCAATGTATCACATAGTTTATTATTCCTCTTACATTATATTGTAATTTTAGCATGGTTATGTGGCAGAGCAGCCTCTGCAGTATACGAAAGCATTCTGCATGCTGAACATCGCCATTTTCGTATTTGTTACAACCTGTACACTTACTGAAATAAAGTCTTTTTATTATTTATTATTATTATTATTAAGCCTAATTGTATACCTATGTATCTTGTATTTTAAATAAGTACCCATTTCTAAAGTATGTTGTATCTTTTTTGAAGATTTAAAATACAAGATACATTTTATGCGCCTAGAATTTCAAAGAGAGCAGACAAGCATAAAATAATACACGTTGCCGCATTGAATCGATCAAGAAAATGTAAGGTAGGTATGTTGCTACATTTTGAACTGTTAGATGATGTGTATGAGAATTTAAAAAGTATCTTTAAATGTATCTTTTTTGAAGTAGGTATCTAAAGATACTATCTTGTATGTAGTATTTTAAATACATCTCTAAAATGTATCTTGTATTTTAGATACCCAAATTAAAAGCATCAGTATCTTGTATTCCAAATACATTGAAACAGAGTATTTTGCCTATGTCTGGTATATCCACTTTTTGTGAAAATTCTATACGCAGCCGTCAGTTTCTATAGCATGCGCCACATTTCTGTTTGATCAGGGGTACGGTCTGACCTGACAGCTCAGAAGGGAAAAAATTATGATTGTCAAAATGAAGTACCTATAAATGAAATCAACTGTTTTAGCATACTTCCGCAATATGCCTGGCAGAGTAATAAACTGCGATCGCGATACGAGATAGCTCGTAGTTCAAAGAACACCAAGACATCTATAAACCGTAAACATGAATGACCCAATTGAACTCTAATCAATGAATATGAGTCATGATCGATTGGTTCACGTGTCGTCGGCGTCACAATCGGAAATTGTCATTAGGTATCTCTCAATCAACACTAACGATGCATAGCACTAATTAGGACATGAATTAGTAGCTCATTAATTGATATCAGCTTACTTTGAGATCTGAAATAAAGCCAAGTGGCACGCGTGTTTGCGTACAAGCGTGTGTGATTAGTGACTCATAGAATTCATTCAATACTCACACCGGAACTCGCACAGAACTAGCAGCTCAAGCTGGATCTGACCCATGATCTGACGAAATATAATTTCAGCATCAACTTCCACATTTTGGCACTTTTGGGTAATAAGAACTCACGGCTGAGTAGTGAGCGTGACCTTGAAGAGTTTTTTAATCGACTTGTATCAATCTTTTACCAATGTAATTGTTAATAAAATAAGGCTTTGTATGTGTCATCAGAACAGTTCAATGAAAGTAATTTCATAGCTTGGAATTGTGTTTTAGTTTTATTTTGTCCTGAAGACTTTTAGTGCCTGAAAATTATGGCACTAAACGTAGGACGAAATAGAATTAATACCTAGAAGTTTAGAACCCAATTCTAAACTACTAAATAATTTTCATTGAACAGTTTGAAGGCTCGTACAAAACCTTATTTTATTAACAATTACCTAAATCGGTAAAAGATATTGATACAATTATTACAAATCGATCAAAAAACTCCTCTTAGGTCAAACTCACTAGGTACTCAAGGGTTAATAAAATACCCGTGTACTCGTCTTAAAATACAAATTTATTTATTAAAATCCGCGACAATTTTTTTTAGGGAAACGGTAGGTAGTTTGAGTAGTCACTATATAGTGATTACTGATTAATAGCTCACGGTCACGGAGATTTCACAAAGTTTTCTCACAGCAAGAGTTGGGTGAATTAATCGCAAATTCTCCGTGCAAAGAGCGCATTTAGACCCCATGCTCTCGGAGACGATGCAACACGCAACATCGTGTGCACTATGATTAGGTCAGATCTACGCCAAGGCCTTATTGATCTAGAGAGCCCGGCCGCATCACGAATTCCAGGAATAACTACACAAAAATGTTATCCAGAGACCTAAATCAAATATTGATAGGTAGCTGACAATTGGAATACCAGCTGTACAATATTCAGTGTGTCTGGAATACTGATTTCTTTGGACCGAGAAGAGGAATAGTGAACAAAAACAAATACCTAGTTAAAATTGTGCAATAGAAGCTTAAAAATAGTACCAATACAACAATGGAGTCACTTTATGAAGCCATCTTGCAGGGATTACGTAAAAGGGTGATTCCATGGTAACTCACGTTACACATCCCATTTTAAGCCGACAATTAGTAAAACAATTACTACGGAAAGTTTGTTATTCATCTTGAACAGAGTTCTAAATCAATTGTGATCAATTGATTATGATCAACTTTAGAAAATTCAAAATAGTAGCTATATTTTAACAGTTTTCTTAAAAAAAATTTACTAGGTAGGTACCTACCTAGTATTTTAAAAATACCTCAACAAAACAATTTTTTTCTGGCACGCATTACCTACAGATAGTTGTTCGTAAACTAGTTCAAGTTGACGAAATTAAACTGACCCAAAAAAGATTTTGCAGGAAATGATACGTTCTCGACAAAATTAAATCGTAGGTACAACAGTATCATATTAGGTAGCTCCAAAAAATTGTATGCCAGAAATATTATAACAAATCTAAATAAATAAAAAAATCCGCAATCCATTGTTTTTCTCAAAAAGTAATCCCAAAAGCTTCTTTAAAACGTCTAACCTTTGGGCTAACCTAGAACCATCTGAGCACAAGGCAAAAAATAAATTATCTGTCAGAAAAATATTATCCCTATTCAATGGTAGATCGTTAATATTAAATTATCGAAAGGTAGGTACTAGGCGGGTTCTGGAGTGACTCATAGATGCATGCAAAGTGCAATTATTTACTTTGATGTCAGGCTGCCTTATCAGACTTGTCAAGTGGCATTGCGTCTTATCAATAAAATGGCATACAGTGCAAGCTCTCCAATCTCGGTTACAAATGTCCTCCATATTATTCCAGTTCAAAAATGAACATCACTTTCATGGCAACTTATTACAGGAGGTTGTTTAAGGTGCTGCAAGCGCGAGCGATTTTGTTGCTTTTTGTAGACACTTTTTGCGATACGATTGGAGACGAAATGGGTAGACCAAATTATTTGAAATTGTAATCGTGATTAGATAAAATACAAACTTAGGGTTATCCCTTGGTACATTTTTAATTTTTTGTTTCGTTAATTAGTAGGTAATAATAAGTCGATTTTTGGTGAAAAATGTGCTATTTTCTTGTCTCCCTGGGCGCCGTATAAAATTAAATTTCAAAAATGTGCCAAGGGATAACCCTAAGTTTGTCTTTTATCTAATCACGATTAAAATTTGAGATCAATTGGTTTACGGGTTTGGTCTCCAATCGTATCGCAAATTTCATAGTTTTGCGCGGTTTTGTTGAATAACTGGCGCCTAATTAACGATGCAATAAGCAAAAATAAAAAAGTGCACTGATATACAATCAGACTGATCATGTGAACATCCTGTAAAAGTTACACTCACTTATGAAACAATTTTTCTCTCTCAATTTTCTAAAACGACTGAGCGCTGGGAAGCAAAATGAAATTTAGTCCTAAGTTTACCACCACTCACATTTTCCTGTAAAAATGTAGACCACCTACTTGACTCCGCCTAAATCGGGTTTGTTTGTAAATTTCTATTCTTTACAACTCCAAACTAAACTGAACCTCATCATGACTATTGCAAATTTGAAATTAGGCATTAGTAGGTACCTAGACACAGTCATTGACGGTAGTACCTACAGTGAATTGTCATCAGGTGAAAATAAATTGAATTCCAATTAAACATTGTAAACTGTCATGAATTTTTTTCCCAACACCAAAGATCTGACGAACGTCCAACGGATCAGAATCGTAATCGCACCAAAAACGGTTTTGTCTTAGAGTCAGTCTCTCATAGACTCGCACATTGACCTTGGAAGAATTGACCAAATGTCAAAAATTTTATTTAAAACGTCTGGGAAAGAAAGGCCTACGCCCTTTTTTCTAACAAGTCGTCCAAAGTCACGCAAACTTTCATCACGGAAAAGCAGCCACTTTAATCACTGATGAAGACACACTTTAATCATATTGTGGACAACTTCATGTCCTAGATAGATAAAAACAAACAAGCATGTCGGGAACTGACAGTCAGTTGTGTTTCTTATCAAATTCTTGCCAACTATAGTTGAATAACCGAGCTGGAATAAAAAGTGAGAGCGAGCACAATAAATGCTTTCACGCCTAAACAAAGTTGTCAGTAGCTAAAAATAGCCGCCCACAGAGCGTGAAACTGGAATCGAGTGAAAACTATCTACCGAGAAAGAGTGTTATGTCACTGTTAGTGAATCAGGTTATGACACCGGCCTTGGAAAGAAAACACAAAATCAAAGAATAAATCGAGTGCGAAAAAATTGGAGTGTCCACAATTTTTTATATGATCATCGAAATCGACAATGAATTCAGATAATTACAGGGAGATGATGATGAAGATACACTCCGGTCGTGGCCTATTAGTAGGGAAGCTCACAACATTTGAAAAAAAAACTCAACCAGGAAAGGGCACCAAGGGAAATAGAATCGAGTAGGTACCCTTTGGGTACCTCCATCAGCATTACCACTTCCTAGCTAGCTATACCATATCGCCGCTTAGAAAATGTCAATATGTTGCTGCAACTTATTCTATTATCTTGCGAGTTTTGGCGTGGTGCAAAATGTACGTAGGTCAACAAAATTAAAGAAGGTAAAATAGAAATCCGCTCGAAAATCAACTCACACCTACAAACATGATTACCTACGAAACTGCTTCTACAGATCCATCCGCGGTTCCACCCATTGCCCGTATAACCCCCCCCCCCCCCCCCCCCCCACTAAGTGCCGCACAATGTCGCTGTTTTTACATCACTTTCATCAACTAAGGATGTCGCATAGTTTCACAGGCTATCAGATGACAGACGTAACATGTGTCAGTAACAGTGACGTAGGCAGGCAGCAGGAAACATCTTCGCCACGAACAGAAACACAGAGTCGAGAATAGCGTGATCGAATTTAGATAATTATTCAGTTACGTGAGGTTACGTCCAGTGTTTATGTTAGCGTTACATTGACATTTGACCTATATATAGAACAGTAGGTATAATCCCGGCGAACTTCTAACGAGAATATAAAAAAATACATTAGTTCAATTCTGACGTGTAATAAAAGTGAAAGAAATCTAAACGCATGGCTCTTTATTATGAAGTCGTGCTTTGAAACGGCCAAGGTCGTAATTAATTTTAGCTTAGTTTGGTATTTTGCGTCCATGGCCAAATTCCTCCAACATAATATACTGCACCTAGATTATTACCTAGATGGAAGGAAAATAATATTACACATTTGGAGAGGGAATTTCCTTCTGGCCAAGAAACCAACTGTGTTATCCACAAGAAGACATTGCTATCAATGGGAGTGCTGTCAAAACAGACCGGAATATCAGAAATCTAATCTGGTTTCCCCTGCAAACCTCATTACCACATCCCTTTCCCGTTCCAGCAGAAAAACCTAGCTGACATGTATTAATTAATTACAAAGACTCTGCTCTTCTGAGTAAACATTTCAAATGTTGACAATCTGACAACACAACAATAAGATTGTTTGGTGTCATGGCACAGTAAGCCACACAGATAAGGAGCGTACTATCAAATTTGGTCACGTAGAGAAGTTAAATAAAACGTGCTTTATGTTCAATTATGACAACATGATTTCTAAGAAAATACTCGACTGATCTTGAAGTATAGGCACACATAAGTCTGGTGCCATTGCCTTTTAAGTTATTTATGTCGAGGTGGTAATGCAGCTAAAATAGCATGCAAATTAATTACAAGCATAGCTAATCATAAGTGGCCTTCAAACCAGGAAGGAAACGAGGGGTTAAAAATCTACTTTATGTGATAATGATATGCGGTTGATGAGTAACCTAACGCAATTTTAATCGTCACAGAATTCGTTGCCTACTGTTCACAAATCCTTACATACCTACACCTATAGGCTCTCTACCTACACCTAGGTCAAAAGACTACAATAATTAAATTTGAGAATTGTAATCCGGTGCCGATTAGTACATACCGGCTCTAAATATTCAAACGTTTATAAATGTCACTTGGATTTATCAGTGGCTTACCAGGACTTGCGTAAATCTCCTTTCCAACTCATTTAGATCGTCAGGCAGTGGTTGTTTTGGTTCTCGAACACTTGCTCTCACACTAAACTGTGTAGTTCTTGTTATTGTATTTACATCGGCCGGTGGCGGCGATTCACTTTTAGACGAACCACTAAATGATAAACCCATTGTCAATTATTTAATTAACACAACATTTTCATTCATAAATAAATAATATGAAAACGTACAGAATACACGAAACTCGCGCACACTTCAGAAGAGCAACAGGTCAATCACAACCATACGATCGCCATCTTTGAAAACAACTGACCGCAGCTTCCTGAATTCTGAAATCCCGCTTGAATGAATCACTCATGCGCAGTTTGAAGTTGCTGGAAAGCGCTCGCTCCTGCCATCTGCCACATTATTTACGAACTAAAAAGTTTTGACAGTCAGGTTAGCCATAACATTAATATGACAATATTTAAGTTAATAGGGAATTAAAACTATTTATTAAATAATTAAGCATACGTTACCATGAACAGAAATATTATGTACATTTAGTCATTTAAATATTTTGCGTTTAGAAAATTTCGATATTATTATAAAAATAGTTTAAAATTCTGAACTGTTGAATTTTTTTTTTCAAAGTTGGTATTTTTATGTCAAGGAAGGAAGATTGTTTGGAAATTGGAGGGAAGAGGAATCAAAATATTATTTTTTGGGAATTTTCATTTACGCTCTTCAAAATGCCGTGTGAAATGATAACATTGCAGTTGGGACAATGCGGGAATCAAATCGGGTTTGAATTTTGGAAGCGTCTTTGTGAGGAACACGGTATAAGTCCACAAGGCATGCTGGAAGACTTTGCTACAGATGGAGGTGATCGAAAAGATGTCTTCTTCTATCAAGCAGACGACCAACAATACATCCCTCGAGCTGTCCTGCTTGACTTGGAACCTCGTGTAATTAATTCCATCATGAACTCGCCCTATTCCAAGCTGTACAACCAGGAAAACATCTTCGTCTCGAAGGACGGGGGTGGTGCCGGTAACAACTGGGCAAGCGGTTGGGCACAAGGCAACCAACTCTCCGAAGAGATCTTTGACATCATCGATCGGGAAGCCGATGGGTCAGACAATCTCGAAGGTTTTATCCTGTGTCATTCCATCGCCGGAGGCACGGGCTCCGGTACGGGTTCCTACATCCTGGACCATCTGACAGATCGTTTCCCGAAGAAACTGATCCAGACGTACAGCGTGTTCCCGAACCAGGACGAGATGAGTGATGTGGTTGTGCAGCCGTACAACTCCCTGCTGACCTTGAAGAGACTGACACAGTGCGCTGACTGCGTGGTCGTGTTGGACAACACTGCACTCAACAGGATTGCTGCTGAGAGGTAAAAGAAAACATCGTAGGGTTACCTATCTAAGGTACCTACCTACCTAACTGAAGCCTCTTGCAATGACAGCGCAGACAAAGAGAAATCTCCCTTCATCTTCAGCAGAATGTCAAGTGGTACCAAAAGAATGCAGAGTTGTTACCTGTTGCGAGGCATTCATTAATCATTATGGACCTATAGGTACCAAAGCAACTTGTAGCACTGTTGGCTGCTCTAGTAGTCTTCTGTCGCTTGGCCTTTGTTCCATTACAGAATTGTAGGTATGTGTTAATCATGATGATTAGTGATGTAAATCCGTAAATTACGGGCCGTAAATTACCCGGTAAATTACCAATTTGTCGTAATTTACAATTTTCTTAAATTACGTAATGTAAGGCGTAATTTACAATTGTAAATTACGCGTAATTTGCTATAAAATACCGTAAATTACACAAACTCAGGCGCGTAGGAAGAATAACCCTTAACTTTTTATCTTGACACTCCCAAATAACACCCCCAGATCACAGACTAGAAGGCTATAACCCTTCGAGTATAATCCATACTCAAGGCTATAACTAGTCAGTGACCAGATATACAAATATGTTGAAAGAGATCCAAAAATGCACAGCTTTGCTCCATTATGAGGTAGAATTCTCAAAATTTGACCAAGTTTTGCAAAACTAATTGAACAGAGCTATTTAGTACAGGAGCAAATGTAATTCCGCTCGATTGGAGTGCCGAAATAGATTTTTTCGTAATTATCGATTGTTTACATCATTCTTAATATAACCTGACATGCCTTCAATTTTTTTGGTGGCCAATGGCCATCTTGGAAAATATGGCGGAAAACGAGCGGAAAACGTAAATTTTACAAATTATTTAAGTGTTGGTAGAGGAAAGGTTGAAAAATTATGCGATAATTCACTCAAACTAACTCAAATATAGGGACTTTAATAAAAAAATTACGCCGTAAACATTTTTTTTTTAAATTATAAATTTAAATTCTTTTTTAAATTTAAATTTAAATTTTTTCTTAAACGCATATTGTTCACAATGAAATTGTCTACAAATTTTAATTCCACATATTTTAGTCTAAGTCCACGCCTTTCATAGTAAATTGAGAGCAAAAAAACACAGAAACGTGATTGGTCAATTCCAACAATGAAAAAATAAAATTCGTTCGCGGCGTATTTTTTTTTCAAGTCCCCATTATTTGAGTTAGTTTTAGTGAATTATTTCATAATTTTTCAACCTTTCCTTTACCATCAATTGTTAAATTGTTAAATACTTTGTTAAATTTACGTTTTCCGCCATATTTTCCAAGATGGCAACCAACAAAATTGAAGGCACGTCAGGTAATATTAAGAATGATGTAAACAATCGATAATTATGAAAAAATCATTTTCGGCACTCCAATCGAGCGGAAAGCATTTTTTCTACACTTGAACCTACACTATAATATTATCTAATGAGACATTATCTCATTTGTCCAACATTACACGTTAAACAATGATACCAAATTTCAAATTCGATTCTTTTGTATAACTCAAAAAATTCCCTGCGGGTCCAATGGGAATTCTATAAAAACAAATAGTTACAGATTATATAACATTTGTCTAAAGTTTCTACAGAATACTTAGGTATATTGCATCACATAATAGTATTGTACATTTCTTTGAAAAGAATGCCAAACCCTGCTGAAAAATCTTAGCAAGATCTTGCTAAGATCTTGCCAAGATCTTAGCAAGATATTGTAAACAAGATCTTGCAAGATCTTGCCAAGATCTTAGCAAGATCTTGCAAGAACTTGGCAAGATCTTGCAAGATCTAAGCAAGATCTTGCAAGAACTTAGCAAGATCTTGCAAGAACTTAGCAAGATCTTGGCAAGATCTTAGCAAGATCTTAGCAAGATCTTGTACATTTTGCTGCCAAAAAAACGTTAAAATTTCATAAAAAAATAAAATTTTCTATATTTATGAATACTCATTTGCATTCGGGAAACCTCTTCTGAAGTATTGGACAAGGTTTGATTACACATTTCAATTATAAAATCCCGTGGAACCGCCGTGTTTTGAACCTGCGATCTCGTGGTCCGTAGTCGAGCGTCTTACCGAGTAGGCCACCGGTGCAGACAAGACTTAGCTGCGCTAATAGTGATCATATTGAGTTTTCATATTTAAGTGAACATATTTATATTATTTAGTGGATCATTATATTGTTATTAACATGATAAAATAGGAGAAACGATAAATATTAAGATTTATTTATAAAGTAAATTGATCTGTGATATATCCCCATAAAATATATCAGCTCACGCTCTGTAGTATAATTACTATAGTTTATTTTACTAGGTGATGTGGTGCAAATTTTCTAAGTCAATGAAGTAAAAATTCTGTAGTTTATATACCTTACTACTACAAATACTGTAGTAAAAAGTCAATGTAAGATACTTCAGAATTTACTAAACTACAATATAAATCGGCTATAGTAAACATACTGTAGATTACACTTTTCTTTACTACAGATGAGATACTATAGATTTTCAATGAAGTATATATACTACCTATAGAACTTACTATAGCAAACTTATTCTGTCTGTAGTCAAAGTACTCTAGCTACATACTTCGAATTACTACAGTGAAGTACGTTCCCTATAACTTTACTATAGAAAACTGATGTATATATCGCAAGTAGTAAAAACACTATAGTACATACTTAGAATTATTATTATTATTTATTTATCAACAATTACTACAGTAGGTCAAGTATATTTACTCCAGAGTAAAAAACAGTCTATTTCAGCGGTAGTAAAAATACTGTAGTTTATACTTTAGTTTACCACTGATACTGTAGAATTTACTTCAGTAATCTATGGTATTATGGAGTAAGTTTTTGCATGTACTTCAAGTACTATAGCACATACTATAGTTTACTACACGTTATTACATAATACTTTGGAATACCTACTTCAAAATATACTATAGGAAATTTTCCTAAGGGCCTTAGCAAGATCTTGAAAAAATCTTGGTAAGATCTTGGCAAGATCTTGGCAAGATCTTGGCAAGATCTTGGCAAGATCTTGGCAAGATCTTGATTAGGTCTTGTCAAGATCTTGATAAAATCTTATTAAGATATTACCAAGATCTTACCAAGATCTTGGTAAGATCTTGGCAAGATCTTGATTAGGTCTTGTCAAGATCTTGATAAGATCTTATCAAGATATTACCAAGATCTTGGTAAGATCTTGGCAAGATCTTGGCAAGATCTTAGCAAGATCTTGATTAGGTCTTGTCAAGATCTTGATAAGATCTTATCAAGATATTACCAAGATCTTGGTAAGATCTTAGCAAGATCTTGTTTAATACAAGATCTTGCAAAGACCTTACCAAGATCTTGTCAAGATCTTGGTAAATCCAAGATCTTGATAAGATCTTAGCAAGATCTTGGTTAATACAAGATCTTAGCAAGATCTTGCAAGATCTTGCAAGATCTTGGCAAGAATTTTCAGCAGGGAAGTAGCTTTGATTCTTTTGTATCAAAAACTCAAAAAATTCCCTGAGGGGCCAATGGGGGTTCTATAAAAACAAATAGTTATTATATTACATTTGTCTAAAGTTTCCATAGAAAATTGCAATGACACATTGTAAATTTCTTTGAAAACAATGGCATAATAGCTTCACATTCGATTCTTTTGTATCAAAATGTCAAAAAAGGCCCTGCGGGGCAAACTGAGGGGCGCGTCCCCAGGACCTCCTTGTATTGGCAAACTTCAAATTATCGGGATTCATTGATCCCGATAATTTTGACCCCCCCCCACTAAGTTCCTACGCGCCTGTATCTGTTAATGCTTCTTATAGCATTAGCAAAACAATATTGCATTTAAAAGTACTAATTCTTGTCACTGATTTTAATTAGCATTTTTCCATGGAAGAATAACTGCTCTAATATCAGGTGCAATTTTTTATTTTTAAATTACCGCACATTGGTAATTTACCCGGTAATTTACAGCGTAATTTACCAAATTATAAATTACCGGTAATTTCCCAACACTAATGATGATTGATGCTCTCCTTCATCTATAGTCGTAGAGAGGAGTGGAACTATGTACGTTCCTATGCGGTACTAGGTATGCAAGTTCCAATAGCAATTTGAAAATGTTGAATTCTTGCCTCAAGGTTCATTCACCATGTTTAAAAATATTGAATTCAGCAGTGAAGAAATTACCCACATAATTTCGGAGAAATCAGGCAAGAATTTAAGACGGCTGAGTAGTGAGCGTAGCCTTGAAGAGAATTTATATAGATTTTTTTCAATATCTTTTACCAATGTAATTGTTAACAAAATAGGGCTTTGTACGAGTACTATTCAGAACAGTTCAATGAAAATAATTTCTTAGTTTGGAATGAGTTATTAGTTTTATTTAGTCCTGCAGACGTTTAGTGCCATACCTATTTTTACTAATTTTCAGGCACTATTTACTATGTCTGTAGGACAAAATAAAACTATTACACCATTCCAAGCTATGGAATTATTTTCATTGAACTGTTCTGAAGACTCGTACAAAGCCTTATTTTATTAGGTAACAATCAGACATTGGTAAAAGATATTGATAAAAATTAAAAATCGATAAAAAGTCTCTTCGAGGTCAAACTCACTAGTCAGCCGTCTTAAAGCTTTTCATTAAATAAGTTGACAATATTGTTATTAACGCTTATGATACAGGTAGCATCGTTAAACCAGTAGGTGTCACACAATTTTGCAAGTAGGTACCTCTGTAGTGTATTAATTCTTGGCATCTTCTCTCGGCAGACTGCACATCGAGAACCCGTCGTTCTCTCACATCAACACACTCGTGTCGACAATCATGGCGGTGTCGACGGCGACGTTGCGCTACCCGTCGTACATGAACAACAACATGGTGGGTCTGATCGCGCCGCTCATCCCCACGCCCAAGCTGCACTTCCTGATGACCGGCTACACGCCGCTCACCTCCGACAACGAGTCGACGAGCGTGCGCAAGACGACGGTGCTCGACGTCATGCGGCGACTCCTGCAGCCCAAGAACATGATGGTGTCGTCGGCTTACGAGCGCGGAGCCAACCATTGCTACATATCCATACTCAACATCATACAGGTCAGTGGATTACACATTAAGGTCATTCGTAATCATGTAATTTCACATTGAAAGTTGTCTTGGACAGAACAGGTTCGATTCCCACAGCCATCTGTCATCTGTCCCCACTGAGGTTTTTCAATTTTTTTCTCAGTCAAGTGGGAAGGTTTCCTGCTACCTATGCCATGACGACCTCCTTCCCTATTCTTTGTAAGTCACCAGCACCCGATCTGTAAATTGGAAAAGAGTATAATTTTCTTTTCTTGTCCCTTTCTTTACCTGCGTGTGCATGATGCTCTATTGTTATGCTGAGCCGCATCTTGAGTTGAGCTCACTAATGGGTTCGCAAAATATTCTTTGGAAGAAAAACTGAATCCACAGATCGAGTGCTGGCCACTGTAGTCATCATATTCATTCAATATTAGATAGACAGTAGTCTAGTTGCAGTCGAATAAAACTACTTGATAGGTAGATCATGTAAAAGTAGGTATTTATATATTGAACATTTCTAAATTGTAGCAATTTAAAACACTACACTCAATAACATTTATTGGGGAGTAAAAAGAAATCGCCCAAATAATGCACTAGGCAAGTTATTTTTGATAAAACCAGGTTTTACCCAACTGCCTTTCACGAAACAATTTCTCTTCCTCCAGGGAGAAGTGGACCCGACGCAAGTGCACAAGTCTCTCCTCCGCATCCGTGAGCGTAAGCTGGCGACGTTCATCCCGTGGGGTCCGGCCGCCATCCAGGTGGCTCTGTCTCGCAAGTCTCCGTACGTGCAGACGGCGCACCGCGTCTCGGGACTCATGCTCGCCAACCACACCAACATCTCCACCCTCTTCGAGCGCTGCCTCCAGCAGTACGACAAGCTCCGCAAGCGAGAGGCGTTCCTCGAGCAGTTCCGCAAGGAGGCCATGTTCGCCGACAATCTCGACGAGCTGGATGATTCGAGGAGCGTCGTGCAGGACTTGGTGGACGAGTATAAGGCTGCGAGATTCCCCAACTACGTGGAGACATCGATGGAGCGAGCTTCGAGGATGGCGAAGCCGGAACCCGTTTAAATTACCTACTTTAAGTTGGCCATTCCAGCTGTCCAGGTACCTAACTAAAATTAATTATCAAGTGCTTGAAAAATTTTGCAAAGTTATTTCAGCAGGGTCACTGCTACCTAGTACCTAGTGGTGCAAACTGGCCACAAGGGGTGTCCAAATTTGTAGTCAAGCTAAAATATAATTTGATAGGTAGGTAAGTATTGTTTGCCCTCAGGACGTATGTCTGATCTTGCATTGATTGCAATTTGCCTTCATAATTTTTGTTCAAGAAGGTATTTCATAGGGTTGGGATTCGATTTGAATTTCTAAATCGATGTCAAACTGAAGTTTTCGACATCGTAATAATAGGCCACATCGAAGTAATGGCGGCAAAATTTGGCAACACTGCAGTTGCGTCTGCCCAAAGCCATGTTCCTAGCGCGAGAGATTCCTTCTCACACCCCCCTCGCGGCAACAAATGACGAGGAAATGATTGAAATGAAGTACTTTTTTCATTTAAAATAACGTACAAGCATTTATTTATGTAAACAATATGTAAAAGGGAACAATTAAGAGTCTACGATACTTGATGAAATCCATGTTTGATGAAGCACAAAAAGGCGGGCCCCTACTTTTTTCTAAACGGTTTCACCGATTGTCTTCAAATTTTCACAGGTTATAGGTAGTTAAAGAGTAGATCTGTGTCTCTAGTGGCCCCAAAGTTTTATTTTTTGTTTAGTTATTTCAGGACAGAGGTGCCAAAAAGACTCATATATTGCCCATGTTGGCACTTCCTCAAAACGCGAAAAAACATTTTTTATTATTTGTTTCGATCACTAGAGACACAGATTTACTTTTTATCTCTATGCTGTTAAATTTTGAAAACAATCGGTCAAGCCGTTAAGAAAAAAGTAGGGGCCGCCTTTTTATGGTTTTGTGGTTTTCAATATTTGAATTAAAATAACTTACTTCACAGCAGTACATATATGCAACATGCAACACACGATTAAATGTCACAAATGTCACGTACAACCCAGAGCTAATGCATTTTCATGCATTTCTAGGATTTTTTTTACATCGGAATCGAAATTTTCTGCGAGTCCTGTCGACTCTTAATGGAAAAAAATCGTCGATCCAGTTGCAAATTCATGGTTTTATTAGACTTGTTGCCAGAATATATCCCGTGAAAGAAACATAACATTGTCTGCGTTCAACATCCTTTAGCAATGTTGCCCGTAATGTTCACTTCAAATCCAAACACTTTGCACAATTCACTTCGTCTCCACGGCGGGATTATTATTTTTGCGTGAAAACATTCTTTGACGAGAGAATAAAAACAACACGCGCTGAATGGCAAGAGACAACTGATCAACCCACCCTCAACTGCACACGCGGTATGCAGGAAGGGCGGAAGGGCCACTCAGCTGATCTAGAGAGGCACGTTGCACTGTTGCCAGCTCTACAATACTGCGCGCTAGTTCTCGGAATTTTTTAAAACGATGTCAAACGATTATTTGATTAAACAATTCAAATCGATGTCGAATCGAAACTCAATATTTCATTCGACATCGATGTCAAATCGAAAAATTGATGTCAAGTCCCAACCCTAGTATTTCATATTGTTGTTTAATAGGCTCCTAGAGGTAATGTACCATCCCTTGGCATTGCAAAGACCTTGCAATATGTCCTCACATTGTAATTAATATGTGTTTGTACCTAGATTATGAAAAAGGCATCTCAATTGATTTGGACATATTATGTTAGTTGGCAATTAGGTCTGTCTATTAGCTGGGTACTTGAAATTCCAAGCACCAAGTACGTATGTGTCCATTAGTTACATACCTACCTCTAGATTGTACTTTAAAATATTTCTAATCATTACCAAAAGACTGAAACTTGTTATATTTAATTAATTAATGTCTTAATTTATTTATTACCTAGTTCAGAACATAGGTAGGTAGTCCCTAAACTGCATTATTAAAAATAGGTACATTTCAAAGAATGAATGTATATTGTAGTTGTTTGTGAATTGTTCTAATAAGGCCCGGTTGTACGATGTCCCGATAAGTAGGATAAAGTTCACTTTAGCCTAAAGTGGACTTTAGGGGTCTAAATGGCTCTGTTTCATTGGCTGTTGCCATGGTTTCAGCCGATAAATCCCACCGCTAACTTTTAGGATAAAGTTCACTTTAGCCTAAAGTGGACTTTAGGGCAGGGTTGCCGTTTTAACGGAATTTCTCCGTTTTTACGGATTTAAAAGGTCTGAAACGGATGACTGGAAAAATAGCTTCATATGCGGAATTTTGTAATTTATCGCAGTTTCCAAACACAGTACATCCAGTAATAAAATAACCGTCCGCGCGTATCTCTTCAGTCTTCACTCACTAGATCACTGACTGGCGGGAGGAATTTTGTAAGTTTTCATGCTATACAAGCAGCTATTGCGTGCGTGAACAGATGCGCACACGTCGGCGCCTAGACTGGAATGTCGCGGAGGGGGGAGTGGAAGTAGGCTGGCAAGTGGTTGGCAGCACTGTTCGCGAGCATCCTTCCTGCAGCTGGCATTTGTTACGCTGTCAGTCAGTGTCGTCTCGGCAATATTCACTCTGCTTTGCGGGCGTTATAATCGTGTTGCGTTGTGCGTTTACTGTTCGACCACGTTGCGAAAATGAACAAGAAAAGGAAACCGTCGCCTACGCGTTCTCAGTTCGTACAAAAATTGCCAAAAACTCGTACAAAAATGGCAATTGTATTGCCATTATTCTGTCTATTTAATTTTATAAATGCACTGGCTGGCACATGATTCAGTTACTTGACAAGTTTACACTACAATTATGTAGATTGTAGTCACTACATACAATGACATTACGTCCGATGTAATTTGAAATAAATAAATTTTATGTATCACTAAATATGTGTTATTATTTTGTAGGGTTGGGATTCGATTTGAATTGCTAAATCGATGTCAAACTGAAAATTTCGACATCAAATCGAAATAATTTCGACATCGAAATAATTTTGACATCGTAATAATGGGCCACATCGAAATAATTGCGGCGAAATTTGGCAACACTGCAGTTGCGCCTGACCAAGGCCATGTTCCTAGCGCGAGAGATGTCCCTCTCAACCCCCCTCGCGGCAACAAATTACGAGGAAATGATTGAAATGAAGAAAAATTTTCATTTAAAATAAACTACAAGCATTTATTTATGTAAAAGGGAACAATAAATGAAAAAAAATTGTCGCAAATCCAGTTGGAAATTCATGGTTTTACCTATAAGACTTGTTGCCGGAATATATCCCATGAATCATAACATTGTCTGCATTCAACATCCTTGAGCAATGTTGCCCTAATGTTCACTTAAAATAAATACGAACACTTTCCACAATTCACTTAGTCTCCACGGCGGGATTATATTTTTTTGCGTGGAAACATTCTTTGACGAGAGAATAAAAACAACACGCGCTGAAATGGCAAGAGACAACTGACCAACATACCCTCAACAGCACATGCGGTATGCAGGAAGGGCGGAAGGGCCACTCAGCTGATCTAGAGAGGCACGTTGCACTGTTGCCAGCTCTACAATACTGTGCGTAAATTCTCGGATATTTTTAAACGATGTCAAACGATTATTTGATTAAACAATTCAAATCGATGTCGAATCGAAACTCAATATTTCATTTGACATCGATGTCAAATCGAAAAATCGATGTCAAGTCCCAACCCTATTATTTTGGTTTCAAGGAAATTCAAGGAATTTTCAGGTGTTCCTACAGGAACTCAAATTTATTTTGGTGGCACCCCTGCTTTAGGGGTCTAAATGGCTCTGTTTCATTGGCTGTTGCCATGGTTTCAGCCGATAAATCCCACCGCTAACTTTATCGGGACTTGGTGCAACCGGGCCTAAGAGTCATCCTATGAATATCATTATTTGGAATCTGTAGAATTCCTTGCTATTATTTGTTAAGTGGAAAGTAGGAAGAAACTGAAATTGCACAATTGTTGTGCTTTTGTATCTAATTGTATTTATTATTCAATTAATAAAATCACTTTTACACATCACATTATGTAAATCATCTTGTTTAATTCGAGTTGTGCGAGTTTTCTTACTTATAAGTAGGTAAGGATTCTGTTAAACACTATTCACACAAGTATAAAACTCACTGAAAGAATACTACAATGAACAGAGAGTCAGCCTTCAATCGCCTTTATGTCCAGAAAAAAAGTTAGGTATTTCACTTGGAACAGTAGGAGTAATTAGACCCCGATTTATCACCTTGCCTCTAAGAGCAATGCAATTACAAAAGTATCTGTAGTTAAATTATGGATTATGTTCCAAACAGTCAGAGATCATTGATATAAATATACCTAGGTAATAATTTCTGACATACAAAAATAGATCCTATGCATATTTTAAAGACATGAACGTGGAATATACTATATCTATATTGATCAATTCATGAAAATTTTACAAACTGGATATAACCTACGACTACCTACTACACTAGCTAAGCTAGGTACTTATTTAAATTGTGAAACAAAGAACCATAAGATGTAAATTAAGTGATTTGTTCATTTGTGTGTTTCAAACAATATGAAACAAAAGTTCATTAGGTACCTAGTTGTAGTGTGGATTGGTCAGAATGTGTCTGGTTCACGTCCGGCCATTCCTCTGCTGATTGGACACCAACTCGCTCCACGGATCCTCGGTCATCAAGGGGTGAATGAACTGACTGATATCCGGCGCTCGGCTGCTGTTGTGACTCCTGTTGTTACCCTGGAAGTGAAAGTACTTATTGCATAAGATCAACAAGTTTTGATATTGAAGTTTTGTGATCTTAGGGGCCATTACCTTTAGTTTAATCTTAAGTTTAGTTAAACTCCACTTCCGGAAAGAAATGTTGTGTAAATTACCGTTATATACTATGGCATAGCTTAAATAAACTGCAGTCAATGTCGTCTGAGGTTAGTGTAAACTGAGGAAATAAACTCGGAATTAAATTGCAGTATAATGGTAATACACCTAGTTTTCTGAAGCGGAGTTTAAGCTAACTGTAGCTTAAAAACTAATGGTAATACCGGCCCTTAGATATTTTTGCACTGTGTGACTCGACAAAAAACATGTTTATTAAACTATACACTCGGCACAACAAAAATTGATCAGTGAACAAATTTGAATTACTGCCGGTCATGTTATCAATCATTGCTTGTTATCATCATTGAAATGTGAGATCACCTACTAGAGTGAGACAAGGAGATTGCTTGGACTGACCTAGGACGATTACTGGGGGGGGGGGATTGGCATCCCGTGTGACCTTGAAAACCATGTGTGTGATAATGGAAATGCCGCGCTTTTATAACAGTTGAAAATACCTCAAATCATTCAATAAAATGTCACACATTATTCTCACAATTCTTTAATCTTTAAGGAAGACAATGATGTATCTCAGACATCAACACGTTGCCTATGTAAGACGTAGTGAATAAAGTGCCGAAGTGATATTTTTCCGTCGGCACAGGTTTTAACATTTTGATCTAGTTCCTCGAGATATTAAACCTGTCAAAACAAGTACCTATACATACTACACAACATGATGGATTTTTAAATTCAATCACACAATGCTCTGCATTGTAATGAAGACAATGATGCTACACACATAATTATCTCTCCAATATTTTATTGACGATGCAGCAAGAAAAGGCAACATTTCCCTCGTCAGTACCATACATGGCCAAATGCGTACCTACTGCATCAGCTAACGTGGGTGAAGTCATTAGGTTGCCAATCCCCCCCAAGCTATGATCCTAGGACTGACTTCTGATGATGCGATCTATAATTTTTCAGTAAATCAGTTTTATTGATCAATCAATTTTAGTTGTGCCAAGCGTACTACAAAATACAAATTTCTGATCTGTATAAGGGGCTGAGTAGTGAGCGTGGCCTTGAAGAGTTTTTTAATCAATTTTTATCAATATCTTTTACCAATTGTTCACAAAATAGGACTTTGTACGAGTATTTAGAACAGTAGTAATGAAAATAATTTCATAGTTTGGAATAAGTTATTAGTTTTATTTTGTCCAACAGATGTTTAGTGCCATAATTTTACAAATTTTCGGGCACTCAACGTCTGTAGGACAAAGTAAAACGAATACACCATTACAAGCTATGGAATTATTTTCATTGAACTGTTCTGAATGTACTCGTACAAAGCCTTATTTTGTTAACAACTACATTGGTAAACGATTTGATAAAAATCGATTAAAAAACTCTTCAAGGCCAAACTATTTTGTATTTTGAGATTAGGTATGACTTGAGATCAGTGCGTAAATGGATACTTTGTCGCTTCAACGAGACGACCAAAGTCCAAAAAATTGCATATTAATAAATGAGGATCCTTCTCTTAATTTTGAATTGGGTCATAACAGATTTTTAATTATACAGCCGTGTTGGGGATAAATAACGTGTCGACCATCGAAGAAAGTGTGCATCTCGCTGGGTTGTAAACCTTGTATGGAACCCGCATATGGACCAAATTATCATATGCGCATGTACAATGACTACATATCTCTGCACACGTACAGAACAATCACGTGATCCATGTGTTCCAGCCCGGATTGCAACAAAATGTGATGCCACCTCAACCCTTATTTTCATGGTTGATCCGTTGTTTATCCGTAACACGGCAGTACTATACTAGTGACCTAGGTTTACAATAATCTAAAATTCCTACTATGATCATGGAAGAGTAAATCAAATGATTCTTACCCTTCTGCTGCTGAAGCTGCCATCGGACGAAGGATACGGACTGTACAGTTTAGATTGAGGTGTGCCGCTGCAATTAGCAAAGCTATTGGCACTCCAACTGCTATTACTGGAGAAACTATTATCCCCAAAGCGGTCATCAAATCTGCCAAAACTTGAGTTTCTATTTCTTCCTCTAAACGGACTTCCTTGTTGACCACCTCGAGGAGTGAACCGGTGATTTTGTGGCAACATATCGCCCGTTTGAGGGCCACGCCAATCCCCGCCTCGCCCGGTTAGAGATGTTTGTAGAACATCAGGACTTCCTGGTGGTGCAGTTAAATCTACCGATTCCTCTGCTGTAGTTTGCACTGGCTTTGGTATAGGACTGCTGAAGCATATCGGTTTGAAGTTGGTGCCTTGCGTCTGTGGTTTGTAATTGTTACGGAAACTACTCAAAGGAGAGTTGTAGCGAGAACGGCTGACAGAAGGACCAGGTAGAGTTGGTGCCCCTGCTTGTTGTTCAGGTTTTGGTGATGCAGATGAAATCGATGAAGCTTGAGACGAAGGTAAAGATTCAAGATCTGAAGCAGTTTCCAAATCCCCTCCAACACCACTGTCTTTTAATTCAATGCTCATTATTGCAGTTCTGTTTACTACCTACTATTATTAACACACTTGTTAAAAGCTTTAACACAAATAATGACACTTCTCTTCGATTTAAACTTTTGTTTTTGGCTTGGCTTTTATTGATGAAGCTACGATTTGAAGGTTATGTGCGACTGCCGCCGATGTGAATGGCATGAAGGAAGCAGCGGCCGTCGAGCGGGGCAAAGGAGCGGGGAAACACCAACTTTGTAAAATCAAGTATCCCGCAATAGTGTAAAGAAAGTTCAGAGCGGGAAACATTTCCCTCCAATAGGAAGGAAGAGGAGGAGGATGGATCTTGTGAGATGGAATATAGAGTTGATGGATTGCAACTTTACGAGAGGCTACACTTGACTGGTATTCTTTATTTTAATTAAAGTATTCCTTTATTTCCTAACCATGTTTTGTCATTATTACAAGGAATCAATAAAATCTATAAGATAATTCCTACAGTACAGCAACAGAATACATTGCAATCACATTTCTTTGCAATTCAATCTCATGACATTCAAAACGTATTTAATTATATTATTTTATATGTTAGATAAATAATTGGTCAATACCATGTCACAACAATATAATGTGCGTATATTTACAGTGCCTAATATTTTATTGGTCAGGAATAACTTATTTTGGATTAAGATTATAAGTGAAATTTTTACATTGCAAGATTATTTCGAGAAAATAAAATATTGTAACATCGAAATTCAGACACTTTTAATATTAATAGGTATATTATGTATCAATGTATTAATTACACTTGTATGTAATAAATAGGCAATTAATTATGATATACTTATTTAGTAGCTATAGACAACACACTATCTATCTAATTATACTATACAATACTACTTACAAAGGTACGTACCTACTACCTACTTATTACGATTAATAATATAATTCAATAGACCACATTTTAAATTATCTTGTTGGCTCTGCTTTTCAAAAAATTTCATATGCAGTACCGTGATCCTCATATCTATTAGTGTTTTGATACATTGTTGAAAAACACTAATAGATATGAGGATCACGGTACTGCATATGAATTTTTTTGAAAAGCAGAGCCAACTAGATAATTTAAAATGTGGTCTATTTGAAGGGTAGAAACTTTTTTCGGGTCTGCGGACGATCATTTTATTGGCTAGTTCATGACTAAGTATAATTATAAAGATACACTCACGGTTTTAAAGCTATAAGTTTCTTGGATTATTATTTATTTATTAAAACATTTGGATAGTACAGGACTGAGCATTAGAAGTTACAAATATTATTTCCAATAGATGGATTTAGTTTGGAAATATCTAGACAAGAAATGGACCACGATTTAATTTAGGTGTTTAGAATTATATTTGCTTGGCGTTTTAGTTTTTTAATTGATCGTATAATATTATAATTAATATTATTAAATATTATCATTATTGGCCTTACCTAAGAAACAGGCTTATGAAATAATAATAATAATAAAAATAATAATAATATGCTGAAAAAGTTTGGCTGTAAATAATTTGATTTCATTTTGGATCTTATAATTCGGATCACCAAAATTTATAACATAGCAAATGGAAGAAAATATGAATTGTCTAGAATTTTCTATCTGTTAGATGCAATGATTTAGTAGGCAATTGTATCCTTATACTGCCATACTAACTAATTACCGACATTGTGAAATTATTAAGTTAGTGGTATCGCCGGAATCAACAAATCATTAATGCGGAAACTTGGTAATGTCGTTTTGGTGTTTAAAGGTTGGTACGGTGATATTTAATATTTTTAATCGGCACGTCAAGCATTATAATAATATGTTTTCTGCTGAGTGATTCGGCTAGATACAATGACTCCAACAATGAGATGGGCAAGATCATTGGAACAATGACGTGTAGATAGTCGGACAGAATACGTGTGTTTGGTACAAGAGGAAAAAGATGAATAAAATTATAAAATAACATTTTGATATAATTTTTTATTTTATTTTATTAAATAGAAGACGGCAGATACTATTGAATTGTATTTGAATTTTTTCCTATACTACAGGTATATTGTGAAATAATTTTAAAATTTAGTATTTACGTGTCAATTAGTCAATTAGCAACTGTCCAGGGGCGTATCCAGGATGAATTTTCGGTGGGGGGTGGGGGGCGGACATTACTAATATTTTGAAAAGTCATAGTGTAAGCCCCCGATAAATTTTTGGATCAAGGTCATTTATTTAGGAACAATTTTGAATCGCAGTGCATCTATTTTGGGGAATTATAAATGTCAAAATATCTGAATTTGCAGAAATTTTTTTGAATTTTAACTCAATTCTAAACATTTTGGAACGTTTTTGACATGATCTGTCTATTATAATTTTTTTTTTATATTATTTTAAATGTGCTTATTTTCTTAGATGAAATCCTGATTTCGGGGGGGGGGGGGGGCATAGCCCCGTGGCCCACCCCTGAATACGCCCTTGGCACGGTCGAGCAAAGACAAAGAGAATAATATTGTCATGAAAATAGTAGTTTAAGATAGCGAAAGAAATGTACCTGTCTCAAGATAGTATTCTCGATACTTCTATCTAAGGTGTGCCCGTCTCTGTGTTATAACCATGGTTCGAATAACCGATGGTGCGATCAAACTGCTTTGCAAGTTTACGAAAATATTCATTATAATTACTTTTATTATCAATTAGATTTAATAATTGACCGAATGTTAGGTAACCATTCTATCCCCATTGAAATCCAAACTGCAAATTTTAATTATTATATACTTGATGTAGACATATAATTTTTATTATCATGACTTCGAAATAATTAATTAGTCCATAATGAGGCATCGTACTATCGTATCTTAGTAAGAAATTTGTAGCAATATTCTTTTCCTACTTAATATATACCTAAATCTATAGGCAATGGACCCCTCAATTTATTAAGAGAATAGTGTATTCACATACTTTTGAAGGAGGCATAGGCAGATGGTGGGTGAAAATGCATGGGATACATAGGTAATGTTATTGTTCGAGAAAGCTGTACTATTTTTCAAATTTTGACATTACATTATGGTCTAAAGTGGAAAATTTGAATCCAATTTGTATCGTTTACGCTATTAAATGTGTTATGAAACTATTTGATATTAATCTTGGTAGCTGCTTCAGCAATAGCAGAAAGTGTTCGCTAAAACACTATAAAACGTTTCACAAAATATTGTTAACACGCAGTTAACTTTTAGCTGATGTTGGGCATGTATTTACCAACTTTAAATGCTATTAGTTTATATTATTTAATTTTGTATGGTATCTTTTAAGCCTGATTTACACGGAGCAATTTCTTGTTCATCTTCTATGTCACACTTCTGTGTCATTTCTTGATAGAAATTAGAACATGTTCCAAATGATATAAAAGTTTAGCTCAATTTCTGTGACAAGAAGTTGCATCGTGTAAACACAAAATTGTATGAAAAATACGAATATGACACAGAAGTTGTTCAAGAAATTGTACCGTGTAAGAATGCTCTAATTTCTATCAAGAAATGTGACACAGAAGTGTGGCACAGAAGTTGAACAAGAAGTTGGTGTGTGTAAATGGGGCTCTAAAAAGAAATATGTGAAGTCTATACCGAATGTTATTGAGAGTACAGCTATACAATCAGAACTTCAAATCGCCAGAAATACGCGGATCTAGTAAAAATTTCTTATGGTGACCGTACAATAGTAGTACATGAGGTTTGTACTCAAAGGTTACGAGACTTTTGACGTATGCCTGTGCGTTTAGAACTCCCAAATTATCAAGTCGAGGACAATTTCTAGCAAAGGAAACTTTAGCTAAAGTTCGTTCACGTTTAGAATATCAAGGCCGTGTAGATACTACTGTAGTCAAATGAACAATTGTATTCCTATACATGTAAATATCAATATAATAATCCAAAAATATGAATAATACGACTGTAGATAAAAAATAAATCAAATTTTATTGAATTTTTTTACTATTAAAAATTGTGTATTTCACTTAATTTATGCAATTTCAATAATACAAAGAAGAAAGTATTGCCATTGACAGGGCAGTGTTCATGCGAACGACCAATGAACGACGTGATGACTAAAACGTCAGAAATATTCTTAACGTGAACTAACTTTATGTGTATTATCATTGCCGACGGGTGTGGGGGGGAGGGGGGAGTGTAAAATGTAACTATAATTTTAATCATTTTGGTGCGTTTTGGACAATAAACAAGTTTAAGTTCCGTTTTGTCCTTAAATTGATAAACAACAATATATTCATGGACTTGTATATTATACTGATAATCTTAAGTAATCTATGTCATTTAGTAAATTAATTGAAAGACTCAAGTGGAAAGCAACGACAAAGGGAATACATTCGTTTGGGGATGAAATGAAGTCTGATGTAATATGGTGCAATATGTTCACCTCAATAGATGAATACTTACATCAATTATGTACATATTGAGTTTGGAAATGTTCAGTTAATTTTGTCATAATGTCGATACAAGCGAAAACGTCAGCAAAAATGAATCCCCACACATCATCACAATTTCAAACTATCAAAATGTATATATTCGCATAACATTTTCTTAATTAATTATCACTATCACTGTTCTTAATCTTTGACAACGTCCAACTTAAAACTGATGCTCCCTCATCCCTTTCGGCGGCGACGCATTCGTCACTGACAACAACGGCAGCTCGAAATCCGACCCCACGCTATACCTCTCTCCCGGGTTGTACATCGTCTTACCGAACAGTCTACAGACCTTGGTCAACCCGGTCGCCACCGAGGATCATAGCTGTTGGTCGCCACTCTCCTCGATCACGTTGATCTCTTCGGGAGGCGACGGCCCCGACACGGACAACACGGGAAGCTCGAAGACGGCGGCGGTCGTCGAGATGTCCTCGGCGCTGCGAGTCTTCCGACACGCGTCGCTGCGGAATGGACGGTGGACGGAGAACTCGTTGTCGTCGTCGTTGTGGTGCTGGAGGTCGCTGCTGAAGAAGATGGCGCTGTTGACGCGGGGGCGGTGAGGGGGGAGGGCGGCGCCCGGCCAGCCGTCCAGAGAGAAGTGCTGGCGGGACCAGTGGTGGTGCTGAAAATGCCGCGATAGAAGATATTATTTAATATAAAGACGACAAGGAACTCTGCGGCACTTTGGCGACCATTGTGGTACTAGAACAATGGCGGAATAAAATTATATAAGATAAATAATATTGTGTACAAATTTGTCTCTATTTTTTTATCGATATTCATATATTTAATATGATAAAAATTATATTTACCCATCTTGTATGTCTTTGATTAACGTCGTAATGTTCTGCAACAAGGCTAATAGCGATGGCTGATGGATTATGATGATGATGAAGACAAGATGAGGATGGAAGGTGGGAAGTAGGCGGTCGTGTTCTATCTATTATTAGGGAACAGTACGTACCAATTTGGAATTTACCTCTGGATTGAAACCATGATAATTCCTCGGGACCTCCGAAGCGCAAGTCCAGAGCGTTATTATTCCTGAGCCAACTTGCTCCGTTAGGGGTTAAGTTTCCTGTTTTCATGTACTTAGTAGGTACACTTAACAATTTTATCAAGTATTTATAGTGATTGAAACTCTTGACAATTTATAATTTGTAAAAACGCTTTATTAAAAAACGGTGATTTTTGTTTGGACTGACTCTGTTCCATCCTCTCACTGAAAGGATTCTTTACTTTTATATTTAAGTTTATTTTTTTATATATTATAAAACATATATTTTTTTTTATTTTTTTTATATAATTTTTTTTATTTTTATTTTATTTTTATATTTTTTATATTTAAGTATATTTAAGTTTATTATTGAAATAAAATTAGTATGTGTAAAAACAATAATGTAGTGGGGCGTCATTTAGTAAAACATTATTAATGACCATCTTCTAACTGATGAAAAATAGGGTACCTATAGGTAAGATAAACATATCGTTACTGGATATTATAGTAAACTACATTGCAGACGATTGTGCTTGAAGGAGAAAATCATTTAGTAATTATTAAGTCGTTAAAAGTAACCTTTTTCTCAAGAGACGTTTGATTTTATGTTGTGATTAATAGCGCCTCGGTGCAGCAGAAAACTTTATTACTTTACAAGTATAAAGCTTTTAGTATAGTACATTTTCAGAAGTTATGTTAACAAAAAATATGGGTTAATTTAAAACGATATTATGTTATATCAAAAAATTACGAAACCGTTAAACCCTAATAATTTAGAGAACTAACACCGTAGGTATTGTCATTTTAAAACTATAATCTGTGTTCTGAAAACCTAAGAAGTTATAATATTTTTATCAATTTTCTATTGAACATTTAAAAGATAATGATGATAAAACAAAAGAACAAAACAACTTGGAGAAAGAGTAGAATACTAAACGTTGGAATATCTATTGCTTATTATAATTAATTACACACAAAATTTAATATCTGAAATAAAAGAATTAGGTGTTTCAAACATTATATATGCGACTTGGGTTTCAAAAAATTTCATATACAATTTGGTTTTCCATGATCTTTCAAGACAAAAGGTAACAAAATGAATACATTTTGAAAAACCAAACTGTATGCGAAAGTTTTTAAATCCCAGATCGACGAAGACAATATCAAAATAGATCTATAACATGTACGTTATTGTTAGGCCAAGTGATTCTCTCTAACTACATCTACTTGACATGGAACTCGCAAAGCAGCAGCACACGAAGCAATGTTACGGACCTAGCTTCTGGTTGCAGTGCAGGAAGTGTCTACAGAGTGCATCATGCATCAAGACAGACATTCACATTCATAATCTATGGTGCAAACTCTATCTATGTAAACGTAGACCCGTCCCAGCATTGGTTACCTATAATTGACGTAACAGCGGCGTAACACAAATTTAACATTATTTTCGTTCCGTTACCGTTGCGTCAATTCTAGGTACTTTTAGTCAATGTGAAGCCAATGTTAAAAGATGCCGATGAACTTTTGCTATTTAGCAAAATATGATAGTAAGATTTTGCAGCAATTCCAATTCTTGCGAATTCACTTCTTCAAAATATACTCGTGATTGAGATGATTATTGATTATACTTTGGCGTTCTCACGTGTTCACAAAGAAAACTCTGAAAATTGATTTTGTTAAATTATGGATTATTACAATGGATAATTGGATCATTATCCGATGTTGTATAATGTTCAGGTATGGATAATGGATTAACGGAAGGTCCGCCTCTTCACCAAACAATTTTGTCACCAAGGTATAATTAGGTATATATTGAAATAAAAAAATATAATGATACCGAAGTACAATAACATTTATTTTATTGTTGCATTAGGAAGGAAATGATACATGGCCCCGGCTCAGTTATTGCTTTCACATGAACTGAATAATCTGTCTACGAACATAGCTACAATCAGACATGGGCAGTATCTAGATACTTGTATCTTAAGATACGTATCTTAGATACATTTGTATCTTGTATCTAGTATTTTAAATACATGAGCCAAATGTATCTGTATCTTGTATTTTAAATACCCATTTCTAAAGTATTTTGTATCTTTTTTGAAGATTTAAAATACAAGATACATTTTTATGCGCCTAGAATTTCAAAGATAGCTTGATCTCTTGCTTGATTTCAAACAAGCATCAATGATACAAGTTGCCGTATTGAATCGATCAAGAAAATGTTAAGTATGTTGCCTTAGTGGAGTCAAGATGTCCTATATAATGGCAAATTAGTGCGTTTGCGATAGTATTCGTGACAATTGGTACCCTTACTAATTCGAGTATGAGGAATCCAAAAATCGATGGCACCAACCTGAGTAATTAATACTTTCTGCGTAATTAGCATAATTAGCATAATTAATAAACTTAGATAAAATAATATATAATTTTATAATATGGTCTTTATGAGTATCCATCGAAAGCTTGTCATGTCTACAATCCATATAAATCATAAAAAGTTAAATTTTTTCATTCACATAATAATTAATAGTATTATTAATTGTTTTATAAAAATCGCCATTCAACAAAAAGCTTAAAATGACCCTCTCAGATTTTGATAAAACTTGGTAGAATTGGTCACAAGCCCAAAGTAAAACATACGTATTTTTTGGTTTGTCCATTTATTGAGTACTTTTGGATTTCCAGGCCCTCAAATAATCAAAATTTTGATTTCTATTCCTTCACTTGAACTGTTCTAACTTTTATGTACCGTTCAACTCAGAAGCTTCGTCTTTTTCAAATTGTGTGAAACTTATTGCTAGGGACTAAGTAGTATGTACATTTAAGGGGGGAAAAGTCAAAATTTTGGCTTCCTAATTGCCTTTTCACAAAATAGTATTTTTTGCAATTTATTGAGTAATTAGTGCGTTTGTGAAAATTGGTGCAAATTGGTACCCTTACTAATTCGAGTATGAGGAATCCAAAAATTGATGGCACCAACCTGAGTAATTAATACTTTCTGCGTAATTAGTTTAATTAGCATAATTAATAAAATCGACATAAAAATTACATTATTATATAACGTGGTCTTCATGGGTAACTAAAGAAAGCTTGTAATGTCAACAATGCATATTAGTCGCCAAAAGTTAATTATAGTCATTAACATAATAATTAATCCACTAATTAATTCATCTGATTAAAATCGCCATATTCACACAAGGCAACATGATGAGATCAAAAATGTAATTTCAAGCTTGTAAGAAGTATAAACAATTAATCAAACATTTGTGTTTAGTTCCTAATTAGCATAATTAATTATGCGTAATTAATTATGCTAATCTCACATTTTGATAGAAATGTCACTTGATATTCAACAAAATTGAGGTTTTAATATCACAAATAGGTCACTTGTGTTGAATAACCACCTTTGGTTGTGTATCAATAATATACAGTTTTCTATAAATTAATTAATTTTAAATTAATTGCAATTAATTACATAAAATCAAAATTTCTTCGGATACATATCTAGTGACATATCTATCGTTTTAATTGTGTATACTTACTACTTATAAGCTTGAAATTACAAACCTTGTTTTTGATCTCGTCATGTTGCCTTGTACGCAGAAAGTATTAATTACTCAGGTTGGTGCCATCGATTTTTGGATTCCTCATACTCGAATTAGTAAGGGTACCAATTTTCACGTTTTCCAATTTTCACCAATTTTCACAAACGCACTTATTACTCAATAAATTGCAAAAAAAACTTTTTTGTGAAAAGGCAATTAGGAAGCCAAAATTTTGACTTTTCCCCCCTTAAATGTACATACTACTTAGTCCCTAGCAATAAGTTTCACACAATTTGAAAAATACGAAGCTTCTGAGTTGAACGGTACATAAAAGTTAGAACAGTTCAAGTGAAGGAATAGAAATCAAAATTTTGATTATTTGAGGGCCTGGAAATCCAAAAGTACTCAATAAATTGACAAATTAGAAAATACGTATGTTTTACTTTGGGCTTGTGACCAATCCTACCAAGTTTTATCAAAATCTGAGAGGGTCATTTTAAGCTTTTTGTTGAATGGCGATTTTATAAAATAATTAATAATACTATTAATTATTATGTGAATGAAAAAATTTAACTTTTTATGATTTATATGGATTGTAGACATGACGAGCTTTTGATGGATACCCATAAAGACGATATTATAAAATTATATATTATTTTATCTAAGTTTATTAATTATGCTAATTATGCTAATTACGCAGAAAGTATTAATTACTCAGGTTGGTGCCATAGATTTTTGGATTCCTCATACTCGAATTAGTAAGGGTACCAATTTTCACGAATACTATCGCAAACGCACTAATTTTAGACATCTTTACTCCACTACCTTACAAATAGAACAAATTGAAATTTAATTTAGAAAGTAAGTCCCTACATTTTTTACTGTTGGATGATATGCACGAGAATAAAAAAGGATCTTTAAATGTATCTTTTTTGAAGTATCTAAAGATACTATCTTGTATCTTGTATTTTAAATACATCTCTAAAATGTATCTTGTATCTTGTATTTTAGATACCCAAATTAAAAGTATCAGTATCTTGTATTCCAAATACATTGAAACAGAGTATTTTGCCCATGTCTGGCTACAATGCAGTACTATTCACAATGCCGATGTCAAATAGTTTCTCACCAACACACTGGTAAAATTGCTTGTACTTCTACCCAGAAACATGCAGCTAAGAGACATCTCTGTCCGTAGGCACCGCACGTTGAGATAGAAACATTAAACGACATCTCTTTTGAGCTGTTAACCATTTCTGTTTCATCTAGTCGTGTAGGTGCCACCTTGAGGTGGTCCCGTTTCTTGAATTGTGAAACGTTTGAGCATTTCTTTTTAATTGTAAAGATTTTTACATTAGTGAAAAGCCTGGGGATGTTTTGAGTTTTAATTTGATTTCCTGCTATAAAGAATCTTCATCATTAAAGGAAATTCTAAGAACTGAGAATACAAAAGTTGTTTTAAAATAGCTAAGACAAAGAGTACAAAAAATGAATGGCAGTTAATTAGCTGCAACTTCCCTGGTTAAAAACTACATTACCAATCAGAAGGTCCATTTCTAGGTTATTTCGTCCATTCATTTTCAATTCATTAATACAAATCATAATCTAGAAACTGTGTGAACTAAGAAACGAGAAAATTGAATACATATAGAATGCTCAATTTCTGGAGATATTTTGCAATTCCACATTCATCAAATTGTTAAAAGCTCACTTTCGGGAAAATATTCATGACTGGGTCATGGACACTGTCATTTTCTAAAAGGGTTTTTCCCACTTAAAAATGTAAGAGCTCAACAGTTCGCGAATATTTGACCTAAAAGTGGACTCACAATATATATAAGCTGTTAAATAGAATGTATACTTCACTTCTTTAGAGATACAATAGTAAATATATTTATGCGTCGTCCACCAGGTCTATCGACTTTAAAGCACACAAAATCGAAGACAATTAGGTTGGAGCTCTATGTCGAAATGATGAACCAACTGAAAGAATTAAATGTCAGGCTATGGGTCAGGACACTAATTCGTGCCTCTCGCATCACTAAATTCTGAAATGTCACTCATAAATTACCTGCGTCGTCCAGTACAATGTACGCAGTCATGATATGATACGGCTATATTCTACTATTTGTTCCACGATACAAGGGGAATAGAATACCCACATGATTTGCTTTTTCTTAGGGTACGTTTTAACTATAGCCATCTTTATAAGTTGACTATGGTTTTAACAGCATTTAGGTTATAGGTACATTGTTTTTTTTATGGTGTCATAACTATTTATATGTTCACAATTAATATTATTGCGATATTTTGTCCTTACCTGTTTGTATACACTTTATCAAAATTTGTTTATCTGTACAATTTCGATTTCTCTGTTAAAATCTTCTTCAAGTCAATAAATTAACAAACCAGTAATAAAATTAAATTAAAACAAAAAATAAAAACAGAGTTTTTTGATTGAAGGTTTAATAATTAAAAAAGATTGTTAAGCTACCTACTTAAAAATCAAAAATCAAAAAACCTTTATTTTTCGTTCAAAGTTTTTAATTAGAAAAATTATTTTAAAGTTTGTTAATTTATAGCCCTGAACAAGATTTCAACAAACAATCGAAACTGTGTACAAGTAATTATAATCATGACGAAATGTTCCAATGAATTAATTGTGTAAAAGAATTTAGGAAGCTGTAAAAGGTATAATATATACCCCATTAAATGGAGCCTTTCATCATATGTATATATATACACTATTCCCCTCATTCCGTCTTACAGATAGTTTTCCATCTAGATATAATCTACTTTCCGGGCTCCTCTGTGTCTATACTATTGTGCATCAAAGGCAGAGCGCTTGCAATGATGATGGTTTTACATCTTCGTTCGTTAACACTGATCTTTGTGTGAGATGTATCCATCCATATCCTTTATAGGATATTACCCTGGCTAAAGAACAAATAATAACCCGGCAAAGAATTATTCATACCGCTTACTAAAAAAATTGCTTGTCCTAGATACACTTTACACCATGGGGATCTCTTTTCATAAACCATTAAAATCATGTGAAACAAATGCCAATTTTAATATTTGGTTGAAACTCCATAAAATAGGCAAACCAATAAAAATTATGATATAAATCCTGAAAGTGGAATAAAATACCAAATGCTTGAGCTGAACGAAACGAACTTATGTAAGTAATAAAAACAAGTTTTTGATTTTCTAGTAGGTAGTTATTCTGTACCACGAAAGAAAATGATGATATTCCGCAAAAGGAATATTCTCTCTGTGTAACGCGTTGATAAGCGACCAACCGTATTGCATGTGAATTAAAATGCGTGTGAAAGTTGCTGCTTCAGGTAGAAATGTGTTTTAAATGGTTTTAAATGTGTAAAAGCAACGTAATAATTTTATTTGAAATTTCTTTGAACAAAATTTACATTATATATTTCAAAACTAACATACTATTGAAATTCTTGTAAATATTTGCTTGAAAATGGTAAAAAGCGCTTAAAATATTGGTCCTAAAAACTATGCTAATTTTGAAGATGATCTGTCAAACGGTTCAATTTTTAGTTTTCAACCAATCGCGTGGTCTTGTTCAACAACACTACCTGGGACCGCTCATATGACATTAGTGTGTGTGCAACATTACAGATCGATTGGTTTAACAGTGTGACCTGTTGCCAACAAAAACAAAAACAAAAATAAAAAACACACACAGAGAAAGTGGCTTATGAGTCCCTTAGTAACAAACTTTCTCATTTACATTAAGATGTAATAGAGTTCGTTTTGAAGAAGTAGCTTCATTTATTTGCATACAGTTTTTCTAATACATTCATCCACATAGGGGCAAAAAATGCAACCTTTGAAACACGTAGGTACTTCAGAGAATTCCTTTTCACGACAATGAGTTTTAGCTGTAGGGATGTTACATTATCTCTTATTATAAGAGCTTGAAAATACATTTACGTTTGTCAATTTGCGTAAACCAATAAAAACGTTCAAAGAAAAATATCTGATACATCTCTACACGCGAAGAGGTTGTTAAAGAACTAGACTTGATGCCGATATGCAGTGGTGATTTTGCGGTGAAAAGCGAAGCGTTTTCTATGTAACCCGGGACGATGGATCAACAGATGCAGCGCAACATCTGTACCGTCAAGACAGGGGGGAAAAAAATCAATCTACAGAAATGGCTCCATTTACTGAGTGATTTAACATCGCTATTTTGCAGCTTTAAGTTGGCAAAAGTTCACGTAAAGCTAAAAATCTCAGCAATTCAGTTACACCAGACTTCGAATTAGGTATCCTTATGACAGCTTCAAAACTTAAGAAGCTGTTGAGCCTTGTAGTTAAGATTAAATCCCCCTTATCTCGCATGTACAGAGTAATGGATGACAAGATGAACTCTAACAACTAATCGAACTGAAACTTTCATGGGCGAGGCCGTATCGACATGAAGAGCACAGGGGATGATTTTCATGCGCGTAGAAAGGGGGGATGATCCCCTGATTTAATTCGCCTTCTGTTTTTTGTACATTTACTGTCAAGATAAAAATATGCTTAAAAAGTGTTAAAATCGCGTATAGAAATGCAATTCATGGTGCAACCCGCATGTCACTGGGGGCCCTCAACCAGACCCCCCCCCCCCCCCCATTGTCCTCTTAGCCAATAAGTGTCTCCAGATAAAGCTCTTTTGCAATATTTTCGCCCCCCCCCCCCTGCAAATTTATTCCTACGCGCCAAACACCCAAATGACACAATTTGAAGATCGTGTCTGAAAAGTGATGTCCAATCCAAATTGACATCCTACGTTTCCATATTTATTTAAAGGAAATTGTATCGATATATACTACCAACCAAAAACATTTCTGAAAGCTCACAAAATGACCTCTATCTCATTTTCTCAACAAATGTACTTGTATAGCTTCGTAATGTTTCAGAACACATAATATTAGATAAAAAAAACTGTACGGTATTAGTTCTAGGTATTTATTATGAGCACAGTTCACTTGAAACGTCGCTCATAATAAATACCTAGAACTAATACCTTACAGTTTATTTTATCAAATGTGCTTGTATCGTTCATTTCTTCCTTTTATCCTTGAAATGTCATTTCTGGAGATTGTTTATTAAAAGCAAATTATTATTATAATTATTTATTTAATTATTTGTATAATAATAATTTTATTTATTTATTTATAATTGAATTTGTTTTGAGCTCTTTCGCTCGGTTTTAAAAGTAAAAACAGTTGATGATATTCGTATGAATAAACCCTACATGTGAAGTAGAGGTAGGTTATTGAAAAACAATTGTTTATGCATTAATGAATATATAAAACTGCAACTGCCATTTTCGTTCTTTCAAAATATAATCATCGATACGGCATACATTTCAATGATGTTCTTGTAATGGGCTTGTTCACGCAAAGCTCAGCATAGATGGCGCCACTATGTTAATTGCTTTAATCCGACTTTAGGCCGAGATGGGTAACAAAATGACGTCATTTCCGGCTTTGATTTCCGGTACAAATAATTACGGCACAGAGTGTTTACATTATTAAAAATGACCCAAAAATTAACAGAAAAAACAAAAACCCCTAAAATGTACATAGTACAAAGATGTAGCCTGAAGTAGTATCTTGTTTTCATGTGAAAACTATTTACTGGGCAGAGATTAGAACGCGGCAAGATGACGAAAATTTGAAAATATGGAATTTATGTTGGGTCAATGATGACATTTCGTTTTACAAAGATATTATGCTTGTAGGACACTGTAATTTACATTTTTAAATGTATTTGAGATTACAACAGACTACCAAAGACTATCAATACATAAATTGGTCATTTAAACTCTTTAAAACTCATTTTAGTTACTACCAAAGATGTTACCCAACCGCTGGCGCCATCCCACGGACATTTTGGTTACTAAGAAAAATGTTACTAATCTCGGCCCAACGAAGCTGCCCAAGCTAATCCGATGCTAGCGATCCTGGTGAAAGCAAATGGCAGTGAACAAGCCCATTGCAAAGCATGATGTACGTTTTCAATATGAAATCATAGTTCTAAATCATAATTCTGTACCAGAGAACGGCAAGTGAATAAATATCATTGCCTCAATTTCTTAGGGAGGTCTCCGTAGAGCAGTTCTTCAAAGAGTTTTTTCGAGTTTTAACATAGTAATCACTATACCAAAGAATGCCACACACTCTGATCGTATTTAACTCTTTTTGAAGAGGTCGTAGTGTACTTGTATTCGTGAGTTTTAAAACTTGTCTGCTCCTTGATTTTTGAAAATTCTGGTTGTGGGAAGAAACAATTAAAAAAAAGCCCTTTAAAGAATTGTTGTGCTCTTTCGTCATCAAGACTTTTTTTCGATTTGAGACAATTTTGTCTACTTTTTATGGAATTATGAAAAAATTGTGATATACAGTCATTCAAAATATTCTCTCGGGATTTTAATGTTTGTAATTACAGTATTACAGTCTATTACGGAGGGGGATAAAATCAATCCTCCTCCCTGCTCCTCCGAAGCAGTTCTAGGGAGAGGAAATCCAGAGGGTGGGAAATCCCCCTCCCATCCCATACCTGTTTGCACCCTGCATATCCTGAAGTACAATTGCAATATCCAAATAGACCGAATAGTAAAGCTAACATTTTAGTCCATAATTTTGTGATTATACCCACCACTAATTGCAACAGAAGGTTTCAATGCATGTATCGATTCAGAAAAGAATGTCCTCTATAACATATCCAAAATCGCCCAAAATCCGTGCACCGGAAGTACTTTTTAATCACTTTTTAAGTTAGTTTCCCATGTTAATTCCATCTTTAAAAAAAAAACATGTAACTCCGATTTTGACGAAACTTGGCCGAATTGTTCACCAACCTATGAACACAAATAGCTCTCTGAGCGTTTTTCTCTCAATCTTATATCGTTTGGGAAATATGGCCCATTGAAAAGTCATATTTTAGTCAGTTTTCGACGATTTAGGTCCTTTGAGTGTAATTTGACGTTTTGCGAGGTCCATATCACCATCATACAAAATACTCTCTCGGGATTTTAATGTTAGTAATTACAATATTACAGTCTATTACGGAGGGGGATAAAATCAATCAACGATGAGATTTAGAGGAAAACCCTCAGAGAGATATTTGTGTTCATTTAGGATGGTGAACAATTCTGCCAAGTTTCGTCAAAATTGGAGTTACATGAAAAAAGGATTTTTTTGCAAGATGGAATTAAACATGAGAAATTAGCTTAAAACGTGATTAAATAGTAGTTACGGTGCACGGATTTTGGGCATTTTGGATATGTTGTAGAGGGCACTTTTCTGAATCGATTCATGTATTGAAACCTTCTGTTGCAATTAGTGGTGGGTTCAGCCCTTTTTTGCTTTAAATTATTGGGCTATTTACAAAGATACCCTTATAGTCCAGTAATTCTAGTAAAATAATCAGCATGACCCACCACTAATTGCTACAGAAGCGTTTTTGGTACCGTTCGATTCAGAAAAATGTCCTCTACAACATATCCAAAATCGACCAAAATCGCTGTACGGAAAAGGGGTTTTAATGACTTTTTAAGATAATTTCCCATGTTAATTCCATCTTGCAAAAAAAAACTTTTTTTCATGTAACTTCGATTTTGACGAAACTTGGCAGAATTGTTCACCATCCTAAATGAACACAAATAGTTCTCCTAGCGTATTCCTCTAAATCTCATCGTTTGGGAAATATTGGCTATTGAAAAGTCATATTTTAGTCAGTTTTCGTCGGTGTGAGTGTAATTTGACGTTTTGCGAGGTCCATAATTCCCAAACGATGAGATTTTGAGGAAAACGCTAAGAGAGTTATTTGTGTTCATTTAGGATGGTGAACAATTCTGCCAAGTTTCGTCAAAATCGAAGTTACATGAAAAAAAGTTTTTTTTTGCAAGATGGAATTAATTGGGAAATTATCTTAAAAAGTCATTAAAACCCTTTTTCCGTACAGCGATTTTGGTCGATTTTGGATATGTTGTAGAGAAAATTTTTCTGAATCGATTCATGTATTGAAACCTTCTGTTGCAATTGGTGGTGGGTATAATCACACAATTACTGGACTATTAGCATACGCTCAGAGGCTTTCATGTTCATCTTCGACATCCGTGCATTTCGACCCGGAAAAGCTCTTGCTGTAACTTAATGAAAACTGACATTCACGGGAGAGGTACGACATTACGAGAACAGACACTTCTACCAGTGTGAATCATTGATGTTAGTCGGAAGTGTTCCAAGGTGGCGCAATCACTCGAGGCGTAGTCGCAGATCGTCATACATTTGTGTGAACTTATCGATAATCATTCTTTATTGATAAACACTTCTCGTGTCTAGTTTCTGTGATAATTTGAGTTTTCTCCCTCATGTTATCTTATGGCAGCCAAGTAAAATCGTGTCATTTCTTAGCTAAAATGAAGTTCTAATTTTTTTGTACCGTTAGATTTTAACAAAAACACTTTTTTTCTGCTAGACCTACGGACATACTATTAGGAAAAAAAATTAAATCAATACAAATGTGTGCTATTTTTTCAAAAGTTGTACACCAAATTCGAAATGATTTTCCTTTACCTCCCATGTTAAAGTTGTGTTCATTCTCAAAATACATCAAATTGAAAACTCATTATTGGGCGAGAGATGCAAACTACAGGATAATAAATGAGTATTTTATACTGAAATATAGTTGAACTGTGGTAAACAGTTTTTTGAAATGGTAATTTAAAAAATGTGCTATATCGAGTGATCGCGCCATTATAACGCAATAGCATGTTTCAATGAAAAGCATAATATTTACTCAATGAAACAAAATCTCCATTGCTCGGAGAATTACTTGAAGGGACATTTCTCAAAGATACAGTTATCTGTACATAGAGAGAAAGTCACTAATTTCTAGTACAACTAATAGAACTAAATAGACCTAACGGTTTTCGACCTGCTTACGTGTATCCTCTAATGACTAATTAATTAATTAGTATTGTTTTAACACAGTTAGGTTCCCTTGGACTTGAAATTAAAATGAACTAGAATAAAATTTATTAAACACAACATAAAATTAAGCATATTTAATTAGAAGGCAGAGTACGAGCATATCATAATATCATTTGTGTTTTGTGAAATGTTTCATATCTTTTGAGCAAAAGAGACGTCTAGCATCGTTCGATGGCCCGAAGATGGTTCGATGGCAGAAGGTCCGAAATCCATTAAAATTATTATTGAGGTGAGCTCAGAAACCAGTAATTCTGCCTTCATGCAATCATATTTATAATAGTGACACCAGTCATTCGTAAGAATACTAAACTGTAATTAGCAATTGACAGAGATTTATTACATGATTACAAAACTGTTCAACGGAAAATCGAGAAAATGGACTTCGAGCCTTCTACCTATGAGGTATAGAATTGATATAAAAATATTCTGGGGGCGGCTATGTTTACTTCTAAAAATTCTAGATTATTTTTTATTTTCCAGATATCTACCCGTGACCTATATTGTTGCTAAAAAAAATAAATGATACATTAAAAAAAGATAAATGTATGAATTTATAAAATTATAACTGTATTTAATGATATAAGTGATGAAAGTTTCAGTTCAATATTGTTATCATCCCCTATGACACCACACCATCATCCACCATCCCTCTACTCTACGTCATCCGCGGCCGTGTACGTAATCGTCAGCTTTACCCCGACTACGTAGTCGTTGTCGCTGTGGCTGTGGTTGCCGTGTAGTGGTCAACCCGATGCAAGAGTGCGAACTGACAGCCGCAATCTCGCACGGGGGGCTGTGTGTCGGCGCGGTGATAGAACCTGTACTGGAAACACCGGTCCAGCCAACAGCATCCCTACAAAACATGCGCAATGTTGCAGGAACTTTGTGTGACCATCGCCCATCTCGGACGTAGGAACTATTCTAGACCGTTAGTGGAATACTTACAAGAATTCACTGAAGAACATAATATTAAAATATTCTATTCTAACAAATTGAGGGTCGGGAGCATGTTCGAGATAATTTGAAATAACCGGTTCATGCCTGCACCGAGGGCAACGATCCACTGCAGCCCACTTGGTTGTAATATGTCATGGTTAAGAGAAATTCATAGCACATGATGAATTCACACATTTAATTTGATTTTAAAATGGGATTTCAAAATGTATACAAACTCGATCACATAATTTCTTAGAACCAGTTTCTTGCAATTGACCTCTTCATGCTGACGGTCCCTCAATTACATACAAAAGGTAATAAATATGACATTGTGTTCTCTAATAATTCAATCTAAAACCAGGCAAGGTAGTAAAATGGCTACTACATAATACCACCAGTTGTCCACCTTTTCTTAGTCTCATTATTGAAGGGTCTGGATTTACTTCAAGAACTTTATTCCTGAAATAAATTAAATGTACCTAGTGCAAAAGTGATAAAATCAGTTAGGTACTTTAGACTACTGTGTTCTTATTCGTTGATACCTAACAGTTTTCTCACTTTATCAGGAAATGGTTAAACTTTAAAAGTGAAATAAGGAAAGTGACTTGTGACATGAAACAGTGAAAAACTTATCAACATTTGACAATGAACCCGGCTTATACACTATTAATGGTCAAAACTGATTTTCTTACTATTTTCTTATAAAGATGCTTCTCATTCCAGGACTTATACGTTATTCCAGAAACATGTGAGATGTAACTGGTGAGAAAAAAATATTGAGAAAACTTTTATGAAGGAGTAATAATTCAGCAGGATTGGATTTCAGAGATCTTTCAGACTTTCTTCCAGGAATAGATTAATTTATATAATAATCTCTAACCTTCTAGATACATTCCAGCAGGCTTTGTGACAAAATGTCCAACTCTTTTTTCCCTTTAGTCACTACCTGTTTTACAAACATAGTGGATACCTATTCATTAGTGGAATGGCATGGTTCTGTTATAATAGATTGAGCTAACATTCAACATCACATGCGGATAATGATGCAAAGCCTCTTGTAATATTCGTTCAGGTTTTGACTTCATAATGAATTAGCAGTGCTCTGGAACTTTCATTACGGAACATGATTTGTAAATAAATAGAATTGATCTTTCTTGATGTATTCATACGTTTTTACAGCCGTACTTTCCACTTAAGCTATATAGAAACATCAACCATTAATTAGAATCGTTTAAGTTTTTAAAGTTAAGTTTTGTCCTGAAGAAGGTTCAAATATATGAATCGAAACTGTTGACATTACCTGGAAATAAACTACAAACAGGATGAAATATCCCAAGCAAAACGATTCTAATTACTGCAATTCTGAATCTTTGAAAACAGTTATCGACCATTAATTTTACAAAACTCAAAGAAGACTTTTGACAACTACAAAAAATGGAGGCTATATATATAATATGTAGATTTTACACCCTCCTCCAGGGACGGCACGTAATTGCTTCCTACATAGCCACTTTCTGCGTAACCAAAATAAAATAAATTAAATGTGTTAATGATTTTTGTTTTTAATCTTTTGGTATAATTCATTAACAATAAAGTCATTAGGTTAGGAATATTTTACTTTATTTTATTATCGTTTTAAAATATTATAACGAGATGCAAACATGTACATTTCATATCAAAAATATTTTTAGCCTAAATTGGCCATTTGATTATCCCAAAATAGTTTTCTAAAAATATAAAAACTCCCTACCGGGCATGTCAAAGTCACCTCTTAAAAAACGCATTTACCAAAAAACATAGCGGAAAATAAGACCCCCCTCCCAAAAAATAATAATAAAAGTCCGCCATTTGATGCCGATCAAAGCAAAAATTCCTTGCACCGTCGCTGCCTACCTCCCCCTCGTTGGTAGCTTGGACTTTTATTAAAGGAATTAATTGTATATTTGTTTTGAAGAAGAGGTGTAACCACCTAAATAATGGTATTTTATATCATATAAAAATACCACTAGGTAGGTACTTATAATTTAATTGAACCAAAACGATGCAAGGACATGTAGTAGCTATCTTCCATTGGGTCTACAAACATTTTGATGTCGAATGATAATACATTTTGATTTTACACATTTTCGGTAGCAGTCTGTTTTTTTCCAATCGAGAACTGAATAGAATGGGAAATAGGGTAGTTTATGATGAACATTTCGAATAAATCGGTTCGAAATACAATTTTGAAATAAAAAGTTTTGTGTGCTCTGAACTGTAAAATCCCAGCATTATTCTGGTTTTGCGGATTTCTGCATATGATTTTATGCCTTTTCCTATTGGGATTTCAGCTTATTTCGTCGGCTCTTCTGGAATATTACACATTTAAAAATTTTACTGTAGACATTTTACCGCTGATCTATAAACTGTCTATGCACGGGTATTGGATTGAAGAATTGGTTGTAAAATGTGGATCACGAATTGGGAACTACAGATGATCGAATTCACGATTTCAGATCTGTTTAAACATACAAATCTTCTATATCACATTTTCAGGCATCTCGTTTTGAAAAGTAAATACTCTAAAGACTGAATTTCACGATTCAAGTTTCCTTGAATTCAACCCTTTCAAGGGGGTTGAATTCAAGACTTGGATCGTCTAAATGAAAACATTGATGCATTTAACAAGTGTCCAAGTCTTGAATTCCAGACATCTCTTCAGCCTTTTCACTTAGAACATATCCTATTTTCCTTCAAGTCTTGAAATACTTCAACCAATTGTTAATTTCACCGCAACTTCAATCAACAATAAACATTAAATCGTCTACAATCTCTTTAAAGTTTCCTTGAAAGCAAGGGTTGAATTCAACCCCTTCAAGGAAACTTGAACCGTGTAATTCAGGTTTAAAGTGGTCCCACTGCTCCAGCCATGGTGCTTAGAATTTGCCGTAATTCATACAAATCTCTGATGAAATAATGCCTCAAACAACAGCATAAAACAATTATATCTTACCGTGTGCTCCAATTATATGTTTTCAATTGAAGTTCCAATTAAACTATCCACAAATATTTCATATTTGTAGTGCAACGTTGTCAGATTCACGGTAAATTTCACACATTGTACACATTTTCTTTCTTATTTGGCCCGTGACCCCATATTTTCAAACGGCAAACTTATTCTAAAAATTATTATCTTTAATTTGAGACTATTTTCAATAATTTGTCATTCCTCTTGCGGTTTTAGGAGCAATTTAAGGTCAATTTTCCAGGACGATTTCATGTCTCCCTGTGTTATCTTATGGGGGAAAAGATGATCTTCAATCAAGAATATCTAACTAGGAAAACGCTCTGAGTAACGCGTTGATGAGCGAGCACTGATACGCGCAATACCTCGAACCGAAATTCTGTTTATCGAAAATGTCCTTAAAAGTCAATAATTCTTGAATTACGTCACAGACTTCTGTATGAAAATCTCCAACAATTCCTAAAATATTGGCCCCAATAACCACGCAAAGTTTTAAGTTGATCGATTGAACCTTTATGATTGAACGATTCCTTGTTAATTTACAAAAATCACAGGATCTCGTTCAAAAAATATTTAAACGGTCATATCAGTTTCATAATAATATACGTTTGAAAGTTTCTGCTCTAACAACCTTGAAGTGAAGATTCGAAGATGCCGTGAAATGTGAAATTCGAGAAATACCTATTCGAGAAAATAAGGAACACGACTGACCTCTGGTGGATTCTTTGGTACTATCCATAATGGAGGATATAAAGGGTTTATTTATGTAAATAAATTATATAAATTTGCTTTAGTTGTTTGTTACGGCTGAAAAAGTAAACTTGTAACTAAATCTAAATTTAATTTTGTTTCTCCTTTTTCACTGCCCTATGGAAACACGAACATCAAAATAAAAAATGTGCATCTAAAAAGTTTCCTGCCAGAAGTGGCTCCATCACGTATCGCTTATTTGTTCGAATGACAGCCAACACGCAAAATATCCGTAAACTGTCAATAACTGTTGAATTTAAACACAGTTTAGTCTGAAAATTGTCAAAAATACAGATAATGTTGGACCCGATGACCATGCAAATTTTTAAGTTGATCGGTCAAACGGTTCTGGTTTAAATTTTAAAAAGCACATGAAATATTTTTTTAAATTTTAACCAATGGGACGATTTGGCTGAAAATTTGTAAAATAAGAGACAATGTTGGTCTTAATGACCATGCAAAATATAAGGTTGATCACATTTGTCGAAGACCATTTTCATTTTTCAGCCTATCAGTAAATGTTTATTTAAATTTTAACCAATCAATGAATTTCAAAAAAAAAATTGGGGTCAGCAAACAGAGAAGGTTGTCTCTACATGTGTGCAAAATTTCAGGTCGATCGGTGAAACTGTGCGATTTCTATTGCTCCATTTAGCAGACAAAAACAAAAACAAAAACAAAAACAAAAAAAAAAAAAAACAGAGGTCCGTGTCAAAAGAGTCAAAAGGAGACGCTCGCTTCGCTCGCTCAATTATATCATACCGTAAGGGGCAAATATTTTTTGCTAGTTGTATGTAATATGGTTTCATTAATCTTTGGTGTGAATTACAGCAAATTCTCATTCCTATGCCGTAACCCAGTCTAGCTTGGTAACACAGTCGGAATAATAGATATCCCAACATATTACATTACATTGTGATGGAACGATACGAAATAAGCGATATATCGATTTATTTTGCAACTCCCTTGTTTGAATTTTAGATTTCATACAAAGTCCATAATCTTCCACAGCACGAGTAAATACCTCATCCAATCGCCCATCTCAATATGTGTAGCGATACAGCTACTAATACCTAATGGAAGTCATATTACTCACTCAAACATTCCGTTTATGGTCCCACATAAATCACACACCTTTCACACATACTGAAGCAAATGGAGAATTATTTGCATCCACCCAACACTATGGCTAAGCAACACTTAGCAGAGTAACCAAAGATGTTAGCACGAATTAACCTCCACACCACTCACACACAGAGTTGAGTTATTCACAAACAACCCGACCGACCATTAACCTCACATATCAGAAACACCGTGTGGAGAGCCGAGCGTTACGGGGTGTAGAAGCATTAGCTCACATGTCAAATGAATGTATGATGACTCGAAATTACGTTTATGAAACATATGGAGAAACTTTACTACAATTCTAAGATAAACCTTTCATCTTTTGTTCGAAATAAATTAAAATCTTTGCACAACAACGTATACAATTATCAAAGTTCCAGTTATTAGTTTGGAGATTAATTATAATAAAAACTTCGTTGGACTTTCACAAACTATTTTATTTATTTATAAATGCAATATTTCGTCTACTTTCAGTTCAGCAAACTTCATCAGGCATTTGCCATTACATCAGATCTAGTGGAGCGGTCGCTCCACTCAGCCAAGTCGTACCGTACACTCACAGTCACTCAACATACCGTAAATGCCTATACTAGGAAAACGCTCTGTATAACGCGTTGATGAGCGAGCACGGACACGCGCAACACCTCGAACCGAAAATATATTGATCGAAAATATCATTAAAAGCCAATAATTCTTGAAATTCGTCAGACTTGTAGGTATAAAAATCTCCAAATATTCCTAAAGTATTAGTCCCAATAGCCATGCAAAGTTTTAAGTTGATCGATTGAACCTTTATGATTGAAATGTTCCTTGTTAAAATTCAAAAATCATAGGATATTTAAACAAATATACCTGGGACCACTCATATGATAAAAGTGTGTGCACTTACACAATATTAGACGATCTGTTGAACGGTCATATCAGTTTCATACGTTTGAAAGTTTCTGCTCTAACTACCTTGGAACTATAAAGAGTCGAAGAAGCCGTGATCAACATTTTCGAGAAATTTGACAGATAACACGCAAAATGTCAGTAAAATGTCAATAACTTTTGGATTTAAACACAGATAAGTCTGAAAATTGTAAAAAATACAGATAATGTTGGTCCCAATGACCATGCAAAGTTTTAAGTTGATCGGTCGTACGGTTCTAGTTTAAATTTCAAAAATCATATGAAAGATTTTTTTTAAATTTTAACCAATGGGAGGATTTGGCTGAAACTTTGTATGATTGGGTAAAATATTAGTGGTAATGACTTGTCAAAATTTCAAATTGATAAAACAAACCAATCGAAAGATAATTTTTTTAAAATTTAAACCGATCACGGGATCCCGTTCAAAAACGATCCCAGGGACCGCATAGAGTACGTTAGTATGGGTACAAAATTTCAGATTGATTGCTTGAGCGGTTTGACCTGGGGTGTGACCACAAAAAAAAAAAAAAAAAAAAAAACACACAGAGAAAGTGCCATAAGAGTACCGTGGTGACGCTAGCTACGCTCGCTCAATAAACTGAGGAGCAGACCAACTACTTTTACTGTAAGCAACAACATGGCATTTTCGGCCTACTGGATCTCAACAATGGAAAATCTCTCATTGTTGTGAAATGTCTTAATTTTGAGCTATGGCCCACCAGACAACATATACATCACGCGACAACAACCAGTCATGCGGTTTACGACCTAGAGGACGGTGAAAATCGTGAAATTACACCGCTTTCTTCTTCAGATGATGATGATGATGATTCTGATGATTCCCGAAAAAGTTGCTATCACCGCCACAGCCTAAACGGCTGAACCGATCAACCTGAAATTATTACCACATATGCACTTTTGGCGTCTGATGATACCTTGCCTCTTGTGATTTTTTGTGCCGTCATTTTTAAGCCGGAAGTGACGTCATATCTCAAAACCGTCTGGACCGATTAGAACGAAATTAGCGCCATTCGATTTAGACGGGCATCTATATGAAGTATCAATAAAAAAAAATTATTTTCTTATTTTCTGAACCGGAAGTGACGTCATAAATACGCAATATTTAACTTATTTCAACAAATTATACTTAAAATACATACATAAGTAACTTACATTGTAACATAGACAATACAAATTATAAATTCAAGGTTGCAGTGTTCTCGGCCGCCATTCCTGAAACCGGAAGAGACGTAATATATCTAAAACGCCTGTACCGTTTGCAACTGAACTAGCTCCTGCGTATTCATTCTGCAATTTTTTTTGAAACTCAATTGTGAAAAATGAATAAACAAATTAACGGTACCGGAAATGGCGGCAGGAACCACTAAATGAAACCGGTAGTGACGTCATATATTACAAACGGCAAGACCGATTTTACGGAAATATAGGGATTATGAATTCAGATGGTCGTTCATAAAGTATCAACTAGATTGTTTTCCTATTACCTATACCGGAAATGACGTCATAAATATGCTAAATGACGTCATAAATATGATAATTGACACTAAATTCACCACTTTATACTTTTAAATAGATATTTAGTAAACCTACTTTGTAAATAATTATAAATTCAAGGTTGCAGTGTTCTCGGCCGCCATTTTTAAAACCGGAAGTGACGTCATATATTGAAAACAGCTGTACCGATTGCAACCAAATTTTGGAAATGTGTAGGACTAATAATTATGAATTGAAGACGACATTATTTTCGGCCGCCATTGTTAAAACCGGAAGTGACGTCATATATCGAAAACGGCTGTACCGATTGCAACCAAATTTTGGAAATATGGAGGACTAATAATTATGAATGAAATACGACATTATTTTCGGCCGCCATTGTTAAAACCGGAAGTGACGTCATATATCGAAAACGGCTGTACCGATTGCAACCAAATTTTGGAAATATGTAGGAATTATAATTATGGATTAAAGACGACATTATTTTTGGCCGCCATTGTTAAAACCGGAAGTAACGTCATATATCAAAAACGGCTTTACCGATTCCAACCAGATTTTGGAAATATGGAGGACTAATAATTATGAATTAAAGACGACATTATTTTCGGCCGCCATTGTTAAAACCGGAAGGGACGTCATAAATCGAAAAAGGCTGTACCGATTGCAACCAAATTTTGGAAATATGTAGGACTTATAATTATGGATAAAAAGACGACATTATTTTCGGCAGCCATTGGTTAAACCGGAAGTGACGTCATATATCGAAATCGTCTGTACCGATTGCAACCAAATTGTGCAATTATGTAGGACTTATAATTATGAATTCAAGACGACATTATTTTCGGCCGCTTTTTCAAAACCGGAAGTGACGTCATATATCGAAAACGGCTGGATCGATTATAACGAAACTTAAGCTATTCTTCTTGGATAATCATTTTCATCTTATACCAAACGCAACTTTTCTTAGTAAGCAAATCGGTTGAGGCGTATTTTTTTAAAGAAATTAGTCCCTGCTCGGACATGTGCTACAAGCTGTATGAATAAACTAACAAAAGAAGTGATATCCCAGAAAAAAACACTCCGTGTAAAAAAGGCAGCCAAGTCTCTTTACTTTAAAAAAATTCAACACCGAAAAGGAGTGATATCAAAAAAGGAGCCAAGTCAATGACATTTCCAAATATTTAATCGTATTTTTGAAATAAAAGAATAAACACCGAGAAATACTTTACACAAGGACTTGGCGCATCGTTTTTTTAAATTCATTTTTTGATTCATAAGCATATGCCATTGATATACAACCGTCATTTAGAATTTTTAGAATAATAGGGAAAAATCTTTCAATTACATATTATACATACCTATTGTAAAATATTATCTATTAGAATATGTTCGTACGCGATAAAACTTGTTGCCTATGTTTTCTATAAATACACAATAGTTAGTTATCTTCGTAATATTGTTTCGTGGTCAACATAATTAAGTCTCATGCGTTAAACCTTCTCGTCATGAAATACATTTCTATTAATCCACATTTTATAACAAAACATTTCACAAAGTACATAGTCACATTGAATTTCTATTAAAAATTTTAACTTTATACACTTGACACTTCAAAAATATATAATAGTGTTCCAAAGACAGTTCGTAATTATTTGACAACGTTTCATGATTTCCTTCAGTTAAGATCAAATTATGAAAAGATACCCTTCTAATATCACCATATTAACAGTGCTATAAGAATATGTATGAGCCCACTTCCAATTGTTATTTAATTCTTCCACCCTTATATTACTTATCTATTACAGCATGAAATCTTTCTACTATCGCCATTGACAAAACTATAAAATAGCCATTACTAAAAGTAGCTTGATTCATAGTTTCTGGCTTTAATAGAAAAAGGAAAATGTACCTACTTTAAATTTCTTTCCACTTTTAGTATTGAATGAGGTCTTTAAAAAAACGATGCGCCAAGTCCTTTTGTAAAGTATTTCTCGGTGTTTATTCTTTTATTTCAAAAATACGATTAAATATTTGGAAATGTCATTGACTTGGCTCCTTTTTTGATATCACTCCTTTTCGGTGTTGAATTTTTTTAAAGTAAAGAGACTTGGCTGCCTTTTTTACACGGAGTGTTTTTTTTCTGGGATAGATGGTTGTAGGAAACAATTTTTACAAAAACAAAAGCTTAATTTAAGACTCAATGTATCTATTAATTTATACAATTCCACCTCTTTTGAACTTGAGATTTGATGGTTCCAAGCCAAATATCATCAAACTCATAGCTAGGTAGGCTTTTTACTCCTACGCCTTCTTTCTTGAGACATGCCATGGTTCAAGATGCCATGGTTCTTTACAAATTATAATTATTATTTATTATTTTACTAATTTCATGTTTTTCTTAATAGATACATTGAGTCTTAAATTACGCTTTTGATTTTGTAAAAATTGTTTCCTACAACCATCCATCTGTTGTAATGTCAAATGCCTGATGAAGTTTGCAGAAAGTAGACAAAATATTGCATTAATGAATAAATAAAATAGTTTGTGAAAGTCCAACGAAGTTTTTATTAACGTATACCAACGTCTATTGTATAGACGTTGAACGTATACAATATTCTTAGCTAAAATTAATGTCACTAAAATGATAATCAACACTGTTTGATGAATTGACCAATGATGATAGGCGTTAAATGATGAAAAACATCATGGTTACCATGGTAACTCTAGGAGACTTTGAAAAAAGCAATTTGTTTGTTTTGACACACACGTGTTCAATAATCACTTTGAACAGCACATCAATCCACTTTTTAATTATAAACCTGTACATTATGTTTGATGATATTATGCAGGACACCTTTGTCAGTGGCGCAACGAGACAAAGTATCTTTTGATAGGTATGTTGCCAAAGCGTTTTACATGTCAATTTCATATGTCATGTGGTGTTTACTGTTTATACATTTTTTAACAAAGTCGTAAATATTTTATGTGATTTTAATTGTTACGCACAGAATTATTTTTGAATCATAATGCATTTTAAAATGTTGTCCTATCGATTGTGCAGAGTCTCCTTTGGAGTAGGTGGAAGAAAAAATAATTAAGTTATCTTGAAAATTGTAGTAGTTATGTGTTCTTAAGTAGAAAAAAGTAAGGTTCTGAGTAAATTAGGTACTTCATAAGTAGGTGCACAAAGCAAATTTACACATGCTTACAAAAATTAAAAAATTCATAAGCATTCTTTTTGACACAATCCTTTTATATACTAAAACTAGGAAAACGCTCAGTGTAACGCGTTGATGAGCGAGCACGGGTACGTGCAAATTCTGGAACCGGAAATGCGTACACAACGCACAGAAAACATATACAACCATATTGAATTGATTATGATCAGTGCTCGAAGTAGGAATTAAATAGTGGCGGTATGGTAACATAAGAATACCACGTGAGGGGGGGGGGGGGGGGTACGATATTAGATGAGGGTCCAGATTCCAGAATTACACTGACAACCATTGTCATGTCATTAGTTAGATTAGTCTTTTACCTTGATGAAACAACTAAATTAAATAATGCATTTTACTTTATCTTGTAGTGGATGTTCATAGTTCATAGTTATGCTTGAAATATGCAGTCAAAAGATAACCATGAAATACGAGTAAATTAGAATATAAAATTACGTTAATGTCCAAGAATATCTGATTTTAAGTATTCCGTTTTTCTGAGAAGTAACAATATGAAATCAAATGTGTAAAGAAGAACCGGTATACCATACCGTCCCATACCGGCCCACTTCGAGCACTGATTATGATATCAACTTAAAAGTAGGTATATGCTTTTCATCGAAACTTTAAAATAGCATCTAAGCACCTGGTTCATAAAGCAAATCAGAATCAATTCAATTGGCACTGGAAAACATTCATTTCGATACTTCATTACTGACAGATATTAAAAATGTCAATAAGTTCAAACGTTCTTAACTGATTGAGATGAAATTTTGTAAAATAAGAGACAATATTGGTCTTAATGATCATGCAAAATATGAGTTTGATCAGAATTATCGAAGACCGTTTTCATTTTTCAGCCTATCAGGAGATATTTATTTAATTTTTAACCAATGAATGGATTTCAAAAAAAAATATGGTGTGCAAACAGAGAAGGTTGGTTTTACATGTGTGCAAAATTTCAGCTCGATCAAAGAAAAACTCTGAGCTGTATAGCCAAAATATGATTTTGATCAGATTTATCGAAGACCAGTTTCATTTTTCAACCTACCATCAGGAGATGTTTATTTAAATTTTAGCCAATTGATAAATTTCAAAAAAATTTGGGGTCTGCAAACAGAAAAGTTTGTCTCTACATGTGTGCAAAATTTCAGCTCGATCGAGGAAAAACTCTAGACATGTACAGCCAAAATATGAGTTTGATCAGATTTGTCGAAGACCATTTTCACTTTTCAACCTATCAGGAGATGTTTATTTAAATTTTAACCAATCAGTAGATTTCAAAAAAATTAGGGTCTGCAACGCCCAGAGAATGTCCAAACACGTGTGCAAAATTTCAGCTCGATCGAAGAAAAACTCTGACCTGTATATCGTCAGTAACAGAAAAAAACAAAAACAAAAAAAAAAAAAAAAAAAACAGAGGTCCGTGCCAAATAAGCAAAAAGGAGACGCTCGCTTCGCTCGCTCAATAACCTATCAGAAAAAAAATAATAATTGAAAGGTGAAAATTAAATTTTTTTTTAAAAATTGCGCTTGCTTCAGAAAAATTTGAAAACTTGTAAAATGCAATACAAATACTTTTGGGCAACAAAAAGTCAAGTAGCAATACATTTTTATGCAAAAATATGCTTAATATCTTAAAAAAATAAAAATATAAATGAGTAAAAATGGCTTCCCTGCACCCCTTTTAATCAAGGATGGTTTAATGATGTAAAATTAGCAATCCGTGGATTCAGTAAATTCAACATTAGTGCTAAGAAAATCAGAGAAAAATAGGCCCACCATTTTTCATAATTAAATATCTGGTCCGTGTCGATGACGTATTAGGGGAAGGAGATCTACAGAGGTCAATTCAGAATATATGAATTTTATTTTGAATTAATTTTTCACGTTGGCTATCAGAATTTATTTCGTTTTATAACGTTGGTGTTTGCGTTATACGAGTTTCTATCAGAAATGTTTGAAAACGTAGTTTCGTGGAAATTGATTCAGTAAACTTAGAGAGGCGAAATATCGAACATATGAAAGCCGACATTATAAAACATAGAAGTGTGTGTGACAGGTCTACGCGTATGCACTGACAGCCGACAGCAGCTGTCACGTACAATTATCGTAAAAAGAGGAAAAACACCAGCGTGGCGTGGTATTTATTTCTGCTGAGCATCGAGTGCAAAGACCTCAAAACCTCAAACCCCCAATATATCATTACATCATTACCTCTTTACCCTCTCTACCCATACCTATACTCAAAAGTGTGAAAAAGCTGTATTTCTTTATAAACTATTGGTTGATATGATGAAATAGATCGGAGAAAATTGAGAATGGCAAAGAATACCCCCCGACGGCTGCCACCTTATCGCGGTGGTGGGGTTTGTGTTGGCCAACGATCCATTGCAGCTACGCCGGCGAGCATATGCTCATGTGTAAGGGTTACCCATGCCGGACAGATCAGTGGTGAGGTCCAGACAAAGAGCAGCCAGGGTCGGCCTAACCATACCCTCCCTTGAATTTGTGGTCCCCATCGAGCCGGCCTTCCCCCTCGAGATGGTGATCCCCCTGAAATCGGGTTCCGCCGGCCCGAATCCTCACACCCTCCCGGTCCGTCCCCATTCCAGCCTGGCCTTCCCACCAGTGCTAGACTCCCCCGGATCGGGCCCGTTAGGTCAACCCCCTCCCAATGTCCTCCACTTAATTCAACAAAATTTAAAGTAAAATAATTAATGTGCGCAATATAACCTCGTCGTTGACGCGCCGTTAAACCCTATTAATCAATCAATCAAAGAATAACTTCGGCGACAAAACCAATATCGTGATAAAAATAAAAGTAATCTTCCACGACGCAAATGAAACAGAAGGCTCCCTAATATTACCTCGAAATATAGAGAAAAAAATTCACATAAATAGGCTACGTTTCTTGAAATAGTGATACATAATTTGTTGTCAATTGTCCACATAAATGCAAAAAGCTCTCAAAAAGCTACATTGAATTCTATTTCTATGATCAAAGACCATTTTTGTATATTTTTTTTATTTTATTGTGTAATACATCTTATTGTTATCCATTCATTTCCATGACAGAATTATTTCATTTTTAGAAATAGCTTAGTAATTTCTGTATCGTAAATTGATTGAATTATAGTGTATTGATAGTATCTTGTGTATCCACAAGACACTATATGCAGGTGTATCTATCTTTAGGGAGATAATTGGCAACCCAAATCGACTTTTTAATAAATCGAGTTAGATCTACAATTGGTGGCAGAGGTAGGATTGTTTCGTCAAATTGTGATTAAGATAAAAAGAAACTAATTTGTTAACAATTAGACACTTTCAGACAGTATCTTGTGTATCACAAGACTTTGATAAGAATTTGAAAAACATCCTACATCTGCCACCAATTGTAGACCTCACTCGGTCATTTTCTCTGTATCTATCCTTGGCATACGCTGATGCAGGTTTATATATTTTATTGTTATCACGAGTAAAACCGAATTTAATCGATATGAAAACCCCACCGATGGCTGCCACCTTAGCGCGGTGGTGGGGTTTGCGTTGACCAATGATCCATTGCAGCTACGCCGGCGAGCATATGCTCATGTGTAAGGGCTACCCATGCCGGACAGATCAGTGGTAAGGTCCAGACAAAGAGCAGCCAGGGTTGGCCTAACCATGTCCTCCCTTGAATTTGCGGTCCCCTTCCCTCCCCTCGGGCCGGCCTTCCCCCTCGAGATGGTGATCCCCCTGAAATCGGGTTCCGCCGGCCCGAATCCTCACACCCCCCGGTCCGTCCCCATTCCGGCCTGGCCTCCCCACCAGTGTTGGACTCCCCCGGATCGGGCCCGTAAGGACGACCCCTCCCCATGTCCACCACTTATATCAACAAAGATAAATGCAAAAATGCAAAAATTTATGTGCGCAATATAACCTCGTCGTTGACGCGCCGTTAAACCACAATAATATAATCTAATCTAATCGATATAAAAAGGATTCATTTCTACTTATTGCATGCGTTTTTACCCATTTGATTTGTCAATTCTACAAGCAGAACAGCTCAATCTTTCAACGTGACTACGATTATGTAACTATTGTCAATAGGCGATCGAGAATAACATTGGCACGTCATAGTCAATCGACTACGGCGTCGAGTCAATGCTAATCTCTCATAAGAGTTGTCGATCAACGTCGACAATTTTATGGTTGCGAAATCAAATTGACATTATAACTTTACATTTTAACACGAAAAAAAAACAGACGTGGAGCATTTTTTATAATTCTATTTAGGGATGTAGAGTGTAGAAAAAAACTTTTCTTTCTGAAAAAACCGAGCTTTTTTGTTTTTTTCCTGGAGGTGGGAAAAATAGGGTATTTTTGGGAAAAATTGAAAATTATTATTTTATTGATTCTTAATAACATTTTATGTTCAAATTGTATATTGGGGGATTTAAACTATATTTTGGCATGCACATGACTTAGGGGAGTGGAAAATGTAGAATTTCATATACAGTCAATAAGGAAATGCATTCATAATACATTGTAAATGATACATTTATTGAGATTCTCGAAAAAAAAACTGATAATAATATTATATGAATGAGATGATATTGTTATTTTAGAAATTGTAAAATGAATATGGCTACAGGTCCTATCAGAGGGGGATAGAAGCTGTAAGAGGAGGACACTCCCACTGCTTTGCAAAAATTTTAGTACAGAAAAGGACGTAACAATCCAAGTTTTGGTAAAAGACTTTCTTTTGTACAGTATCGAAAAATTTATTCATCGATGTACCTACCAAACAAAAAAACGAAATATGAGCTAAAATCAATTTTTCCCAAAATGCCCGTTTTTTCCGGAAAAAACCGAAAGAAAACGTTTTTTGTCAAGAATTCTCGGTTCGGAAAATTTGGAACCCTAATCAAATTCCCTCTTTCTCTCAAACGGATATGTAATAGTAAAACAGACAATCTTTCAGAAACGTAATTTCGAGTCATCGTCACACATTCCTGCGAGGATGACGTTACATGACGGATATTTTCACATGTTTTTACATGACACAAGGCTCACCACTGATGAGGATCATCTCCGCAGCTTCCTTCTTGCTCCTGTTACCTAGCTCTCACCTCGCAGACGTTCGTAGCTCTAAAACATCCGGCGTGAACTTACTTGTTTTATCAACAGACAGCGTCTCAATATCGAGACAATTACCTTGTGTACAGCGTACACAATAATGTCAATTGTTTTACGAAATGCTGGAAAAAATGGATTAGTAACATAAGGACATTATATGAACAATCTTCAACTAAAATAATTTTTAAGTGGCTAATGAGCTTTCGACCACCTAATCGATTATCTCCTCCCTTACTAACTGCCTGACGACACCATGGACTTATAGATTAAAATGAAATTAATGTATTTTTCTTTACATATTCGCCAACAGATGCATCTTTGCAAAGTATAATAATATAAGATACTTGCTCCTAGTACTTACATTTTGTTTTATAGTACTAGATACAATGATATCCATAAACTAATGAAAAATGCATTCTTCTATGTTTGCGAGAAAAGTTACTGTCACCCCCGATACAAGCAGAGAGTCCATAATGTCGGTCTCAGATTTCAATTGAACACTTCGAGGGCAGAGAATGAAGAGGGGGAGTGGCTAATCAATTGGGTGGTGAATTATGCAAAGAACTTAGTCATAGCATAGTGAGACATCATCTAACTTGGCTGACTTGACAAAATTACAGTTGAACTTTCTATATTGTCAGAAGAAGCGTTATAAATCGAAAGGGGAGCGGGACAAACCTGAAAGTGTTTAGGTAACAGCCCAAGATTATTTCAAACATAATTATTTTCACTTGAAAAAAAAACACTGTAATAACTGAATATTTGGGAGCCTGTATTTTGATCGGGTATAGGTTTATTGAAGGCTACATACCTCAGGAAGATTAATAGAATTTCAACACATTTTGACAATAAAATTGCGTCATTTAAAATGCCGTAATAACTCAAGCTATGGTTACTCAAATGGTCGAGTTGGGGGATGGGAACAATCCCTTTCTACTCGCATTAATATTCTATTATTGAACCATGGAACATTGTTCTATGCTCTGTGACGGAACTCAAACATCAATGTCGGACTTAACACAGTTGGAATGAGACCCATGAAAGAAGCACGCATGTCAAACAGTGTATTGTGACATCTGACAATGATAACGATGCGGTAAGCAAGCAACATGCCTGTAACGTATAATGATGCTTGGAACAACATTGATCCACTGTGCGGTGGCGATGCATTAGCGCTCGGTCAACATTGAATTGTTGATGCTATCAGTAACGAGCGCTCGTGCTGCTGCTAGCGGGGACAATGTCAGGCGGAGTGATCGGGGGTCAAACTGTACTGGGGGGAGGGGGGGGGGAGGGGTACACTGAAAGTACTAATAATTACTCTTGTTTGATAGCTAAATATTTAATTTGGGGAAAAAGCATACATATATAATTTTTTATCACTGAATAATTTTGTATTTTGTAATTTTGTGTGTATTTTATATACCTACATGTCTAAAGTTATGAAAAAGAATTAATGATTTTACCAATACAGTTTTCATATATTTTGTTCTATCTGGTATTCTTCATTTATAACTTATCAGTAATACATGTGCATTAATTTATATCTTATTCGTAAAATACATTGAAACTCAGTTAATTTCGCGTATGTTACGCATTTGAGAGACGTGTTGTAATTTGTTACAAGTTGAATCACTGCCATCTGGTGCAAGATCTTACATTTGCATTTATTTTGGTCGCTAATCGATGGGAAAGTTATGGTGAAAGTGATGCTTGAAATGCAGACAGAACACGTCTAGACAGTTTGTATGTTGACATGTTTGAATTAAAGTAATAGCGGTATTTGAATGTAACTGATTAGCTAAGGTCAGGTTCCTTGACAATCAATCCTTGTTATTATCTATGAAATCAGAGCTCAACTACTAGAGTTAGATGTCGTGTTAGCATAGACTTCATCGGATGATGCCATCAAATCTTTATCAGACCATCCGTTTTTTGCGAATGTCCATAACAGAGACTTTTATGTGCCACAAACTAAGCATTTAAACTTACAAATTCTACAAACTGAAAGACTTCGGTTAAGCCCTGAGGACCATTAATATATTACTTGAGGTCCAGGCAAAGGTAGTAAATTCTTTGAAGGCGATTCATTTTGTACCTAAGAACGAAACAATGGCCGTAAATTCCTTTAGAATGTAGAATTATTTAGTTACAAGCGCTCAGAAATTGCTGTGTTACTAAGAACAAGCTAATTTAGTAAGCTAAAAAAAGTAAGCAAGAAAGTTAATTCACTTTCTATGTCGAGATGTTTTCTTTAAAAATGAAGTTGGAAACGCAATAATTAGAGTGAAACAATAAATCGATTACTGCCAGTACGCAAAAATGAGTTCAAATATTTTTACGAATAAGATAATGAGATTTTTGCACTTGATTTGCACGCGAACTTATGGTTAAGATCTTCCAAGATCAGAACCAACAAAAGAAGAAAGCAAGAGAGGAAATACAGGAAATTCTAATTGAATAACAATTATTCTCGTTCTTATACTGAGAAATACGTCTGTATTGATTACACAGAAGTTTTTGATAAGGATGCGTTGAATTCAATAGACCCTTCCAGGTGCTCCACTAAATAAATCAATCGTCTCCCCTCCCCTTCTCCGCCTCACCCCCTCCCCATACCCGGCTTGCATTCCCGATATAATCCGGGGCAGCTCAGCCTGTTGCTTTATTTGACTTCGCTTCAGCTTTCAAACATGTAAACATTCAATTAGAGAGATGCAACGGTCGAGAATCCAAGTTTAAAATCAGAGTTTATTCATTTTCTTTTCAAACTTTTAATGCCGGAAGCAATTGAACGGAAAATATTATGTTTTCAACATTTCCCTATACTGAACACTTTTGTATTATAAAAGAAGGTAAGTTCAGAATACTTTTCTGCGATTCTGGCTTCCTAGCTTTACAAATAATTGCATTATTATATGAAAGATTTTGTTGAATGTGCAAAAATATTAGCTGCAGCAGAGTTTGAAATTACTGAACCCCGTGTTGATGAAAAAGCAATTAGAATATTAGCTGAAGTGTTTGAGAGTCTGCGGACAAATAGGATCAATATATTTTTAAAATTCTAAATTAAAGCATAAATAAATTAATATTAATTTTTCATTTTCTTTCATCACAGTTATATTAGTTAGTGAGGCATGATTTTAAAACAATATTCGTTTTTAGCCATCCCGTTTGTATTGTGTAGATATTAGGACCTAAATACTGAACTTGAGTAGGTACTAGAAGCAAAACTCTCTTTGTCCACTTTAAAAAAAAGCGAGTTCGCCCGACCCTGCTTTTGTTCCTTGTATTGTTTGGCATCAAGAGGGAAAACGATAATTAAACTCTGCATGCTAAAGACTTCTCAAAAGCTATTTTCAATTCAGAGCTTATTACTCCAACAGTAACGCACGACAGAAAGCGCAATCTAGGTATATGAACACATGTTCACCTCACCTTATTCTACAAATCAAATTAAGTTATTTCAAAACTTATCTTTTGTATTATGCTATCAAATATTTTTAACGTATTTTGTAAAGTTTTTGTAATTAAATATAGCCAAAGATAAGAGATTAAAGATCGTATGTCTTCCTTCCTTAAAATAATAAATTAATATTCGGAATTATTATTTTTCCATTTTCGGTGAAAAAAACATTGTCGTGCTTTAAGAAATAAAATGTTCTATTGCACTGTGAAGAAAGTAAAAAAAAATATTTTAAAAATAAAATATTTTAAATATTATTTTAAATTTTAAATATTATTTTTTGATCCCATGGCTTTGCCTGCATTAATACTAAAAAAAGATAAGTTAACCCTTTTACATATTTTTTTTCTAATCTATTTTCGGCCTTTATGAAATTGAGAAAATATAGATCAAAGAGTTCGGTTTTATGATTAAATATTAAATCTATGTAGTAATTACATAATAATGAAAGTTGAAACGAGGCCTATTTCATGACTGAGGTCCAAATTCAGCCTCAATCTGCAATTCCACGTGCCATCACGCTTCGGGCAGATGAAACCTTTCGACTTCTCAAAGCTACGATTTGTTTGTATTCCGTGTATCCTGTCAGAAGTTGATTATACATCAAACAAACATCCATTTCTCGCAAACAAACATTCATTTTACTCAAATAGACATTTATTTGATGTTACACGAAATTTGTATAATAATTATTTTTAATTACAATTTGAGGGTACAGGTTTGTTTATCATTTGAACTCGATGCGGTTCTTTGAGTCAAAGTATGATGACATGAAGTTTTTGTGATTTACACTCGAGTTGATTGATGTCTCTTTACAAAATACACACGTGCAGATGTGAAAAAAAAGTTGACTTAGAGACGAATTTTAAGGTGATATTAGCGCTCGGCCGTTTTAGAAAATGGAGAGAGAAAAATTGTTTCATAAGGTTGTGTAGCTTTGATAGGATGTTCACATGATCTGTCTGATTGTATATTAGTAGCACTTTTTCATTTTTACTTGGTGCCTTGTTAATTAAGTGCCGGTTATTCAACAAAATCGCGCAAAACGATGAAATTTCCTATACGATTGGAGACCAAACCCGTTAATACGCTTTTAGGCCAAGCAACGAAGCATTTAACCCGGGACAAATTGCAAGATTTGTCTTTTTCATCAGACCTTATTAAGAAAAATTCGCTGATTACAACAAAAAAAAGTTTTACGCAGAGATGTGAAGGGAAATTGCCCAAAATTACGTGTAAAGTTCAAACTTTGAGAACATAAAATATTTTTTTTAAGAATCACAGGACACATTTTGATATTTGTTTTCAATAAAAAGTATGTATTATATTAGGATACAATAGTCGAAAAAAAATTGAGTGATAATATTAAATATTTTTGGATTTATTTAACTATTTAATAAAATGACGTCATTTAAATAATTAGTCGTAGTGACGTAACTAAAGGAGCTAGAATAAATGTTTTTACGGGAAAATATTGGTAATAAAGCCTAATATTTTTGGTATGAATATGATCAAAAGTTCACCACGCATCTACTAATTGTTGTCAAACAAAATTTTAATCAAATTATATAAAAAATTAAACATCAATGTAATCGCAATTATTGGCATAACGGCGGAACTGTTTGATCAAAAAATGTTGTCACTTATAGAATTTTGGCGCCTGATAAAACCTAGCCCAGAGAGAGATTTGGGACGCCATTTTGAAACCGAAAGTGGCATCATCTTGAAAAGGGCTGAACCGATAATAACGGAACTGGTGGCAATCGACTCCAACGGTCATATGACAAAACAGATCAATAGTAAAACCAGAAATTACCAATAACAAATACCGGAAATTACGTCACAAATATTCAAATTCTTCTAAAACCCCCTATTTGACAATAAGAACATTAAATAAATACATACATGCATATCTTTATGAATTTAATTGTAAAAGTTGCTATTTATAATGACAAAATAATAAGTTTTAACATGGTTATATCATGGTAATAAAAATATTGGTACCTAGTTATAATGCTGTACATAAAATTATGCCGGCATAAAATTATGCCGGCATAAGGCTTAAAACCTTTTCTAATTCCAGACACAGAGTGGTATCCACTTAATTAATTGGTATTTGATTTCATTCCAATACGTTTCCTTTTGCCTTGAAGTTAAAGACCCTGATTTCTTTATTAGTTTCTAAGTATTCCTATTATTCACTTTTTCTGTTTGTATATCAACTGTGATTGTAGCTAAATCTATGAACATGTGTGAATAAAGATTTTATAAAAAAAAACGTTTCCGAGCTATGGAATCACTTCCGGTTCTCAAAATGGCGACTGAAAACAATGCCACATAGATTTTTTTTAATAAATTTATATATTACACTAGGAAAACGCTCAGTGTAACGCGTTGGTGAGCGAGCACGGGGACATGCAAATTCTCGAACCGGAAATGCGTACACAAGCACAGAAAACATATACATCCATATTGAATTGAAATATGATAACTCAATCAACACAACATATTAAATATGCTTTTCATTGAAACTTGAAAATAACATCTAAGCATCTAAGAACCCTGGTTAAAATAAAACAAATCAGATTCAATCCAATTGGCACTGGAAAACATTCATTTTGATACTTCATTACTGACAGATATTAAAAATGTTAATAAGTTCATACGTTCTTAACTGATTGGGATGAAATTTTGTAAAATAAGAGACAATGTTGGTCTTAATGATCATGCAAAATATGAGTTTGATCTGAATTATCGAAGACCGTTTTCATTTTTCAGCCTATCAGGAGATATTTATTTAAATTTTAACCAATTAATGGATTTCAATAAAATTATGGTCTGCAAACAGAGAAGGTTGGTTTTACATGTGTGCAAAATTTCAGCTAGATCAAAGTAAAACTCTGACCTGTATAGCCAAAATATGAATTTGATCAGATTTATCGAATACTATTTTCATTTTTCAACCTATCAGGAGATGTTTATTTCAATTTTAACCAATGAATGGATTTTAAAAAAATTTGGGGCCTGCAAACAGAAAAGGTTGTCTCTACATGTGTGCAAAATTTCAGATCGATCGAAGAAAAACTCTGACCTGTACAGCCTCACCCAACAGAAAAAAAAAAAAAAAAAAAAAAAACAGAGGTCCGTGCCAAATGAGCCGAAAGGAGACGCTCGCTACGCTCGCTCAATTATAACATAGAGATTCATATACTTACAGAGAGGGGCAAGTAGATAGCCAGCCTTGGTATGATGCGATGTACATTGTCAGGGTAGATCTGAGCATGCTCAGCCACCATCTTGGAGATTATTTCAAAAATTACTTTAAAAATGGCACCCCCCTCGATTGTAATGTTGTTGGCAAGAGACTTGAATGTTACTTTGTACTAACCTTCAGTGCATACTTCACAGTAACAAACAACACAGAACAAATAAATGTACAGTAAAAACAAGATATAATATTGTAATAGTCTTCTGATTCAAGTTAAAAACGTGTTTCTAGTAAGTTTAAAATTTGACAGCTCAAAGTAATTTTTTCACTGCCTTCCGAATTAATTTTCCATTTCAGTGGCAGTGAATTATTAAATATCTCCAATATGGAGAAAAAGGATCTTTCAAAATTAATCAAGCATTAACCAGTAGTTACCCCTCTCTGTAATATATCTCTATGATTATAACAAGCCAGAATAATGTATTTATTGTTGAACAGGGGGTTTAGAAGAATTTTGAATACTTGTGACGTCATTTCCGGTATTTGTTATTGGTAATTTCTGGTTTTACTATTGATCTGTTTTGTCATATGACCGTTGGAGTCGATTGCCACCAGTTCCGTTATAATCGGTTCAGCCGTTTTCAAGATGATGCAACTTCCGGTTTCAAAATGGCGTCCCAAATCTCTCTCTGGGCTAGGTTTTATCAGGCACCAAAATTCTATAAGGGACAACATTTCCTGATCAAATAGTTCCGCCGTTATGCCAATAATTGCGTTATATTGATGTTTAATTTTTCATATAATTTGATTAAAATTTTGTTTGACAACAATTAGTAGATGCGTGGTGAACTTTTGATCATATTCATACCAAAAAAGTTAGGCTTTATTACCAACATTTTCCCGTAAAAACATTTATTCTAGCTCCTTTAGTTACGTCACTACGACTAATTATTTAAATGACGTCATTTTATGAAATCATTGAATAAATCCAAAAATAATTAATATTATCACCCAATTTTTTTTCGAGTATTGTATCCTAATATAATACATACTTTTTATTGAAGACAAATATCAAAATGTGTTCTGTAATTCTAAAAAAAAATATTTTATGTTCTTAAAATTTGAACTTTACACGTAATTTTGGGCAATTTCCCTTCACATCTCTGCGTAAAACTTTTTTTTGTTGTAATCAGCAAATTTTTCTGAATAAGGTCTGATGAAAAAGACAAATCTTGCAATTTGTCCCGGGTTCGGCCTGTTTTTAGCCTTCGTTGCTTGGCCTATTTCACATAAAGCGCGTTTCGCGTTTTGCGTTTTTTATTAACCCATCAAAACCACCGAAAATTTCGCCGCACGCTTTTTATTTTTAAGCCACCTTATCTCGATTGTCAGAAGGTATTTTCAGTACCGCGCGTGGCGAAAATGACGTCACCATACGTAAACTATAAAATAACTGCAAAATAAGACTATATTGTTAATATTTGCTCACCTGTGCATATTATTCCATCTAATCATATCTAATAACACCCAAATTGTTACTAACAAGAGTAATACATTTATATCAACATTCTGTTTTCGACGGCCACTTCAAGGCGTTATAAAAAAATAAAAAACGTGAAACGCAAAACGCAAAACGCGCTTTATGTAAAACGGGCTTTAAACAATTGATCTCAAATTTTAATCATCATTATAAGAAAGACAAACTTAGGATTATCACTTGTCACATTTATGAAATTGAATTTTATACGACACCCAGCGAGACAAGAAAATAACTAATTTTTCACCAAAAATCCACTAATTATTACTAATTAACGAAACAAAAAAAATTCCTAGGGATAATTCTAAGTTGTCTTTTACCTAAATAACGATTAAAATTTAAAATAATTTCGTCAACCCACTTTGTCTCCAATCGTATCCAATAAAGAGTGTACAAAATGCAGTAAAATCGCTCGCTCTTTACATTACGTTTCGGATTCAATTTTGACATATATTATTCAGATGAGGAAATTGAGATTGTGGTAATTTAAAGTAATCTGCTGCTTTCACATCGATTGAATGATGTATCAGGAATGATTGATTGATTTTGAATTATTGATGGCAACGTCAAGTGGAAGTAGAATTGAGTTCAAGTTCCAAAACTTTTTACTTTTCAAAAAGTTTCCTGCCTTTTCATAAAAACTAAATATTTGAGTGAAACAATTAGTGTATAGAGCTTTTATTTTTAGCTTGTTCTTTGGATTGCGTTTGTTTGTTAACAAATACAACACAACTTTAAATACCATAAATTGCTCCTATTGCTCTTATTCTGACTTGAAAACAAATAATTCTGTCATGAAACATGGCTTTTCCTAATGTTCTCGGGTAGGTGCAAAAAAGGAAGAGAGATCTTTTCATCTTGCAGTCGGTATTATTTCATGTAATTGTCAGTTCTTTGTACCTACTCCTTATTCCTTTTCTCAAACTAACTCTACGTAATTGAATAGTTTATTACCTACACATTATGGTAGCGCTTTGCCACTACTATTCTCAGGGGTGTAGTCGGGTCAGGGCGCACCAGGGCGACGCCCCGGTACTACTTTTTGAGCCAGGGCGGCGCCCTGGCTCACAGTTTACTTTAAGCCAGTGCGAAGCAACTTTTGTGTATAATCTAAATCAATATTATAATAAAGTCAATAAATATTCAAAATCAGTTTGATAAAGAAATTGCACATCAATTTCTGTGGCGCGATTTTCTGACGAAATTAAATTATGCTCTCTTGAAGATTTTCAGAGTGTTAAAAACACTCTCATGAAGATTTAATATGAATCTGATGCATACAAACGGAGGAGTGCAGGATTGCATCATTTAATTTCGCAAGGAAATTGTTCTACAGAAATTGATGTGCAATTTCTAGGAAGAAAATTTGTTGAATTACTTTCTGAATTTTCTTTTCAATAATGCCGCTGTGCTGCGCTTATGAAAAAAGTGATTCTACCTACTGATTTAAGATAGAGAAAAAATTATCTGCTCGGCATATCCAGATATAATTCTGAAAAAATTGAAAATTAATAACTTATCTGCATCCCTTCAATAAATATTAAGCAGTGTAATTGTAATCATAATAAAATAAATCACTGCGCGGCATTATCCAGGTAAAATTTTGACCAAATTCGATGAACTCCTCTGTGTCCCTTCAATAAATATGTATCCAAATTGTTTTAATCATGTTTAAGAGAGAAGAAAATTTTAAAAAATCGCTGCGCGGCATTTTTCAGGTAGTTACTTCTGGCAAAATTTAATGATTAAGTCTGTGTTCCTCCAATAAAATATTAATCAAGGTTAATCATGCGGTATAGAAAGATGAAAATGAAATATTTCGCTGTACGGCACTTTTCAGAATAAAATTCTGAAAAAATTCAAATGTTTCACTTTTTTGTTGTTTCATTATGCATGAAAAACATTTTAAAACCTTTCTTGAGGGCTGTATTTTGCTGCTAACATTTTTATGTGAAAAGTTTGTAACGAAATTAAACTATTCACATTTCTGTTTCCCTTCAATTATTATGCTCCAAAATCATTTTAAGCCATTCTTTGAGTTCTGACTTTCAAAAAATTCGCTGCGCGGCATTTTTCTGGGGGGCAAGCCCCCCAGACCCCCCTTTGAGCCGATATCAAGTTTCAAATCGGGCATAGACCGCCCTGGTACTATTATTTTTAGGACTACACCCCTGACTATTCTTACAGGGAAACAGATAATTTACAAACAAAATTGATCGTAGCTGTACAAATGTTTTAATGCTCTCATTAATTGGTCAATCATACATTTTTTAAGTGGGACGTTCTGCAACTAGAATAATGGCGACGAGGATTAAGATTAATTGGGAAGGAGGCAGTCGCAGCATATTAGTAGGAAGCCTTCTCCATCATGTGTGTCTCGTTGAGGGGAATCACGTGACGACTTGACAGTCACGGGAATCGAACCCGGGACCTCTGGAGTTACTGCCAGCGCCAACTTGAACCGTAAAATAGGTACACTCCTGGACACTGAAATTGGCCGCGGTCAATGTTCAAGTGGCACTACGGCTAGTATTTATTTATTTATTTAAAGTAATTTGTCGGCCCTAAACTCACACTAGCCATCCGGTCTTTGTGCCAAAAAAATTACAGTAGTGCCACTTGAACATTGACCGCGGGCCAATTTCAGTGTCCAGGAGTGTACCTATATCTGATAATGGATATTACTGTATTTACGATCTATTTTTGAAGAACAAATTACAGTGAAACTCCCCAAATGCTTGACAAGAGTGAAATCTTTCGAACATGTAAACGATTAATCCTGATTTGATGTGTTATTTCAATTGCAATGAACGATTTTTTTCAGTAGTATAATTTAATTTAATTTGTATGTTTGTATTCCAAAAGAGAAATTATGTTTCATGTTAAAATGTTGCTCCAGACTAGCCGTTCTGGCCGTTATGCCGTTATGTGATTAATAAAGAATATTCAAACTGAAACTGAAACTGAACTGAACTGATATAATGGGATGTTTAAGCAATTAGGCGCCGTGTGATGAATGTTTCTATAAGTAACGTGAAAGAAGGTTTAAATTGTCAATTTCAAAATATTTTTCACTTATCCGTGTTTGAAGAATCGTTATTGAGAAATTATCGAAAGAAAACTTGGTTACTCATTTTCATACCAATCATTGTGTGCCGATTGTTATATTTTTAATGAGTTCACTACATTGTAGGTACACGTTAGGGACATTCTATGGGACAGTCACAAAACAAGTCAATTACTATTTTTTATATTCTAGAATCAAGCAAATTACCAATAATTCTGCTCTTTCCTAAAAGTAATTTAACACATTTTTTTCAAAAAATTGACTGAGGGGCTGATCAATTTAATTTTTGAAACTCGGAAATTGATGATAATAAAAACTAATCTATTCATTTCGGTGGTAGGAACTTTCGCCGACGAAACTATCGCCTACGGAACTTTGACCGATGCAAGGCGGAATTTTAGCCGACAATGAAAAAATGTATATGAGGCATTCACGGAAAAATAATTAATATTTTAGTAAATAATTTGTGTCTAGGTATCTCATCAATACACTTCAATCCAAAATAATGTGTATTTTGACATTTTATTTTTGATGTGTGTATGTCCGGTCCCTTGGTAACGGTTAGGAAATCCCAACCTAACTGCCGGGAATTTGCATATTTGAAAATACCTACTTCTGTTTGTTTTGTGCTAATGTGAACTAATAACTTAAGCAATTTATGTTGCTATACTTAAAAATATATTTCTATATTACTGTTCTGTATGCTTCATTTTTTTATAAAGAAATGCTGAAAAGTGTTTCTTTTTGATATTCATCAACAATCAACATGTTGTTATAACAAGAATGTGTCTAAGTTTGTTTCAATCAATATTCAATCATATTAATCTAACATTTTCACAATTTACATACATACCTATAAGTTCAGAAGAGTTTTAAATTTTTGAGATTTAAGAAATTTTAGATTTTTTGTTTTAATTTTTGAGAGATGATTGGGTTTTAAGATTTTTTTCTGGCGGTGCAAGTTCCTCCATGGTCAATTTTACCGTCGGCGAAAATTCCGTCGGCGAAACGTCCGTTTACCATTCATTTCAGTTACTTTCCTTCCTCTTTCTATACTTATTTTAACTTTACTTTTTACTACTTTTCCTTCCTCCCGCTAACTGTATTTCGGTCGCCTATAATATTTCCGTGACTATCATTTCATTTATACCGTTCGTGACATAATTATGCAATCTTGTATTGTGCAGAATTGTGAAATTATTGCTATTATTACCTTTATACTTTGAGGAGAATTTGTTATAGAACCAAGTAGCTTTGCATGTCAATAATGCAGATGTCCGCAATTCTCTTCTCTTTAATATAACTTATTAAGGTGATACAAGCGCTCGGCCGTTTTAACAAATTAAGAGAAACAAATTATTTCTTAAGTGGGTGTGGCTTTGAAAGGATGTTCACATAGTCTGATTGTATATTAGTAGCACTTTTCATTCTTGCTTCGTGCCTTGTTAATTAGGCGCCGGTTATTCAACAATACCGCGCAAATATATGAAATTTCCGATATTGGAGACCAAACCCGTGAACCAATTGATCTCAAATTTTCATCTGCATGATTAGATCTATGATTAGATAAAGGACAAACTTAGGGTTATCAATTGGCACATTTTTAAAATTAAATTTCGTACGGTATCCAGTGAGACAAGATATTATACAATTTTTCACCAAGAATCAACTAATTATTAGGTACTAATTAACTAAGCAAAAAATGAAAAATGTACCAGTGATAACCCTATAAGTAAGTATTTATCTAATCATGGTTAAAATTTCAAATCATTTCGTCAACCCATTTCGTCTCCAATCGTATCCAAAAAAGTGTCTACAACTGTCAAGCAACAAAATCGCTCGCGCTTGCAGCACCTTAATATTCACTTTCCAAGCTAACTAGGATGCGGACAGCTCTTAGAACTCTCCGTCTGATTGGCATTACCGCACCATTTTTGACGTCAGTCAAGGATTCGTCAATCGTGACGCCAAAACAAGAACGAAAATGGATCAAGAGTATATCAGAGGTAGAAGGGCGGAAGTCGATTTCAATGGTTCTCGAGTTGAGCTCTAAACGAGTAAGTATGTCTTCATCCGTCCATGTCAGTAATGGTGACTTGACTCAGAGTGTAAACGCAAAATTAAGAAAATGGACTTCGGCCCTACTACCTCTGAGTACAGAAATGAGAATTCGAAAACGTTCTTAAAATGCAGAATCATTCGATTAACATTCATCTGAATTTTCTCCAGATCTACATTAAATGTTAAAGCGCATAAAAACGCACAATGGGGGATACATCGCTGTGACGAAACTACTGCATTCATCGGGCTGAAAATTATCAGTAATATAAACAGCATACTTTGGCTTAATGTGTGAAAATTTCAAGCCCATTATCTCTGTAGGAAAAAAGTTAATGCTGTTCGAATTTAGTTGTCGAAAATCGATTCATCGATTCATTGTGTATTGGTTGACCAAATTCGAACAGCTGTAACTTTTTTCTTACAAAAGTAATGTTTTTGAAACTTTCACACATTAAACCTTAGTATGTTGTTTATATTTTGTGAAATTTTAAGGCCTATATATGCAGAAGTTTCGTCACAGCGATATCTCGCCCATTATGCGTTTTTTTGCGGCCCCGGTATTGTTGTCTATCCAACTGGTCATTCTAAACTTATTGATTGATCACGATGCACATTCAACGTAGGCACCGACCTAGGACTGTTGGTCTGTAAGGTTTAGTCCACGGTCCAAGCCCAGCATTCTGACACCTAGGATCGACATGAGAACGGCATTTGGGGATGAACATTGCCACTGCATGAAGCGAGCCTGCGGAAACATTCAGCGCTATTTGTGAACAAATAACACAGCGATTGCCACATGTAAGGGCAATAATATGGATTATGCAAATGGTTTTTAATGCGGTTAAAATATAAAAATAAAATAACATGATGGTACATTAAACACTATTTTCACTTTCAAAAGTTTAAATTTTCATTAAATCATGAATCATCAGATCATGTTTTATTACTGTCGAATGATGTAATACTTTATTGTAACCATGGCAACATCTTGTTTGTTGATATAAACGACATAACTCGAGAGGAATACCATTTTCCCGCAAAATTTTCCAATGAATTTAAATTTCATATTATTTATGAATAAAAATTTAAGCTTTTGAGTATGAAACAAATGCGTTTAACCAACAAATATATTAGTATTTTGAAACATAATTTTTAATAAATGCATGCCATTTCCCTATTATAGTGTTCCATATTAAGTTTCGCTTTCCGACAGTGGCCACGTCCAACCTCAACAACGTATCAACAGATCAAGATCACGTGACATCTAAGTGAAGGTCACAGGTCATGACCTACCTGTGGACACGATGACCCCGCACCGTGGGGTTGACCTGTACACGTGACCCCTCCATTGACGGAGCTACCTGGCACCTTCAGCTGTTCCTTGTAGTCGGGCTGATAGGGTAACAGCATTCTGGAACACAGGTGTTGAGACTTTAGCGATGTGGATTAAATTAGATTTTAGATTAGTTTGGTTTAATGGCGCGTCAACGATGATAGGTTATATTGCGCACATTATTTTTATATCTAACTTTGTTGATCATAAGTGGAGGACATGGGGAGGGGGTCGACTCAGCGGGCCCGATCCGGGGGAGTCCAGCACTGGTGGTAAGGCCAGGCCGGAATGGGGACGGACCGGGAGGGTGTGAGGATTCGCGCCGGCGAGACCCGATTTCAGGGGGATCACCATCTCGAGGGGGAAGGCCGGCCCGAGGGGACCGCAAATTCAAGGGAGGGCATGGTTAAGCCGACCCTGGCTGCTTTTTGTCTGGACCTCACCACCGACCTGTCCGGCATGGGTAACCTGACCACGTCTGACCACATGTGTTCTCACCTGATCTTGCCCCATCTGTTGAAGAAGAGCGCGATGGCTCCTGCCCACACGACGAGCACCAGCAACACGATGCCCACCTCCACGCCGCGCACCTGCGTGTACTGTGTAGTTCCTACGCGTCTGACCACATGTGTTCTCACCTGATCTTGCCCCATCTGTTGAAGAAGAGCGCGATGGCTCCTGCCCACACGACGAGCACCAGCAACACGATGCCCACCTCCACGCCGCGCACCTGCGTGTACTGCTGAGGCTCGTAGAGGTCGGCAGGTGTGGAGGTCACGGATGTGCTGCTGTGCTGCGGCGAGCTCTGCGGTTGCTCTGAAATCATCGCGCTTTGTTAGAGATCAAGGAGATATGCTCTTTGGCGAGATAATTGAAACGGTCATTGAACAGATGTCAAATGGACCACTAGGAAAACGCTCTGTGTGACGCGTTGATGAGCGATCCTTCGAAATACATGCTAATTAATATTCATGTGGTTGCTGCTGAAATGTGTCAAAGATCCAGTGATAAAATATCTGAAATTTCTTTGATTAGGTTCTAAATTTTCAAATATTTCAGGACAAGCATAAATAATTGTCTATAAAATGTCAATAATGCTCGAAGTTCTTGGCAGATATGAATGGAAATCTCGAAAAATGCTTCTTCGAGAATACAAGGAACACGACTGCACTCTGGTGGCTATTGTCGTACTTGGTAATGACGGATGACAGGGGCCCAAATTTTGTATAAATATACATATTTGCTTTAGTTGTTTGTTATCGCAAAAACGTAAATGTATAACTAAATTTAATTTTCAATTGTTTCTTCTTTTTCACTGCACTTAGAAACACGAACTGTCAAAACAAATAAGTGAATCTGTAGACTGACAGTAGCCATCTTGTTAAAAGTGACTCCATCACGTATCGCTTATTTGAGCGAATAAAGTTTGTCTCTATGACCATGCAAAATTTGAAGTTGATTGGTTAAACGATTCCAACTTAAATCTAACAAAATCACAATGAACTACACACGAGTCCGCAATATTACATTATTGTTTGTGTTCAAAATGTCAAATAGATTGGTTGAACGGTTTGATCTGGGTAGTTTGAGCAAAAACACAAACAGACAAGACAAAATAAACGCCGAGTAAATCTAGCTTAGAACTCGAGCGTGAGTTTTAATGACTTCTCTAGAAAACGAGGAAAATTCCAATACTTTTATCAACAAGTTCAAGTTTCAAGTTCAAGTTGTTCAAGTTCTTTTTAATCGTCCCTGTTTGCTCATATAAAATGATATTGGACATGCCATATAAAATAAACTGGGAAAACGCTACGTGTTACTTGTTGGGGAGCGAGCCTTCGTACTGCATGCTATTTGATAAGTATGCGTTTTTAAGTCTCTGATCCATAAGGCCTTGGAACGGAAGCATCAAGACGGTACTGCTAAAATAATTAAAATTGCTGGCATCATTTCCAAATAATTCAAGATTATCGAACAATATGTCCTTAAAATGACAATAACTTTTATAGATGCCTACAGTTGATAAAAGTAAGTCCATCGAAACGTCGCCCACGGCCCTTTTCAGGGCCACCAGCACACTCAACGAAACAAACCGTATTAACAAACTGCCTCGCATCAAAATGGTTCCGAAAACACTCCACGATCTCAACTACAGATTTGTCTGAAAATTTTGGCAAATATACCTAAAATGTTGGTCCGAATGGCCATGCGAAGTTTTAAGTTGATCGGTCAAGCGGTTCTAGTTTAAATGAAGAAAGATCACATGAAAAAGGATTAAAATGTTAACCAATTGAAGGATTTGGCTGAAACTTTTTAAGATTGGGGACAATGTTGGTCGTAATGACTTGTTAAAATTCAAATTGATTCAACCAACCAATCGAAGAAATTTTCTTTAAAATTTGAACCAATAAGTGGATTAAAAAAATTGGTCTGCAACGCCCAGAAATTATCCGTACATGTGTGCAAAATTTCAGCTCGATCGAAAAATCTATGACCTGAATTTACGCATTTCACGGCAAACTTCGGTGAACGAAATTTCGAAAATAATGAATTAATAATGATTATTGTTAAATTCATCAAATTATTATTAAATTCTTAGAAACTTAATTTTTAAATCAAGCCATTGTCCTATGGAAAGCAGTTTCAGAGCACAATTTATGCACAAGGGTGGAAATTAGTTGGGTTTACTCTATCTCTCTCTGCTCCATATAAAAACATGTTGATGATATGGGTCAGAGAGAGGCAGAGTACAACGATCTTTTTTCCACGACTATAACATCTGAACATTTCAGTTTATATACCCGCTATGATATTAGCCACGAAGAATGAATTAACAAATGCTTATTTCAATTTATATTTACAACCAGGAAATGTGATATAATTTTTTATGTCGTTAAATAAATTATTTTGTGAACGGCAATAAATATCGAGAGAGAATTATGTTCATTAATAGATACATGTGTCACTATCTCTCAAACGTTTGTTATTTACTAATAAATATGAAGTCCTTCACACAAAAGACAGTTCCCTTGTCAGGGCCATTCATGACCACACATCAGAAGAATCAAGTCCAAATTACATCTTCGCAGACATTGGAATAAGAAACGACGTAAGAATTGACCAGTTAGTTTCGAACATGAACTGTGACCTCCAGAGGTCGTGTGATAAGAAATAACATAGACTCGCTAAAATAAAACACTATCAATGAGATTCATTTTTACTTTATATATCTGTACCTCAGAGGTAGAAGGCCTGACGTCCATTTTCCCAATTTTGCGTTGAACACTCTTCGAATAATGCAGGCAAACTCTATCAATTGCCATTTGACTGATGCCAGCAAAAAACGTGAAATTTAAAGTAATTTCTTACACAATAATGATTCATGTCAAAATTACAAATAAGATTGGATAAAGGCGGAATTACTACTGGTTTTGAGCCCACCTCAAGAATCATTGACATGGACTTCCGCTCTTCTACCTCTGAGGTAAAAAATGTGTCTTAAAAATGTGTTTCACTGTGGTAATGAGCCTATGTAGTACTACATGCATAAAAACCACAACACTTCCAATTAAAAAAACTTTCTGTCCCTTTCCTTCAAAACTATTTTTAGTTAAAAAATCTCTTGTCCATAATATTCTATTTAAGAATATTTAGCGCAGTCAGTTTTAACGAACAGCTTTTTCTTTATTGTTTTACTTACCAATACACGTAATTATAGTAGAATTATGAAATACGTACCTGCTTTTGCATTCATTTTGATTTTTCGCACGAAGTTATCTTGAATATTGAAATGATTACATTTGATCAATGAAACCACAATTGAGTGTTTTCCTCCACAGCAAGTTCGAACACACCTATATGACAATTTCATTTATTGAGTCGATGATTTTCAATTATCTGAAAAAATCCTAGCGATAACACGGAATAATTATTCCGTTCGATTATTCCGGATTATTGGAGTTTGCAGAATCTCCCAACCTAATTCATACCTGATGCATTCTACAACATCAATTATTCATTTCATCCAATCCAATCGTATTACGAAAAAATAATTAAACTCATTCTCAATAATCCCTTTTCCATATATTATAATCGCAAGATTAACGACGCACGCTCCCCTCCCGCCCCTCCCAGGTCGGTTTGAAAGCTACATCAAGCGCCATTCGTTGCTAGACGCTGGCTGAATCGACATCAAACATCATGAAACTTGCGGGTGAGTGGATGTCCACAGATGCGTTTGTGATAATAATGTTCAGTTAGTCCAGAGTCTAAGCTGAATAAAACACATACCTACCCACCTCAAATTGTAACAGAAGGTTTTTTGAAGACCACTTTAAAAATTATCAATGTGGCTTTTCTTTTTAACAAAAATCATATATAGTTTGATTTCCAGGTCCCCTAGTAATAGATTGTATTACCTATTGTTGAAACCTTGAAAGGTACCTGGAAATCAAACTGCTTATAAAAATTTATTAGAAAGCAGAGCCACCGAGATAATTTTTAAATTGGTCTCACTCCATGACATATCAAGTTCTCCGAAATTTGATTAGTATGTGGGACAAAATGTCAAATTTGTCATATAGTCATTATCAAAATATCAACGTAGTCGAGTAGCATCAAATTAAAACATAACATTATGTTGAGTAGAATTAATACAAAAAATACATATAGCCGCTAAAAAGTTATACCAGGGCAAAAAGAGGTCAAATAGAGGTCAACATTCCCATTCTGAAGCTCCAGGACAAATGCCATTATTCGTCCCTATTTGAGTGAGAAGCCGAGGGACTCCTTTCGACTCAGACTTTTGATATGGACCTCTTTTTTGCTTTTACCTGGGAATATACAGGTCGCACCGTTTCACCGATCGTTCTGAAATTTTCCACAAATGTAAACACCACTATTCTGTATGCAGCACCAAATTTTTTTGAAATCTGGTCATTGGTTAATAAAAATAAAATAAACAAAAAAATTATCTTAATTGATGGTTGAATAACTAAAATGGTCAGATCAAGTTCAAATTTTGAAATTTTTACATTCAAAAATTAAAATTTAAATTCTGAAATTGAAATTTGAAATTCTATTTACTCTTATTTTACGAATTTTCAACCCTATCAGTCAAGAACGTTTGCACTTATTGCCAATTTCCAAAGCTACTGAATTCCGGTGCTCTCAGCAACGCGTTACACTGAGCTTTTTCCTAGAGAGATAACATGAATCTGTCAATTAGGTTTAGTGCATGGACTATTTTCTAACGCACACCACTAATTAAACAAAAGCTGTTTGATTTGGAACGATGCAGAAACATGCCAGAATAATATCTCCTCAATGCGACTGCGGGGCCGAAATACAACCATGGACCACATAGTCTTCGAGTGTGAGCTGAGAGCATTTGTAGGTGAGCCGACTGATCTCTATGAAGCTGCACCGGAGGCTATTTCATGGCTGGAAAATCTAGATTTAGAATTATAATTTCTTCACGTTTTACGATATAATAGTTTTAGGATTTTAAGTATATTTACATTGTTTTTATTTGTTATTAAGATCAAAAAATGTTGTCTTATTTCCCATACGAAATAAATAAAATTAAAAATATTTTAATTTTACGTTCAAGTTGCGTATATTATCTTACACAAAACGGGATTTTGTCCTTATTCGACCACATTTTGATTTTAAACAACTTTCTTTCTACACAATATCCCAATTATTTTGAAATATTAAAATGTATGAACTTTGGAATAAAAACATATTTTTAATGATAACCTAATAAAAATAATCAATTGTGAACCGTCATTATACAAATGAAAACCAAATCAGAATCATGCTAAATCATAGAACTAGTTAATACTAGATCATCATTACACAATAGAAGACTTGATTCTAGCAAACGACAAGGCCCGCTGCCTCCAATCTTTCGAAACATTTTTTTCTGGGACTAAACGTCGCACTGCTCTGCAGTGAGGCTAATGGCGACGAATGAATGATTATTATGATTGGGAGATGACGGTGAAGAGTAGGTAAGGATGGAAGGTGGGAAGGAGGTGGTCGTGGCCTATTAGTAGGGTACCTTCCCAGAATTTGCCTGCCGACTGAGGAAATACCACGAAAAAAACAGTCAGGAAGGAAGGCCGCGGGAATCGAACCCGGGCCTCCAGAATACAAGTTCAGAGCGTTAAAAAACGCTCTAGACTTGTAAGCATATCGTACGACCGCTCTACCGACCGAGCTACCCGGGCAATGGAATTAATGGAAAGTCTGACTCGATTATGGGATTTTAGGACAACCCCGTCTATTCATGGAAGGTTTCTTTCTATAAAAGAGACAATCGCTCACGTCTTCACCTTCATCTTCCTCATATTCATCTTTCTACTAATAATCAGTGTTGTGATTAGATAATTATATTTGTATCTAGATAAAGATGAAGATAACCAAAAAATCTAGATAAGATAATAGATACATTACCAAGAAATCATCTAGATAATAGAAAAAGATAAATAATAATAATCTAGATTGTAATAGATAATAGATATAGTAAATTCGAAACTCGAGATTTTTAAAAATGGGACCGTCAAAACAAGCCAACTAATGCGACTAAACGGAAATGAGTTTCCTTTTTCATAATATCATCTGACATTTGAGGTTCGTGCATGTTCATAGACCACAAATGCATTTTGAATTTTTTATTTTTTATCTACAAAATTACCAATAGATAACAATATTTTTTATCTTGATAGATACAGATAACCAATTATTCAATTATCCAGACAAGATAAAAAATAATTATCTAGATAATTTGCTGAAGACATGTCACAACTCTGCTAACAATGGTTTGGCTCTAGCACTACTGGCCGTGTGCGTACTGGGCGGCGCAATGGGCGCATCGCCGGGGACCAGGGAGCCGACCCCGACCACCTCGGACAACCTCGACCGCGAGGAGGGCGACGACGACAGCACGCCGTACCATGGAGAGAGCTTCAACTACTTCGACTTGGTGTTGTGCAAGGCAAGCAAATAGTTCGCGAGTCCGGTCATTTATGGGAATCCTATTTTATACATGCAATTTTACACAAATCTTTTTTGCCCTGATAGGTAGGATATAATGGCATACTTATTTTCGTGGTAATTTCTTTCCAACTCATAATATAAATCCACCAAAACACGGAGGAGCGGAAGAGATTTTAATTTAAATTTAAAATTGTCTACAAAGCTACTTAGCAAATACAATAACGATTGTTCACTGCAATAAAGTAAATCAAATCAAATCAAATATTTGATCACATTAACCTAACTCGTCATCCAACTCAAGTATGGCCGTGGATTTCATATGCCACAATGCGGCCTGAACTGTCATTTGCCACCAACATTCATTTTACTGTGACGTTCATGAGCAGCTAAGACATAGGACTAACCAGAAAATCAAGATAATTTGGAAAAAATTAACATTTTAGAAGTTACCGTTTCTTGTGCGAATGTTATTCTCGGAAGAAAACACATACTTTCGAATTATTGTTATTCGGTTTTTCAGAAGAGTTTTATGCATCTTATACTATTTTATATTACCAAATATACTCTTTATTTTATTTTATTTTATATTAAAGTATATTATGCAATATTATATTATTAAATAAATACACCAGATGAAATCACTAAAACGATGAAATACGAGTACATCGATAATCCATATTACCCTGGTACGCCACGTTTAGGCTAGGCTCCCTAATTAGTAAAAAGGGCCGTAAATCTATAGCAACTGTTGGTCAAGTAATATTGTCCATGTATGTAGATGATGGACCGCAAGGAGCCCGGCAACATGGTGCTGTCTCCTATCGGCGTGAAACTGGTGTTGGCGATGTTGTACGAGGGCTCGACACTGAACACGGCCCACGAGATCCGCACCGCCCTCGAGTTGGTTCAAGTGTCTGTCAAGTCAAGTATATTGTCCATGTATGTAGATGATGGACCGCAAGGAGCCCGGCAACATGGTGCTGTCTCCTATCGGCGTGAAACTGGTGTTGGCGATGTTGTACGAGGGCTCGACAGTGAACACGGCCCACGAGATCCGCACCGCCCTCGAGTTGGTTCAAGTGTCTGTCAAGTATTGTCCATGTTGTAGATGATGGACCGCAAGGAGCCCGGCAACATGGTGCTGTCTCCTATCGGCGTGAAACTGGTGTTGGCGATGTTGTACGAGGGCTCGACACTGAACACGGCCCACGAGATCCGCACCACCCTCGAGCTGCCCAAGAGGCGTGACGACGTGCGCAAGATCTTCAAGACAGTCCTCGACTCGCTCAAGGTCAGTGGTTCTGGCTACCATTATATCATGGAGTTGTTCTCCATACAATTCTACACTCTTTGATAAATATATAAACCAAATTATGCATAGATAGCCTCTAGGACTGGGGCACAATTTACACAACTTTACTCTGACCACTCCTTCCCCTTCTTATTTGACAATACCAGTGTTTCTGTTCAAAATATTTGTGACTTTCTAGTTGGTTCCTGGTATATTATCTTCTTCTTTCTTTCTTTTATTAACCAGTCAGCTAGTTCAAATATATTAATTACAGTTTAGTTCACTATCCACATCCTGAGAGAAATGAAAGGAACACACAAAATGACTCAATTTTGACTCTTACTTTGTTCAACGATTTTTGTGAAAATTGTCTTCACACTAACTGAATTTATATAAAAAAAAAATGTACATGTAGAAGCGATTCATAACGGCTTAATTGACTAAATAATGCCACTATATTAATGCCTAAATAATGCCAATATAGTCAATTAAGTTGTAATGGGTCGCTACTATCTGTTTTTTTAAAATTCTGTTACCTAGTGAAAAATCAAATTTCAAAAAATCTCTTTGAAAAACCCGTTCGTTATCCAGGCCTCAATCGTTTCTAAATATTTTAAGTAGAAGGCTGGTTCGTGTTCGTAATCAAACCTAAATGAAAATGTATTTGTCGTGTGGTCAGGTGACCGAACCCGATTATGTGATGGACGTGGGCACCAAGCTGTACATCGACCAGTCTGTCAAGCCAAGCGAGCGCTATTCCAACGTGTTGAAGACGTACTACAACTCCGCCGTGGAGCAGATCGACTTCACCAAGCCCGTGGAGGCGGCGAACAAGATCAACTCCTGGGTCGACGCGGTCACTCAGGGCCGCTTGCAAAACCTTGTCTCAGGTGAGCGAGAATGTTCTCCTTCACCAAGCCCGTGGAGGCGGCGAACAAGATCAACTCCTGGGTCGACGCGGTCACTCAGGGCCGCGTGCAGAGCCTTGTCTCAGGTGAGCGAGAATGTTCTACTGCACCAAGCCCGTGGAGGCGGCGAACAAGATCAACTCCTGGGTCGACGCGGTCACTCAGGGCCGCGTGCAGAGCCTTGTCTCAGGTGAGCGAGAATGTTCGACTTCACCAAGCCCGTGGAGGCGGCGAACAAGATCAACTCCTGGGTCGACGCGGTCACTCAGGGCCGCGTGCAGAGCCTTGTCTCAGGTGAGCGAGAATGTTCTACTGCACCAAGCCCGTGGAGGCGGCGAACAAGATCAACTCCTGGGTCGACGCGGTCACTCAGGGCCGCGTGCAGAGCCTTGTCTCAGGTGAGCGAGAATGTTCTACTGCACCAAGCCCGTGGAGGCGGCGAACAAGATCAACTCCTGGGTCGACGCGGTCACTCAGGGCCGCGTGCAGAGCCTTGTCTCAGGTGAGCGAGAATGTTCTACTGCACCAAGCCCGTGGAGGCGGCGAACAAGATCAACTCCTGGGTCGACGCGGTCACTCAGGGCCGCGTGCAGAGCCTTGTCTCAGGTGAGCGAGAATGTTCTACTGCACCAAGCCCGTGGAGGCGGCGAACAAGATCAACTCCTGGGTCGACGCGGTCACTCAGGGCCGCGTGCAGAGCCTTGTCTCAGGTGAGCTAGAATGTTCTACTGCACCAAGCCCGTGGAGGCGGCGAACAAGATCAACTCCTGGGTCGACGCGGTCACTCAGGGCCGCGTGCAGAGCCTTGTCTCAGGTGAGCGAGAATGTTCTACTGCACCAAGCCCGTGGAGGCGGCGAACAAGATCAACTCCTGGGTCGACGCGGTCACTCAGGGCCGCGTGCAGAGCCTTGTCTCAGGTGAGCGAGAGTGTTCGACTTCACCAAGCCCGTGGAGGCGGCGAACAAGATCAACTCCTGGGTCGACGCGGTCACTCAGGGCCGCGTGCAGAGCCTTGTCTCAGGTGAGCGAGAATGTTCTACTGCACCAAGCCCGTGGAGGCGGCGAACAAGATCAACTCCTGGGTCGACGCGGTCACTCAGGGCCGCGTGCAGAGCCTTGTCTCAGGTGAGCGAGAGTGTTCGACTTCACCAAGCCCGTGGAGGCGGCGAACAAGATCAACTCCTGGGTCGACGCGGTCACTCAGGGCCGCGTGCAGAGCCTTGTCTCAGGTGAGCTAGAATGTTCTACTGCACCAAGCCCGTGGAGGCGGCGAACAAGATCAACTCCTGGGTCGACGCGGTCACTCAGAGCCGCGTGCAGAGCCTTGTCTCAGGTGAGCGAGAATGTTCTACTGCACCAAGCCCGTGGAGGCGGCGAACAAGATCAACTCCTGGGTCGACGCGGTCACTCAGAGCCGCGTGCAGAGCCTTGTCTCAGGTGAGCTAGAATGTTCTCCTTCACCAAGCCCGTGGAGGCGGCGAACAAGATCAACTCCTGGGTCGACGCGGTCACTCAGGGCCGCGTGCAAAACCTTGTCTCAGGTGAGCGAGAATGTTCTCCTTCACCAAGCCCGTGGAGGCGGCGAACAAGATCAACTCCTGGGTCGACGCGGTCACTCAGGGCCGCGTGCAGAGCCTTGTCTCAGGTGAGCGAGAGTGTTCGACTTCACCAAGCCCGTGGAGGCGGCGAACAAGATCAACTCCTGGGTCGACGCGGTCACTCAGGGCCGCGTGCAGAGCCTTGTCTCAGGTGAGCGAGAGTGTTCGACTTCACCAAGCCCGTGGAGGCGGCGAACAAGATCAACTCCTGGGTCGACGCGGTCACTCAGGGCCGCGTGCAGAGCCTTGTCTCAGGTGAGCGAGAGTGTTCGACTTCACCAAGCCCGTGGAGGCGGCGAACAAGATCAACTCCTGGGTCGACGCGGTCACTCAGGGCCGCGTGCAGAGCCTTGTCTCAGGTGAGCGAGAGTGTTCGACTTCACCAAGCCCGTGGAGGCGGCGAACAAGATCAACTCCTGGGTCGACGCGGTCTTATCTCCCAAGCTGACTTGACAAATGATTTGAAGAACGTAAAGCTGTCAACTATTAGCACACACGCTCGATAATAATGTTGTTATTGTTGATACTTCTTAGACGACAACTCCATGGCCGCGAAAGTCCTCCTCCTTGGGAACGCCATCTTCTTCAAGGGTCTGTGGAGTCACCCCTTCAACCCCCAGGACACGACCACCGGTAGTTTCCAAGTGAGCGCCAGCGACAGTGTGACGGCGTCCTACATGAAGGTCACCAACAAGTTCTACATGTATCAGTCGTCGGACTCCTTCCCCGCCAAGATCCTACGGCTTCCATACCAGGTGATGACGCAGGCACTTAGTCAAGTAATGGGAGTTGAACTACTATTCAGATAGTTACTATTCCCATCGCTAGTTACCATAGTTACCATCGCTACTATTCAGAGCGATGTTTAGGCACAAATTACAATTCGTCGCACAGAATCTGGATGTTTGTGTTTTTTGTTCATAACTTGCAGGATCGAGTAAATGAAGGCTGAAGTTTGACAATAACACAGAGTAACATAAGAAACGAACTATACGCTGTTTTGACGTGGGTGTTTAAGTTGGCAACAAATTGGTGGAATAAAGTTCGTTCACGTTAAGAATATTTCTGACGTTTTAGTCGATCACGTCGTTCTTTGGTCGTTCACATGAACACTGCCCTGTCAATGGCAAGACTTTCTTCTTTGTATTATTGAATTTGCATAAATTATGTGAAATACACAATTTTTAATAGAAGAAAATATTAGAAAATTCAATAAAATTGATTTATTTTTATCTACAGTCGTCTTATACATATTGTTTGATTATTGATACATACATGTGTAGGTATACAAATGCTCGCTAGACTACAGTAGTACACGGTCGCCATTACGGATCATTATTCTTACAGTGAACGAACTTTAGAAGGAGGGTACCTACTGTGAAGAAAATTAGTAACTCTTATCAAGTGAAAATTGGAGATAGAACACATACGAATTGCCATATTTATTATACAAAAATCTTCAGAGCTTCTCTTCATATTCAAATCTTTGACGATGTTCAAATGTGTGACTGAGCGTCGACTTCACAAAGGAAAACATTATGACCATTTATCATCTATATCATTATGTTAATCTTCAATATCAGACTAGAACCGACTTTGGAGCGATCAATTTGGATGTGAAAATGTCATCCTGCTTTTAGGAGAATCTACTTGGGAATTGATGAATCGTATTCAAAATACAGAAAAAAAACATTTAAAGATAAAACGAGAAAACCTAGGGGTAATTCCAGGCTAAGCATAAAAAATGTTGAAATATGTTGGTTACGACTCCGATTTTGTTAATATTTGGTATACAAAAAATGTTATTAAGCGGAGGCCGATTTTTCACGATTACATGAAAATCGATTTGCTGTTTTGGCGTGGAATTACCCCTAGGGCAGATCACAGTAGGCAGTATCCTAGAGTAGATCCATATGACAGTCTTTTGTCGCGACTGTAAGATTCTAATCTTCTCGCGTTCTAGCTCCGCCAGGGTAAGAGGGTCTCGATGTTCGTGGTGCTGCCCAACTCCCCGACCGGCCTGAACGCCCTCCTCGAGACGATTACGGCCGAAGCTCTGTGCCAGCACATGTGGGAGATGACCGAGGGAAATGTGGAGGTCGTCTTGCCCAAGTTCAGCTTCCAGTACACCGCCGACCTGACCGAGACGCTCAAAGAGGTCGGTAACCGTGCAATATTATATCGTCCCCCCAGTTCAAGACGACGTTATCTCAAAAAATATACATATACTTATTTTACTTAAATGTCTTTGTCAGGACCTCTCCTATTAATGTCCAATGATGCACATTCTTATATTTCATAATTTGGTCATCCTAGACTACTAGACTATAACGTTGTATTACCCATAGGTCATTTTCAGCTTTTAATACGTTCAATACTACGTTATCTGCAAATTTCCTATGCTATTTACAGATAGTGTAGATTCGCACCAGAATTTTATGTAAACCTGGAGTCAAAACTAAATTCAAGACAACGTTATTTGCAGATAGTGCAGTATTGCTCTGGAATTTACCATGTTAAATCTGTCTTTAGAAATAAAACTTAAGGTGGCTGTATATCACGTGACTTTTCAACCAAAAAGCTACACATTTTCAGTTGGAAGGGTTCAGTTCAGCAAATACTTCTCACTCATCAGATAAGTTAGGACACATCAGTTGGAACTAATCTACGCAGAAAAGAACTGCGAAAATAACATATTAGATGATTTTACTTCCTTGCACCTAAATATTCTCAACCCAAGACCTGAAGTTGAAGGAAATTCTACGAGTTGCCAAGAACAGCAAACATTACTCTAATAAAAAGGCATATATGCATCACAAACCTGACGCAATGTCAGAATATATAACATGCGCTCATTCTTCGTCTTTCCAGTGAAATGTTGAGGTATTAATTATATCCACTATTATGAATGTAATGATTAAACGAACAGCACTTGGTTTTGACAGTCTTCCCACGCGTACGTATACACGAAATTTGTGTTGTTTTTATTATAAAATCACTGCAAAATTAAATAATATTGACTGCAAATATTGATAAGCTCAAGTATGCAGTGAATTTCCTTCATAAATCACCTTGGATTACTCAACATGAACGATGTAAGGTATGTACTCATAGGTAACTATTTCTTTTGATCGGATGTAGAGAAATAAAGTCACGTGATATACAGCCACCTTAAAAGAATGTAAGTTCAATACTGCACTTTCTGCAAATAACGCTGTATTGAACAAATTAATATTGCCAATTATAATAATCCAATCAATATTTTGAAAAGTACGTAATGCGTATTTCTGTTGAGACTAATTATATAAAAATAATGATACCGTTTAACTGTTATTCTGATTTGTTAGGCGATTTTGAAATATTAAAACGTCGTTTCTCAACAATGAAGTTTTTCAGATAACGTAGTCTTGAACGGGGGGGGGGGGGGCATATACCACGTGACTTGAAGCAACTTTCATAGAGCATGACAAAGATAGATGAGACATCTTTCGCCATGTGCCAGATAAGTGGAAGTGTGTTGACATATTTTTGTGTAATTCTCTGACAAAAGTCCTCTTATATATCCCCTTCTGCTCGTGTCTGTGTTTATGCATGAAGTTACACAAATGCCAGATGGTAATCTGCATTGATTCAAGAATAGAAGTCTGACTCTTGGGTTACTAGAAACCTCACCTCGCTGAGATCTGTCGATGTGTCCAATGAAATTTGTCATCGTCTTGACCACTTTTAACGTGGCTCAACCGATCGAACATTACAAAATATTTATTTTTTGAAATTACCATCGAGAACATTTTTTTCCAACATTTCAACTACATTTAAGGCCATTGTGTATCACGTGACTTTATTTCTCTACATCCGATCAAAAGAAATAGTTACCTATGAGTACATACCTTACATCGTTCATGTTGAATAATCCAAGGTGATTTATGAAGAAAATTCACTGCATACTGGAGCTTATCAATATTTGCAGTCAATATTATTTAATTTTGCAGTGGTTTTATAATAAAAACAACACAAATATCGTGTATACGTACGCGTGTGAAGACTGTCAAAACCAAGTGCTGTTCGTTTAAACATTACATTCATAATAGTGGATATAATTAATATCTCAACATTTCGTTGGAAAGAGGAAGAAAGAGCGCATGTTATTCATTCTGACATTGCGTCAGGTTTGTGATGCATATATATGCCTTTTTATTAGAGTAATGTTTGCTGTTTTTGGCAACTCGTAGAATTTCCTTCAACTTCAGGTCTTGATTTGAGAATATTTAGGTGCAAGGAAGTAAAATCATCTAATATGTTATTTTCGCAGTTCTTTTCTGCGTAGAATTAGTTTCAACAGATGTGTCCTAACTTATCTGATGAGGGAGAAGTCTTTGTTAAACTGAACCCTTCCAATAGAAAATGTGTAGCTTTTTGGTTAAAAAGTCACGTGATATAATCATAAAATGTAATTAAACTTGCAACTCCTGTCTTACAGCGAGGTTTCAATATATTGCCTTCCGAGATTGAACAAAACTTTAACACAGAAGGTATAGGGAAATCATTTTGTTTTTGGTTTATAGCTATTAAAATAGCTCACGTTGATGTTGTTTTTAATTTTTATCCTAATAGAATGTCCAACTATCTATCAGAAAATAAGTTTTTTGTTCAAAGTTGGAACAACATAAAAATTAGATCTTCATTATTGGCCTAAATGAGACACGATTTTACCTGTCTGCCATGAAATAACATAGGGAAGAAAACTCACGAGAAGTGTTTAATTTTTTCAATGATTGTGTATGGCATGATTATCAATAAGTAGACAAAAAATTATGAAAATCTTAGACTATGCCCGATTGGATAAGCCACGTTAACAAGAGTTCGCAGTTGAACGGCGTCGTTCCCTCTGCCAACAGATGGGCATCCACGACGTGTTCGACGCCGCCGCGAGGCTGGACGGCGTCGTGGAGGGCGGCCATCAACCTGCCGGCTTCAAGGTGGCCGGCGTCCTGCAGAAGGCGGGACTGGAGGTCGGAGAGATGGGCACGACGGCGCATGGAGTCACAAGTAATACATGTCTTCGTTCATAACTAACCCGATATTCTAGGAGATTAGAGAGGAAAATGTTCTCGACGTTGACAGGAGCCTTCATTTTCCAGTTTGGGATAATAGACGATTCATTAAAGTATCCGAGAGGCTCTGGTTTCTGAAATAATTCATAAGCAGTTGATTTCCAGATATCTATTGAAGTGTGTAACCCATTGTTGACACGTCAGGTAGGTGGAAATCAAACAGCAATGACATTTTCTTAGAAACCAGAGCTCTAAGATACTTTATGGAATCGTCTATTCATAGCTTGCAGCTGCACGAACTTCTTTTGTTTTATATTAGCAATGCTAAGTTATTGAATTTTCCACCTGAGGACGGACATTTTGTTGGCACGTTGACGGGTCAGATTTATAACTTTATTGAGGTAAATCGATGTATTTTTGTAATGTGAGTGATTTCTCTTCGTATACTAAAGATTTCTCCGGTGCCCATACAATTTCCCAGGTACCCATTAACTATAAAATATCGTCAAAAAAGCAGAGAATCACAGCTATTCTGCGTGGCAACAATGGATGACCTCACATGCAACCTATGAATTCAGTTTGAGTTTCTCATATATCAATCATTGAGAAGTTCAGGGTGCAAATAAATATATTTTCAAGATGTTGCTCCAAATTATGCGGACTGCAGCTCGCAGATCAAGATTTGATATCAAGTCATTGTCGATCCACTTGTCGAGGCATATTCCAAAATGATTACCAACCAACGGGCTTGCTCAATGGTCCATCATTCATCTTGAACTTCCGCTAACCGAACTGAATTGTTCCACAGCTGCGTCTGTGGTGAGCAAGTTCGGCGAAGAAGAATTCAAGTTCAACGCAACACACCCCTTCATGTTCTACGTCGAGGACGAGGCCACCGGCACCGTCATCTTCGTCGGCAAAGTCGTGGATCCGTCGCAGATGATCGCGATCCCCGGCCAGTTCGTTCCTATCCCCGCCGCCGATCCCGACTTCGTGATCCCCACCCGTCCTCCCAGCACTCACACCTTCCCTTCGCCATCGCCGCTCCCTCGCCGGCCCTTCATCGACGACGTCAACCCGACCACAGAGCCCTAACAGGTCGACATCCCGGACGACCCAGATGGCAGAGCAGAATAAATGTATACACAAATAAAACAAATAAAATAGATTTATGTTATTACGTGAACTAAATAGATCGTGAACGGATTTTGCAAATGTAAAATTGGTGGCAGGTGTTGGATTTTTTAAAATAAATTTGCTGCGGATGAAACGAGGGTGAGGTGTGAAGAATATCACTTGGGTTATACTTTACCATCATTAGTTCCTTTCACATTATTTCTGCTAATTAGCTCAAGAAGAATAAACAATGCCGCAGTTTTGCTCATTAAATTTAGCCTGAAAAAATAATATTGTAAGGGTGGAAAATAATAATGACAATTACCTATTATTAATATAAATATTATTTGGAAATAAACTCGGTTATAAACTCGTTGATGACCACCTTCTTCTGGGTTCGTTTTTTATTTTACAAGATTCTCTTTTTTATAGGAATAATAATGTTAATATTTAAATTAACAATGAGAGCCATTTCATATTAATCACACATTTCATTAAGGCTAGGCCACAATTGTCGTAATGCTTAATGTTTAAGGTTTAGTGTTTAGTGCTTAATGTCTAATGTGTAAGGAGGGCCACAATAGGGTTTATTTCAACTGCAGGAGCGCTAGTAGCACTACAAAATGCATGTTATTTCCAGAGTCTCCCGAAGTTTTACAACAACTTAATTTGAAACTAAAATATGCTATAAAAGTTCGTAAGTTACTTATTTCATATAGTTTAATATTAATCTGCCACTTATCTGCAATTTTAACTGTAGTTACAAGTTCTGAATTTCGCCACGGAGCGCAGCAGTAGTAGTAAGTCTATTCTGATTGGCTTGTCGTAAGGTTTTGTTGTAAGAAATGAATTTTATTCAATTCTTATACCACTGTGACTAAACACTAATCACTATAACATATTGTGGCCCATATCACATTAACCATATCGTCCATTTCTCTTTGACATTAAACATTAAACACTAAACATTAAACATTATGCATTACGACAATAGGCCATTTAAGAAAGTAAAGATACATCTGTTGGTGAGGTGTGGTACTAATGTTATCAGGCTTAAACGCATGCGCAGTGCGCACTTCAAAGGACTCGGCGTGACGTCACCCCACCCACAGCCTTCTCGAAAACAACACGTAAATATGACAGACACCAAACATACACTAGTCACTACACACTAGACGGCTGTGGACCTGTCAGGCTTTATCGCCTGCGCACTGACTTTCTTAAATGGCCTATTGTGGCCTAGCCTTTACACGACAACAGTCCTAGATAGACCATAATGAATACGCAAAGATACCTATGATACCACCGAAGTACTACACTTGGAGTATCAAACTTGACGGCTCGCGGCGGAGTGCGTGATATTTTTCTGGCAAAGATTCGTAAATGGGAGAAAAATTTATTTTTATAAAATTTGAGTTTTAACATTTTTGAAGTGAAATAAATGATTGATTCAACTAGATTATGTTTTCAATTGTAATTCACGATCGTAGTTCTGGGATGAATTTGGGGTCGTAAAACACTCTAGAGTACAAAAAAAAAATCGACTTTTTAATTCGAAATAGAGCATATTTATTGTTTATATATCCTTCATTTTACTGATATAATAGCTGTCAGAGCACAGTATGCATAACCCAGAAAAATACACTCCGTGTAAAAAAGGCAGCCAAGTCTCTTTACTTTAAAAAAATTCAACACCGAAAAGGAGTGATATCAAAAAAGAAGCCAAGTCAATGACATTTCCAAATATTTAATCGTATCTTTGAAATAAAAGTATAAACACCGAGAAATACTTTACAAAAGGACTTGGCGCATCGTTTTTTTAAAGACATCATTCTATCCTATAAGTGGAAAGAAATTTACAATTAGGTACATTTTCCTCTTTTTTTTAGAGCCAGTATCTATGAATCAAGCTACTTTTAGTAATGGCTATTTTATAGTTTTGTCAATGGCGATAGAAGAAAGATTTCATGCTGTAATAGATAGGTAAAATAAAGTGGGAAGAATTAAATAACAATTGGAAGTGGGCTCATTTATATTTTTATAGCACTGTTAATATGGTGATATTAGAAGGGTATGTTTTCATAATTTGATCTTGATTGAGGGAAATCATGAAACGCTGTAAAATAATTACTAACTATCTATGGAACACTATTATATATTTTTGAAGTGTCAAGTGTATAAAGTTAAAAAATTTAAAGAAATTCCATGTGCCGTCTCTGTGTACTTTGTGAAATGTATTGTTATAAAATGCGGATTAATAGAAATGTATTTCATGTTGAGAAGGTTTAACGCATGAAACTTAATTATGTTGACCACGAAACAATATTACGAAGATAACTATTGTGTATTTATAGAAAACATAGGCAACAAGTTTCATAGCGTATATATTCAAATAGAAAATATTTTACAGTAGGTATGTATAATATGTAATTGAAAGATGTGTCCCTATTATTCTAAAAATTCTAAATGACGGTTGTATATAAATGGCATATGCTTATGAATAGAAAAATGTCTTTAAAAAAACGATGCGCCAAGTCCTTTTGTAAAGTATTTCTCGGTGTTTATACTTTTATTTCAAAGATACGATTAAATATTTGGAAATGTCATTGACTTGGCTTCTTTTTTGATATCACTCCTTTTCGGTGTTGAATTTTTTTAAAGTAAAGAGACTTGGCTGCCTTTTTTACACGGAGTGTTTTTTTCTGGGATATCACTTCTTTTGTTAGTTTATTCATACAGCTTGTAGCACATGTCCTACCAAGGACTAATTTCTTTAAAAAAATACGCCTCAACCGATTTGCTTACTAAGAAAAGTTGCGTTTGGTATAAGATGAAAATGATTATCCAAGAAGAATAGTCTAAGTTTCGTTACAATCTGTCCAGACGTTTTCGATATCTGACTTCACTTCCAGTTTAAAAAATGGCGCTCAATAATACTGCCGCCTTGAATTCATAAAAGTGCAACATAATTGCATAATTAAGCTGCAATCTCTGCAGTTGTTTTCGAAATATGACGTCACTTCCGGTTTTGAAATAGCGGCCGAAAATAATGTCATCTTGAATCCATAAATATAAGGGCTATATAATAACATAATTTAGTTGCAATCGGTACATCTGTTTTCTATAAATGACGTCACTTCCTGTTTTAAATATGGCGGCCAGAAATAATGTTGTCTTGAATTCATAATTATAAGTCCAACATAATTAGATAATTTAGTTGCAATCGGTACAGCCGTTTTCGACATATGACGTCACTTTCGGTTTTAACAATGGCGGTCGAAAATAATGTCATCTTTAATTCAAAAATATAAGTCCTACATAATTACATAATTTAGTTGCAATCAGTACAGCCGTTTTCGATATATGACGTCACTTCCGGTTTTAACAATGGCGGTCGAAAATAATGTCGTCTTTAATTCAAAAATATAAGTCCTACATAATTACATAATTTAGTTGCAATCGGTACATCCGTTTTTGATATATGACGTCACTTCCGGTTTAAACAATGGCGGCCAAAAATAATGTCGTCTTGAATTCATAATTATTAGTCCTACACAATTCCAAAATTTGGTTACAATCGATACAGCCGTTTTCGATATATGACGTCACTTCCGGTTTTTGCAAATGGCGGCCGAGTACACCGCAATCTTGAATTTATAATTATTCACAATGTATGTTTACTAAATATCTATTTAAAAGTATAGATTGGTGAATTTAGTGTCATTTAGCATATTAATGGCGTCATTTAGCATATTTATGACGTCATTTCCGGTATAGGTAATAAGAAAACAATCTAGTTCTATCTAGTTGATACTTCATGAATGACCTTCTGAATTCTTTAGCGCTAATTTCCGTCAAATCGGTCATGCCGTTTTCAATATATGACGTCACTTCCGGTTTCATTTAGTGGTTCCTGCCGCCATTTCCGGAACCGTTTATTTATATATTCATTTATCCCAATTGATTTTTCAAAAAGATTGCAGAATGCATAGACAGGAGCTAGTTCAGTGGCAATCGGTACAGGTGTTTTCGATATATGACGTCACTTCCGGTTTCAGGAATGGCGACCGAGAACACTGTATTGAAATTATAATTATTTTGTATTGTCTATGTTACAATGTAAGCTAATTATATGTGTATTTAAAGTATAATTTGATGAAATAAGCTAAATATTGTGAATTTATGACGTCACTTCCGGTTTAGAAAATAAGAACATAATGTTTTTTAGTATCATACTTCAATAGATGACCATCTAAATCGAATGGCGCTAATTTCGTTCTAATCGGTCCAGCCGTTTTTTATATATGACGTCACTTCCGGTTTAAAAATGGCGGCACAAAAAATTTATAAGAGGCAAGGTATCATCAGACGCCAAAAGTGCATATGTGGTAAAAATTTCAGGTTGATAGGTTCAGCCGTTTAGGCTGTGGCGGTGATAGCAACTTTTTCGGGAATCATATGAAGAAGAAGAAGAAGAAGAAGAAGAAGAAGAAGAAGAAGAAGAAGAAGAAGAAGAAGAAGAAGAAGCAGATGAAAGCGGTGTAATTTCACGATTTTCACTGCCCTCTAGGTCGTAAACGGCATGACTGGTTGTTGTCGCGTGATGTATATGTTGTTAGGTGGGCCATAGCTCAAAATTAAGACATTTTCACAACAATGAGAGATTTTCCATTGTTGAGATCCAGTAGGCCGAAAATGCTATGTTGTTGCTTACAGTAAAAGTAGTTGGTCTGCTCCTCAGTTTATATAGGCATTTACGGTATGTTGAGTGACTGTGAGTGTACGGTAAGACTTGGCTGAGTGGAGCGACCGCTCCACTAGATACACTTCTAAATCAGAGTTCTATTTGTATAAAATAAGTAAGTTATTAGAGTTTTTTTTACCAGTCATTTTACGTCCCATTTATAATAAAGTATTTTCCAGAAAAATTATCGTACCCGGCGAGAATGACCCGTTGTCAACAATTTTTATCTTTTAGGACATGACAATACAACAGCACCAGAATACCTACGTATAGGCACCGTGCATTTATACCCCTAGCGTCACTAGTGACAGAAATCGGCAAAGTTGCCAGGAGAAGATCCTCAACCGAACAAATGTCAACAGATAACTCTAAATATCTTTGAATCAGTATTACGATAGATGCGATTAAATATTTTTTGATCAGATAAAGTGAAATTTTGTTCTCTTCATTGCAATTTTCATAGCGAAATAACTTTTGACACACTTTTAAGGCGCGTAGGAACTACTTTCATGTTGGTTGGGTGGAGGAGGGGACCCCGACACACAGAGGGGGGGGGTCTCGAAAACAATTTAAAAGTGATTCTGGGACTGATCAAATTACAACAAACAACTTACCTATCAGTAGTTTCCACGCGTTTTTAGAATTTAAACAATTTATAAGTGTTTCTTAGACGGTAAACTTTACTTTTATAGTGAGTGGGGTTTCAGACTTTCCCTCCTTCGTACGCACCTGGTGAAAATGACTCCCACACACTGTGCCTATTCGAACAAATAAGCGATACGTGATGGAGCCACTTCTGGCAAACAACATTTTAGATGCACTTTTATATTTTGAAGTTCTTGTTTCCATATAGGGCAGTGAAAAAGGAGAAACAATTGAAGTTTAAATTTAGTTACAAGTTTACGTTTTCAGCCATAACAAACTAAAGCAAATTTAATATAATTTATTTATATAAATATCCCCGTGATATCCTCCATTATCCCCCTTATGACTAGTACCAAAGAATCCACCAGAGGTCAGTCATGTTCCTTATTTTCTCGAATACATTTTTTCTGGGGCTTAACGTCGCACTGTTCTGCAGCGAGGCTAATTGCGACGGATGAATGATTATGAGGATGATTGGGAGATGAGGGTGAAGAGTAGGTAAGGATGGAAGGTGGGAAGGAGGCGGTCGTGGCCTATTAGTAGGGTACCTTCCCAGCATTTGCCTGTCGACTGAGGGAATACCACGAAAAACCCCAGTCAGGAAGGACAACCGCGGGAATCGAGCCCGGGCCTCCGGAATACACGTTCACAGAGTTACCACTCAGCCATACCTGTTCCGTTTCTCGAATACAAGAGGTTGCACTGTGTCATTCTCCCTATCGTTACATACCCATGGTTCTGAAGACGACCGGCCTGCTCCTGTACTTCTTGCCGCCTCTCACCGCCGTCACTGTGACTTGATACTGCGTGTCCGCGTGCAGCGCGCTGAGCGTCACCGCCTCCGAGTTGCCGGCAACCACCTCGACCACTCTGTAACTGAGCCACCGTCGCATCTCAGACTCAACGTCGCCAGTTCAGTCGGTAAAGCAGTCCACGTGCGGGCCTCACACTAACACATGCCATCAGCGACTACGCACCGTTCTGAGAGTGAGGAGTGTAATATTTATATGAAATGAACAAGCAATGGAGCCAATTTATGTAGATTCTAAACCCTTTCCTTGTGGTACATACTTCAAGAGTTTCCGAGGATATATAGGAAGACTAAAGTCAAGGTTAATGTAATAGTGTCTAACTTTCTTCAATAAAACTTGACTCCGCCAAGACAAAACCCTACTGGTGGCTCAAAAAAATCTGTTTGGTATAAGTCACTAAATCGAAACTGTTATAGAAAGAGCTCTGAAATAGAAAACATACCAAAATTTAATATGTGCAAGTTTCAAACATATTTGTCGAATAGGAAAAAGTTAGAAATTATTGAAGTTACGGATGAAAAAACAGGATAAACCAAATAAATTGACTTGTTTGATGAATTAATTTGGAGTTACTTCGTATGGGAATTAGGTGAAATTATGTTGTTGGGTCCACCATTTTCCTTGTGGACTATGCGCAAAAGACGTTTCCATTGTAATATAGATTTCTTAAACGTGATACCTATACCGGAATTAGTGGCCACGAATCTTTTAGTTTTGTTTTAAAGTTCTGTTGAAGTTTTCTAAACTGTTTTTCAATGTCTTAATGCATATGACCGTAACTTTTTTCTCATCAATCGAAAATTTCTTTAAATAGCACACATTAAATTTTCGTACTAATGTGTGAAAGTTTCAGCTCATAATCTTTTATAGTTCTGTCGGAATGACCTCTAAAACTGGGTGATTTTTTGGGCCACCCGGTAATCTATACGAACGAGTAAACTTCTAATAATAGATTACAAACGAGGGTTTGAGTTCAAAAAAGAATATAAAAAAGTGTACTATCTATGTTATTTATAACCTATTGTTGAATAACACTAAGGCCCGGTTGCACCATGTCCCGATAAGTAAGATAAAGTTAACTTTAACCTTAAGTGGACTTTAGCGGTCTAGATGGCTGTGTTTCATTGGCTGTTGCCATGGTTTCAGCCGATAAATCCTGCCGCTAACTTTATCGGGACTTAGTGAATTTTATATAATAAGCAGGGCTTAGTTGATAATTTTTAATGAGGTATATATTACAATAATGTGGTTAATTAGGGTACAATTTTTTTACAAGAGTATGTCGACTCTTCAGAAATATACGTTTTAGAAATAAGGAAATAAGTATAAGAATACTATTTTTATGATTTGCTATATCTCTCTGCTTTAAATAGACATATATTTTGAATATTTCTTTTGTATCAATAGCATGTTTTCTTTCGATACAAGCTATTATGCTATATATAGACAATAACCCATGCTACACGTTGCTCATAAGAATGCTGAATGGTCTATATACCGGGTGGCGCAAAAAAAAAATCCCCCTGATTGAGAGGTCACTATATCGAAACTATTATAGATAGGATTCTGAAATTTGTACACATATTAGAAAACGTACCAAAATTGAATATGTGCAAGTTTAAAAAACATTACTTTTGTTGGAAAAAAGTTACAGCTGTTCAAATTTGGTTGTCAAAAAATTGATTAAACGGAGATCAAATAGCGCGCATCGAGAAAACTTCCAATGGCTGGGACGCTGTTTCTTCAAAACTACGTACGATATCAAGCTGAAAATTTCAAATTATATTCAAAATAGATTAAGATCGACTGTGTAAAAATTTCAATCAATTTAAATGAATGGAACGAAAATTATGGAATCTTGAAGTTGTGCTTGAAAACAGAATAGTGGGAAGAGAATCACTTTTATAACGTGTGTAATAAAAGTTTAGAAATAATCTTCATTTTCTGATTTTACGCTGAACTTCAAGGTTCCATAATTTTCGTTCCATTCATTCAAATTGACTGAAATTTTTACACAATCGATCTTAATATATCTTGAATATAATTTGAAATTTTCAGCTTGAAATCGTACGTAGTTTTGAAGAAACAGCGTCCCGGCCATCGGAAGTTTTCTCGACGCGAGCTATTTGAGCTCCGTTTAATCAATTTTTTGACAACCAAATTTGAACAGCTGTAACTTTTTCCTACAATAGTAATGTTTTTTAAACTTGCACATATTCAATTTTGGAATGTTTTCTAATATGTGTACAAATTTCAGAACCCTATCTATAATAGTTTCGATATAGTGACCTCTCAATCAGGGGGATTTTTTTTGCGCCACCCGGTATTTCATATTTCAATACAATCTGAGGGTCATACTTATTATCCTTGTATGTCCTGCTATACTTCCCAGAACCTTGTGCAATAGTCGCTGCGTGGCAAGTCTAATAAGCAAAGCAAACTACTCTATCTACACCAAGCTAGAACAGTCCTGAAATCATTATACAGAGTACATAATCAATACAATAGGGAAGACTATAGACAATTTCTGCAAAATTATATAATCTATGTGTACAATCAAAACAAGGTCAAATCCAAAGGCTAATGGCTAATGGGCCAATAGGCTAATGGCGGCGGATACAGATTAATGGAGATGATATTTAAAACATTATGTAGGATTTCGTATGGACCTATTTTAGTAGACAACCTTATGTCAATTTACTCCTCATATTACAATAAATGAAACGCTAAAAGCATTAACGAAGACTATAGACAATTTCTGCAAAATTATATAATCTATGTGTACAATCAAAACAAGGTCAAATCCAAAGGCTAATGGCTAATGGGCCAATAGGCTAATGGCGGCGGATACAGATTAATGGAGATGATATTTAAAACATTATGTAGGATTTCGTATGGACCTATTTTAATAGACAACCTTATGTCAATTTACTCCTCATATTACAATAAATGAAACGCTAAAAGCATTAACGTGATTTCTTGAAGAAAAGATTTACAAGGAATAGCAAACTTGAAATTTGTTCAAATATAGCAGCTTTAACAACGAACCAATTTCTAAATAATTTTCCAATATCTCATGTATTAAAATGTCCTGGTTTTCTGAAGACATAAAGTTGAAAACTCAATATTGGTTGAAAGTTGCATGTTACAAGATATTTGGTGAATCTTTTACATTAAAATATAGTTGAAATGGTGAAAATAAACTAAAACAAACAGTAAATTTCAACAAAATTTATCTTTGGTAAATATTCTTGTGGGATCAATAGATTTCAATGAATCTATTTTGAAAAATTGACTGATGAAAATCGAAATTTATGTCAACAGCTAACATAATGGCGACGAAGTCTGGACCGTTATAACACAATGTTGGGAAACTTGAAGAGTTTCGAATGTAACTCAGACCTACTTGGGAGTAGAATGACGTCATTAACTCTCAACTCATGCGTAGTACCTGGCGTCTGTGGGCTTGTAGGTGACGTCATACTTCTCGACGTTGTCGATGGAGGTCGCCCAGAAGACGCGCACAGAGGAGGGCGTCAGAAACATGACGGTGATATTCTCAGGAGCACCGACACCGGGCATCGAACCTGGGAACAAGATCAGACATACATGAGCGAGCGTCACCACAGTACTTACGACACTTTCTCTGTGTATACCTGTTTGACATTTTGAAATTCTGAAATTTTGCACACTTACTAATGTCATCGAAACGGTTTCGTGTTAGTTTTTTTAACATGATCCTGTGATTTTGTTGAAATTTAAACTGGACACCCAACTAAAAATCAACTAAAAAATTTGCATGGACATCGGACCTAAAATTTTAGGCACTACATTTGTAAATTCTCAGAATATTTGTCAAGAAACTGAAAGTTATTGATATCTTACGGATATTTTATGCGTGCTTGGAAATATTTGTCAAATTTTTTATGGAAATGTCAGATTTTTTGTTAATGTTTCTTTGACGCATTTCGTTTCGGCTCTTTCCAAGGTCTGTAGAGCAGATATTTGCAAATGTACATATCAATTCGCATGCAATACGAAGGCTCGCTCATCAACGCGTTACACCGAGCGTTTTCCTAGTGGTCAATAAAAATCTTAAAGAATCAATGAAAGTGAAGTTCAATAATAAGAATAACACGACTAAAACATAACGCGTTTCCGTTATTTTCTTCAGATCTGTTTTCTCATCCTGCAATCGAATTAACCGTGTGTGTGGGCCCAAGCTGCTATAAATAGTTCCCATCAATGACACAAACATGCCCACTTGCAGGCAGTCAATCGTTGCTCATATAAAATAGAGCAATTCCAGTCTAAGTTTAGGTTATTTGTCTACCTTGCCTGTAGGAATGCAATGTCACGTTAAGGGGCTTCATGCGTGACCGACTTTGTTTCTTCTTGCTGATATGTTTTTACAGAACGATTTGAGACCAACAGTGGACGAAATTAGTTAAAATTTCAATCATAGTTGGATAAGAGACAAACGTGGGGTTGATTTTTGGTACATTTATTAATGTTTTCTTTGATTATTAGTAATAATTGTTTGATATGAGGTAAAATTTTATAATTTTTTTTTCGCTGAGCGTCCAATCAAAATCATTTTAAAAAATGTGCCAAGTAACAACAATCAGGACTTCCATAACAATCATTTGCAATCAACAATCGTGCCTTGTTAAATATCGGTAGGCTGTTTGGAGCAACTTGAGAATGATAAAGCTCCTAACTAGGTTAGGGTGTTCACATGATCAGCCTAATTGTGTACAAGGCACGAAGATACAATCAGACTGATCATGTAAACATCCTATCACACACGTTTTATCTCTACGCAATTTGCTCTAACGGTCGAGCGCTATAGTATCACATCATTGACTTTTAGAAAAGACCAATAATTTTCATAAAAGATTCATTACTCATGTTCGTTTACCTACTAATTTTAAGCGAGATCGGGCTTTTATTTAGTTTCACTGTAATTTATGCTCCACTTTACTAATGGATGATCTGCTGAAAGAAAATCTGTGGTCTAGGCATCGAGTTTAATCGCCAGAGTCCTGGTTATTTGGAATATTTTTAACCTGTGGAATTGATAGGGTGTAGGGAAACTCTAAAATTTGAACATATGTAAATTATAGTTTACGAGTTCTCTTTGATCTTTTTCGTGTTTACTATTCATTGAGGCTCATCGTTCTCACACGCGAATTTTTCATAATATCTTTCATAAGAAGAATTTCTTCTTATAAAACAATATCCCCATAAAAAACACTCCGTGTAAAAATACCAGCCAAGTCTCTACAACTATAAAAAATAGAAGAAATCTAAAAATTCAGCACTGAAAAGTAGTGATATCAAAAAATGGGCCAAGTCAAAACTTCATTTTAAAAACCAAAATATACTTGGCGCATCGTGTATATAAATAGTATAGAAGTATTTATGCCAGAAATTAAATGTGCCTAAATTATATAATATGAAAAACGATGCGCCAAGTATATTTTGGTTTTTAAAATGAAGTTTTGACTTGGCCCATTTTTTGATATCACTACTTTTCAGTGCTGAATTTTTAGATTTCTTATATTTTTTATAGTTGTAGAGACTTGGCTGGTATTTTTACACGGAGTGTTTTTTATGGGGATATCACTCATTTTTTAGTTTATTTACACAACTTGTAACACATATCGGAGCAACAATGACTAATTCCTCAAAAAAAATACGCCGTTTCCGAATTGGTTACTACGAAAAATTGTGTTTGGTGCTAAATATAAGCTTAAAATGATATTCCATGAAGAATTGCGAAAGCATCGTTACAATAGGTCTAGCCGTTTTCGAGATATGGCATCACTTCCGGTTTTCAAAATGGCGGCTGAAATTACGGCTACCTAGAATTTATTTCTATAAATGTTATGTATCATTATAAGCCTTCTGAATATGTAGTTATGTAGTAAGAGGCGATTCAATTCTTATTCTTCATTTTAATGACGTCATTTCCGGTTTCGGTAATAATAAATGTATATTTTGACTATTGCTATTCCATAAAGATGAGCGTCTGAATCATTTGGCGATAGTTTTATTCCGATCGGTGTAGCCGTTTTCGAGATATGACGTCACCTTCGGTTTCAAAATGGCGGCTTCCGGTTAGTTTTATAAAAAGGCACCTCAGACGCCAAAAGTGCACATGTGGTAAAAATTTCAAGTCGATCGGTTTAAATACGTTTTCCATGACTGCGACATGTCGGCGGCATCGCTGCGATTTCGCAATCAGTTTCACTCACCGTCTTCCATGAGTGCGTTACTGCGGCAGTGCGTCACGATATTTTGACACGACCCTAGCGGGACTTGAAGCAACTACGTAGCTGATATATTTCAGTTATGTGTCTTTATTAATAATAAACAATATAATTGTTAAGATAAAAATTCTATTATTATTATTTATAACTAGGAAAACGCTCGGTGTAACGCGTTGATGAGCGAGCACCGACACGCACGACATCGCCAATCATAGCACGATCCATTCAATCAAAGATAACTTACTCTACATTATTTATTACCAATTTTCCTTGCAACTTTTCATAAACACTCTGGATCAATTAAATAACAGATTATTGTACTGATATTTTTCCATCAATCTCTTTGGACAGATATTCAAACACTTAAAACAGCAATAAGTCTGTAAATTCTTGACCGATTGTGCTGGAAATGTGTAAAATATGATGTTATCTAGTCAAAACGTCGTTTTCATAACTGTGAAACACAATCCATATCGTAAAATAAATTATTTTAGATAAGGTATACCTATACCTATGTATATGAAATACCTACATTACATTTTAACTACATTATGTATTGCAATATGATCAACTAAGAAAAGAATCTGTCTTACTTTATATTGAGAATAGCCATCTATAAACTTTGCTTTGCTAGTTTATATTATATGCTAGTTTATGCTTAGTTTATATTTATTATTAATAATTATGTCATTTCAATTGTCTTAATATAACTTTAGTTGATAGTATCTCTGCCACCTGTATATATACAATTTGTAGAGCAATAAAACTTATTATATTATTATTACATAGAGCAACCCAGAATGCAGTGGAATTTCTGTTTTGAAATGTCATTTCTGACAGTTATTAAAACTGTCAATAAGTGTATCTATGTTCTTGACTGGTAGGGCTGAAAATTTGTAAAATAAGAGACAATGTTGGTCTGAACGACCATGCAAAATATGAGTTTGATTGATCAGATTAATCGAAGACCATTTGATAGGTCAAATGGTGGTGTGGCTATAGGCCGTTTTAAATTAAGTATACAAATGAAAAATATTGGTGCCAATCCTTGCTAAGTTTTAAGTTGCCAATCCTTGCTAAGTTTTAAGTTGATCGATTAAACCTTTATGATTGAACGGTTCCTTGTTAATTTTCAAAAATCACAGGATTTCGTTCAAAAAATATACCTGGGACCACTAATATGATATGATATTAGTGTGTACACAATATCAGATCAATCTGTTGAACGGTCAATATTAGTTTCATATCGTTTAAAACTTTCTGCTCTAACTACCTTGCCTTGTAGATTCGAAGCCGCCGTGAATTTGACAGCCAACACGCAAAATGTCCCTAAAATGACAAAAACTTTTGAAAATAACGACAGATTAGAGTGAAAATTGGCAAAAAATACCTTAAATGTTGGTACCAATGACCATGCGAAGTTTTTAGTTGGTCGGTCAATCGGTTCCAGTTTAAATTTCAAAAATCACAGGAAAAATGGTTTCAAATTTGAACCAATTGGAGGATTTGGCTGAATTATTTTTTGATTGGGTACAATGTTGGTTGCAATAACTTTGCTAAATTTCAAATTGATCGAACCAACCAATCGAAAGATAATTTTTATAAAATTTGAACCAATCACAGGATCTCGTTCAGAAAAGATCCCAGGGATCGCATAGATTACGTTAGTATGTGTACAAAATTTCAGATCGATTGGTTGTGCGGTTTGACCTGGGCAGTGCAGGCAAAAAAAAAAACAAAAAAAGCAAAAAAACACACAGAGAAAGTGCCATAAGAGTACCGTGGTGACGCTCGCTACGCTCGCTCAATTAAAAATTGTTTTCATCAAACGACTCTCAACCTCTAATAATTACATGTAATTTTACTTAATAAATATTAATAATAATTTTTAATACATTATTTAATTTTTAAAATGTCTAAACAAAATAATAGAAGTTGAGCGTAAACAATAAGATAAAGATAGAACCACGTTGAAACACACACTCTTTTAAATTAACCCGCCAACTCGATCTCAGCACATGCGCAGAAAGATTTCGCAACGCCGGTGTGGCATCGCATTGCGAAATTATTGGAGTTGACTCAACTTCTGTTGCGATTTCGCAGCGGCATCGGCGGCACCTGAATCTGAGCTGTGATTGGCTAAAACGAAAAAACATGGCGGATTTCGCAGATGCCGCCGACATGCCGCCGTCATGGGGCTGTGGCGGTGATAGCGGTGTTTCCCATCATCTAAATATTAAAGTGATGTAATTTCACTGTTTTCTCGGCCCTCTAGCTAGCAAAAGGCACAACCTGTTGTTCCCAAATTTGGTATATGGTGTGGGGTGGGCCATAGCTCGAAATTAAGATATTTCGCAACAATGTGAGATTTTTCAATTTTGAGATCCAGTAGGCCGAAAATGCTATGTTGTTGCTTACAGTAAAAGTGTTTGGTCTGCTCCTTTGTTTATTAGGCAGTAACGGTATGTTGAGTGACTGTGAGTGTATAGTACGACTTGGCTGGGTGGAGCGACCGCTCCACTAGATATAGAATTTTTATAGAAATCTTATAGAGATTTATTCATAAGATGAAGATGAGGAAGAAGAAGAAATCGAATAGAGTAGATTAGATTTAGAATAAGTATGAATATGGTAAAAAGTGTGACAGGCTTGGCCAGCCGGTATTATATTATGTACGCATGTTTTGTAGCCTATATTTTTGTGAGCGATTTTTCCCACTCCAATTTAAATTGGAAATGTGCATTTATGTATGCTCTGTGAAATAAATAAAAAAATCTCAATCTTCATCATATCTAAACAAAACAGATGCGAAATTATCTTTACTCAATCTAACTCAATTTACTTTTGAAATATACGATTTTGTAGACATCGTGAATGGAAAGCGAAAATGACATCATATTTGACTTCATATCATTTCACTCCTTGACACGAAGACTCCTGTATGAACTTGAAATTCAGAGTAAAAGACATTTAGAATCCATGCAATGATTTTATTCCTCTATCAATTTCCGTTTTTAAACCCCTGTTTCAGGTAAAACAAAGATCAATCCAATAAATGTTATGGAACCCAAATAAATACCTGTAAACTACACGGGAATGTAGAAACATTTTATAAATATATTTTGTAGCCCTCGAGCGTTATTAAATCGAAATTTTATTCATCATTGTTGAAAAGTAATAATAAAACATTCAGGCAATCTAATTACGTATTCGAAACGAGCATTCATTTATTCTGTCCGTGACTGATATACCATCGTTATCAGTCAATATAATATAAATGTATAATGATTAATAATATTGAATGTAACAATGTATTTTGTACATCTTGAATTCAATTTAAGTATATTGGATTAATTCAACACACAGAGTAAATTCTAGATATTTAATTTAATATGAAATGTTGCCTCGAGCTCTGTACCACAAATGCTGGATTGTTGGATACCACGGTCCTCGTGGTATCAACTATTTACGCAACATGCTTAAAAATTTAGCTGATTACCCAAAAATATATTTATTTTTGATAATGCCATACTACATATACTACATTACTATGTGTACTACATTTAAGAACATTAAACAATAATAAATCTAAAACTTTAACGCATGAAGTATATGAGGAATCGAGTTTGCTTTCTAGTTGTAAAATGACACACGTTTGTATTGTTTTAAGTTTGCTCATAGTTTGTCCATTTGTCAACGGGAAAATTAGTATTTTATCAAATCTGTCTATACAAAAAACAGATTTGCGATAGGTGAATAGCGAATAGATTAGCGATTGTTTTACATTTCAACAAAAACAAACATTGTAACGAAAATCCTACATCTGCCACCGATTGTAAAATTATCGCGATTCTTTATCACTAGAATAGTCAATGTGTAGCTTAATGATGGCCGATATAATTAAGTCGTAAAACCCGCTATTTGTTCAATATTTTGCACATAATTAATCTCTTCTGTTCTGAAACACTTTAATCAAATGCATTCTATACATCTGCTTTCCAATGTAAATAATCAGCACATCTCATATCGCAAGCAATATAAAGGCTCGCTTATCAACATGTCAGAAAGAACTGTTCCTAATGTTGCACTGATTCCCTGATCTTTGCCATTAGGCCGAGACTTATCGATCGAGATGTCGCTTGCAATCTCATTACTCGTCGACGTGATTGCACTCGAGTGCACGCCAAGTGCATGCGATGCACTCGTGACTCTGACTCGAGTATCAGCAGGGATTAAATGCTCTTTAAGTCTCGTGCCCTCGGATCGATTTTCAATCAAGACTCCATCAAGGCATGATAACACAATAAAGCGCATGAACTGCGGACAAGAATTTGAAAACGATAATGAAAAGTAAATTGAAAAGTGGACCAACAGCGCGACTAACTCTAATTAGGTTTTGTAATTAATTATAAAACCTCCTTTTCAGTTTGAGATGTACGTACTTCCAGACAATTTGTTAAATTTCTAGTTAGTGGAAATAGTTTCCTTGTATGTATAAATAAACAAAGGCAAATCTTTTTCAGATTGAAAGAATCTCATATGAGATTATTTTACTTTTCGGTCAAGTAGCTAACTGTAGTTTAATAGTTTCTTTACTAGAGCATCATCAGAGATCATTTGAGATACCTATGGATATGCATTGGATATGGAGCTGGTCAAACTATAATGTTTAAAGAGAGTTGTCGGACGTCGTTTGCTCTTTGACTCCGTTTCCAGTATAGTGGCTAGGAAAGTAATGTAATAACGGAATGTAATAACGTGGAATGTATTAATTATAGATATTTATACCGTGAGCATTTTGAAGAAGTCACATTCCTATTCCAAGTTCTTGAAGGCAAGAACTGTCCAGAGAACTTAATAAGAAATATTTAAAAGTAATTTTCTTCTTAGATTTGGTCAGCTATAAGCGAGCGTCACCAAGGTACTCCGAACCGAGTGTTTCTTGTCAGTTTGTCTATGTTTATCCTGCAATGCCACTAATCGATCATAAATCATTGAAGAGTCTGTGAATGAGATCTTGTGATTGGTTGAAAATTGAACGATCGACAACTGCAAATGTTGCAATGTCATTGCGACCAAGATTTTTTTTTTTTTTATTGTCAGACAATTCCATGAAGGACTTAAGATTTAATGACATTTTACTGCTAATTTTATTCATCATTTTATTGATATTGATATCATTTTAATGATACATTTTATGTTTGTTTTGAAATATTTGAATGGGTGTAAAATATATTTGAAATTATTTTTCCCTTTGAATTCTACAAATCTGTTGGAATAAAATCTCATCAAATTTCCCTATTAGTCGTTCGACATGTTATGCGAGAAAAACACCCACACCAACACAGAAGGACAGAAGTCTTGAATGGAGAACTCAAGTTGAAGTGGGGCAAACTTAACAACCGCTGAAAGGAAAAGCTCCCCAATTACCTATCACAAATTATCCTACTCTGTAAGAAGTACTTTTCAAGACAATGAAACGAATTAAATTCAAACTGAGTGTTCTCCACGAACAATTGTAACTTTATAATTGTATCGCGTGTACAATTACTACAATTTCATATGGACAATGTCGTTGTCACAATGGCATTTAATTTCTCATTCCATCTACAAGACCTAGGTAATTTAATATCGCTGCAAGAGAAAGTAGGTTGAATGAACTTTACGCAGAAGACGGAAAGCACTCGGGGTAGACGGAAGTGTTCAGTGAGGAAGTAGTGGCGCGGAGGATAGTGGAAAATCAATATTTAAATTCAAATATTATTGTCAGTGTTTTTTGTGAACTCTATAAATGCTAAGAATGTATTGATTTTAAAAATAAGGAGTTGAATTGGCCCACATTTTGATATCACTACTTTTCTTGGCTGAATGTTTAGTTAAATTTGATTAATTTTTTAGATGAGAAGGCGAATGTAATGTGTCATTTTTACACAGAAAATTATCCGTCTTTTTTAGAATTCACCACGTAGAAATCCCAAAATTCAGCCTTGAAAAGTAGTGATATCAAAAAGTGGGCCAAGTCACACTTTTTTAAAAATATCCATACATTCTTAGCGCATCTTTTTTTAGAGCATAAGGTAAAGATAAAGTATATTTGATTTCTGTCCTTCACTTCTACTATTTTGTATAGCTACTTACGCGATGCCCAAGTAAAATTAAAAATTGCGCCAAAAAAAAATAGAACCGTTTAAAAGATTAACTAAATATTTTGTCATTTGGACCAACATTTGGGGTGTTTCTAGAGGAGAAATCAATGTAAAATTGGTGCTTGCTAACTTTATCAGCTTTATCCTATAAAGAACTAATAAAAAGCAAGAGGTAAAAAAACCGTCCCTAAGATGATTTTCAGACCTATCTGTCAAGAACTTCAAGAGCAATTGTTTACGGACATTTTATCTTGTTTTGATATTTTTGACAATATTCAAAAAAATTCATAGAAAAATTTAAGAGCTCAACGGAATGTGACACATTTTTCAAAACGCGTTTTTTTTGCTTTAAAGGAAGAATCCGTAAGCTGGCGCAATCTATGTTCGAAAATAATGAATATTCCCCCCCCCCCCCCCCTAAAAGAAGAATTGAAATGTTTGGTTTACATTGGTGGTTTATCTGGTGATGGTTGGTTTTTAGTGGATATGTCGCTTAGCTCTCCTTTGACGCAATTAGTCTTGAAGATTTCCAAGGTCATTACTTTTCAAATGCATATTAAATATTAATTCGCATGCAATACGAAGGGGGCTAGCTTATCAATGCGATACACACAGAACGTTTTTCTAATATACGTTGCACGGAAATAGGTGCAGCGCGAGCGATTTTGCCGCTTGTTGCAAGCACATTTTTTTTGGGATACGATTGGAGACAAAATGGGTTGACGTAATGATTTGAAATTTTAATCGTAGATTTTAATAGATAAAAGACAAACTTAGGGTAATCACTTGGTACATTTTAAATTTTTTACTTTGTTAATTAGTAATAATAAGATGATGTTTGGTGAAAAATTGTATATTTTCTTGTCTTTCTGGGTGCCGGATTAAATTTAATTATAAAAAAGTGCCAAGTGAAAACCCAAAGTTTGTCTTTTATCTAATCACGATTAAAATTTGAGATCAATTGGTTCACGGTTTTGTTCTCCAATCGTATCGGAAATTTCATAGTTTTACGCGGTTTTGTTGAATAACAGGCACCTTATTAAAAAATTAAAAAGTGCTACTAATATACTATCGGACTGATCATCCAGTCAAAGTTACACCCACTTCTGAAACCATTTTTCTCTCTCAATTTGCTAAAACGCCCGAGCGCTTGTAACACCTTAATATCATGAGATATGCTCTCACAATAATAATGTATTGTATTGTCTTATTATGAGCAGAGAGAACGCCGTGCGGAATTCCTGACAACTGAACTGCCTTCTAGAGACCCCCATTCTACTGCGAGTAATAATTAAGTAGAATGTGGCGCATCTCGGCACTTGCTAATTAGGAAGTTTCCTCTCTAACTTTGACAGTTATTACAAGAAATAGTCAACGCCACCAATATTAGAGTACCAGGAAATACCATTGACTTTGTTGACGCGATTCGTATTGCATGCGAATTACTATGTGTGGGAAATGATATGAAGGGATGTGTGTTGTGAAAAATATCCGACCGAACCGGGGCTCGAACCCGGGACCTCTCACTTGCCGGGCGAGAGCTCTACCAACTGAGCTACCCGATCGGACGGACGGACATTTGACACAACGCACTGATGAGGGTGAGAGATCTCCTAGGAGAATGGAATGAAGGTAATGATTGGACATTACAAGCTATCAGACCATCGGTAACGATGCTGTCACCATGTCTCTTTGCACTTGCGTGCGCAACCCTCTTTTACTCGACTTAACGAGTTGCTTTTCGTTAAGTCTCTGCGGAATAGGTGGGAAAGTTTGTGCGTGGGAACGATTCTGCGGAATAATATACCTTGAAAATAGGGGAAGACAATTATGTCAAAGGAGCAGTGATAATTTTGTATTCTTTGAATAAATTTGTCAAATATTTCAAAACAAGAATAAAATGTCCGTTAAATGGAAATTATTCATGAAGTTCCATACAGGTGTGTTTTAAAATTATATAACTAAAATATTGGTCACAATGACCATGCAAAATTTGACGTTGATCGGTCAAACGGTTCTATTTCTAATTTCAACCAAACCTATACCGCTCATATACGAGTACAGTTCCCCTATACAGAATATATCGTAAAGATACAATTCCCCATCTCTGTAGTGGTAAATCCTGCAACGTCATACATTTTAAAAGCTTTTAAAGTGTACCGTTTGTACACTTCACTTCACTAAGTCGAATTTCAAAGAATTTTAAATTAAATAAATGCATCCAAGAAATGGATGAGCAATCTAAAAGCTCTTCTTCACGGAAACTGAATTAAATATTAAACACATCCAGCATGAAAATGTTCTGCCACAGTAAAAATACCTCTTTATATTCTTTTTCTCTAATCCATACTGGTAGTGTCTCGAGCTCCGACGTTGCCGTTTTACTCACCGACCAAGCTTGCTCCTTGTAGTAGGAATATCGTTGCCAGTAGAACCATGGCAACACCGCTCAACGTAGATCACGACCTTGAAACGTCGCGCCAACATCCCATTGGTCGGCTAAGGCGGTCACGTGGCCGGGGGTGTGACGTCATCTACAATAAGAAGAAGGAAAGACATTTAGTTGTTTTACAGTTTATTTGAAGACGGGCTGGGTAGTGAGTTTGACCTTGAAGAGTGTTTAATTGATTTTTATCAATATCTTTTACCAATGTAATTGTTAACAAAATAAGGCTTTGTACGAGTATTCAGAACAGTTCAGTGAAAATAATTCCATAGCTTGGAATGGTTTATTAGATATACTTTGTCCTACAGACGTTTAGTGCCCGAAAATTAGTAAAATTATGGCACTAAACATCTGTTGGACAAAATAAAACTAATAACTTATTCCAAACTATGAAATTATTTTCATTGAACTGTTCTGAATACTCGTACAAAGACCTATTTTGTTAACAATAACATTGATAAAAGATATTGATAAAAATCGATTAAAAACTCTTCAAGACCACGCTCACTACTCAGCCCTTATTTAAGATCATATTGAGAAATGTCACTAGATGCTTGGTGATCGTGTAGATAAGGGACCATATGAAGCGTACAGGGAAAGAACGATATGAGTCATTTTTTTAAAATTAGATCAATGTGTAATCTTGCAGTGATTTTTATGAGCTTTCAGAATATACCCTCGGGTTTTAGAAAATATTGCCACAAAGTCTTGAAAAACGCAATTGAAATATCGATCTGTATGGAAGAGAGATACAAGTTTCAACATAAAACTTCGTTTATCTGAGTTTTATCCGAATGTGACATATAGCGTTATTTCCCTGTAGCTTTCATATGAAATGCATGGAAGATTCTTATCATCAGCCCTCTTGTATAATAGTGGAGTAAAGATGTCTAAAATTAGTGCGTTTGTGATACTATTCGTGAAAATTGGTACCCTTACTAATATGAGTATGGGGAATCCAAAAATCGATGGCACCAACCTGAGTAATTAATACTTTCTGCGTAATTAGCATAATTAGCATAATTAATAAACATGGATAAAACAATATATAATTTTATAATATGACCTTTATGGGTATCCATCGAAAGCTCGTCATGTCTACAATATATATAAATCATAAAAAGTTAAATTTTTTCATTCACATAATAATTAACCGTATAATTAATTATTTTATAAAAATCGTCATTCAACAAAAAGCTTAAAATTACCCTCTCAGATTTTGATAAAACTTGGTAGGATTGGTCACAAGCCCAAAGTAACACATAGGTATTTTTTGGTTTGTCCATTTATTGGGTACTTTTGGATTTCCAGGCCCTCAAATAATCAAAATTTTGATTTCCATTCCTTCACTTGAATTGTTCTAACTTTTACACCGTTCAACTCAAAAGCTTCGTCTTTTTCTAATAGTGTGAAACTTATTGCTAGGGACTAAGAAGTAAGTACATTTAAGGGGGGAAAAGTAAAAATTTTGGCTTTCAAATTGCCTATTCACAAAAAAGTATTTTTTGCAATTTATTGAGTAATTAGTGCGTTTGTGAAAATTGGTGAAAATTGGAAAACGTAAAAATTGGTACTCTTACTAATTCGAGTATGAGGAATCCAAAAATCGATGGCACCAACCTGAGTAATTAATACTTTCTGCGTAATTAGCATAATTAGAATAATTAATAAAATCGACATAAAAATTACATTATTATATAACGTGGTCTTCATGGGTATCTTAAGAAAGCTTGTAATGTCCACAATGCATATTAGTCGCCATAAGTTAATTATAGTCATTAACATAATAATTAATCCACTTATTAATTCATCTGATTAAAATCGCCATATTCACACAAGGCTGAGATCAAAGATGTTTATGATGAGATCAAAAACAAGGTTTGTAATTTAAGCTTATAAGTAGTATAAACAATTAATCAAAATTTTGTATTTAGTTCCTAATTAGCATAATTAATTATGCGTAATTAATTATGCTAATCTCACATTTTGATAGAAATGTCACTTGATATTCAACAAAATTGAGGTTTTAATATCACAAATAGGTCACTTGTGTTGAATAACCACCTTTGGTTGCGTATCAATAATATACAATTTTCTATTAATTAATTAATTTTAATATAATTGCAATTAATTACATAAAATCAAAATTCAATATTCAAAACCTCAATTTTGTTGAATATCAAGTGACATTTCTATCAAAATGTGAGATTAGCATAATTAATTACGCATAATTAATTATGCTAATTAGGAACTAAACACAACATTTTGATTAATTGTTTATACTACTTATAAGCTTAAATTACAAACCTTGTTTTTGATCTCATCATAAACATCTTTGATCTCAGCCTTGTGTGAATATGTGCGATTTTAATCAGATAAATTAATTAATTAGTGAATTAATTATTATGTTAATGACTATAATTAACTTTTGGCGACTAATATGCATTGTGGACATTACAAGCTTTCTTTAGATACCCATGAAGACCACGTTATATAATAATGTAATTTTTATGTCGATTTTATTAATTATTCTAATTATGCTAATTACGCAGAAAGTATTAATTACTCAGGTTGGTGCCATCGATTTTTGGATTCCTCATACTCGAATTAGTAAGAGTACCAATTTTCACGTTTTCCAATTATCACCAATTTTCACAAACGCACTAATTACTCAACAAATTGCAAAAAATACTTTTTTGTGAATAGGCAATTTGAAAGCCAAAATTTTTACTTTTCCCCCCTTAAATGTACTTACTTCTTAGTCCCTAGCAATAAGTTTCACACTATTAGAAAAAGACGAAGCTTTTGAGTTGAACGGTGTAAAAGTTAGAACAATTCAAGTGAAGGAATGGAAATCAAAATTTTGATTATTTGAGGGCCTGGAAATCCAAAAGTACCCAATAAATGGACAAACCAAAAAATACCTATGTGTTACTTTGGGCTTGTGACCAATCCTACCAAGTTTTATCAAAATCTGAGAGGGTAATTTTAAGCTTTTTGTTGAATGACGATTTTTATAAAATAATTAATTATACGGTTAATTATTATGTGAATGAAAAAATTTAACTTTTTATGATTTATATATATTGTAGACATGACGAGCTTTCGATGGATACCCATAAAGGTCATATTATAAAATTATATATTGTTTTATCCATGTTTATTAATTATGCTAATTATGCTAATTACGCAGAAAGTATTAATTACTCAGGTTGGTGCCATCGATTTTTGGATTCCCCATACTCATATTAGTAAGGGTACCAATTTTCACGAATACTATCGCAAACGCACTAATTTGCCATTATATAGGACATCTTGACTCCACTATAACAGCTAAGCGCGGTTTCATATTTTAATGAACATTTCATAGAAATCTTTGCTGTTGACATTTTAATTAACATCAACCAACCAACTATTCAATTTTCAAACTTCGGGGGGGGGGGGGGGGGGGATTCATTTTTGGGTGAGATCAATCTTGCAATATTGCAATAGGAAAGCGAACAGGATGGTAAATTATATGATTCTTTACTCGTTTGACATCTAATGTGCGAGAACTAAAAAAACAATAGAGGTTCAGTAATAAATTATCATTAAAGACATATTGTTAAAGACAGTGGTCAAATTAGTAAGTACAAAAATGTTAATACTTATATCACAATGAGCACATTGAACTGCACTAATTATGGTTGACTTGATTATAAATATTTCGAACTTTACAAATTTGTGCATCAAGTTTTAAAATGTCGAACACATCCCTTTCGGAGTAGTAGTAGTGACTCTTTACAAATTATGCATATTCATATCCAAGGTACTGCTATTTCAGAGAAACTTTCGCACAATTTAACAATTGTCCACCCAACGTTGGCATTATTCCGAATGCTAATGATCCAAAGCAATCAAAAGTTATTGCAGTTCCAATGATAGTCGAGTACAAAGACATTCCTCATCATGGGAGTTCATTGTCATTCATTATTCGCATCCCCTTCTCGCTCAACGCCTCTCTTTACCTTCCAACTTCTCTGCAGCTTCAACTTGAATAACTTTGTCAGTGACGATGGTTTGAATATTCAGATAATGTTTGGAGCGTTTTCGTGTTTGAAAGTACTGGATTTTGGAATATTAAATTTCGTAATATGATTAAAGTTTGGATTATGCAAAATCGATAGGTAGTGGTTTTAAGGTGATACTAGCGCTCGGCCGTTTTAGAAAATTGAGAGAGAAAAATTGTGTCATAAGTGAGTGTAACTTTTACAGGATGTTCACATGATCAGTCTGATTGTATATTAGTAGCACTTTTTCATTTTTGCTTATTGCATCGTTAATTAGGCGCCGGTTATTCAACAAAACCGCGCAAAACGATGAATTTGCGATACGATTGGAGAGCAAACCCGTTAACCAATTGATCTCAAATTTTAATCATGATTAGATGAAAGACAAACTTAGGGTTATCCTTTGGCACATTTTTGAAATTTAATTTTATACGGCGCCCAGGGAGACGAGAAAATAGCTAATTTTTCACCCAAAAATCCACTAATTATTACTAATTAACGAAACAAAAAATTAAAAATGTACCAAGGGATAACCCTAAGTTTGTCCTTTATCTAATCACGATTAAAATTTCAAATAATTTGGTCTACCCATTTCGTCTCCAATCGTATCGCAAAAAGTGTCTACAAAAAGCAGAAAAATCGCTCGCGCTTGCAGCACCTTAATTTTCAGATTTAATGAATCTCGTGTTTAAGACGTTGTACATGAAGATTCATTTAGTTTTTTTCTAGGAAAGTGTTGAATTTTACATATTATGGCACGTGTGAGGATATTGTATTGTAGAGAGCAATGATAAAATCAAGTGCATAATTTTAAAGGGGACGAACTCGCTTGAAGTATCAATATGATTTGAATTGAGGCCATGTCACGCAATGTACAGTCCATCACATGAGAGCGTGAAATAAATCATGAAATATTCTGTTTGAGCAAAAGCTCAAGTCGTAATCGTTGTCCAATTATCATATATCGGTTAACTAATTATTTAATTTTCGTTTTTTCGATACACTCATTTCGATATACTAAGTACAGGTATTATTATTATTTTATATTATATTATGATATTTGTCATAGGAAGATGTGGATGTAAGTCTTCAGGTTGGTTAACTCCGTCGGCAAACAACTTTACAATTTTAATACTATTTCAGAAAGTTCATAGATATTTCTTAAAAGAACCAAGTCGTTGGACTTTGAAAATAACGATTTCAAACGTTATTGAAGTTTTCGACCAATGCATTTCATTACCAACTATGTTTTTGTTTGTTTTCGATTGATTGATTATATTTTGATAACATCCTGATTTAGTTCAGTTCCTTAGTGGTAGCTCCAGAAGTTAATTTCAATTAATCATTGATGTGAGCTCAAATACTAATATTCTGTATTTATTGAGAATATGGACCTCTGAGGTAGGTACAGAGTATTCGTTTAATTAGATTACATTTTTGTTGTTAAGAACAGTAATACTCAATATACTTTGGAAAGTAAATTTCACTGACTTGTCATGCTTCTTTATAATTTAATTATTATCTTTCAACCAACTGTCGCATAATATTGTTCGTACGCAGGCTTCTCATTTCATTTCTACGTCGGTAGAATAGTTCTTCTTTTTTTGTTTTCTTGGAAATGGAACAATTCATCATTTTTATTATAGATAATAAAATAGTATTAATTGATTATTGATTGATTATTTATTATTTCATCACCACAATGTTGAAATGTAACATTTCGATTCATTTGCTAAAATAAATGTATGACAATTTAAAAATATGTGGGTGACCACAAATAGTCGTTAAAAATTCATTCCTAATTTACTTTTATTTTTGCTGCAAATGAGTGTTCGCTACTACATGAAGTAATCGAACGATGGAACTGTGAAACTTATTTGTATGCTGATGATACGGTAATTGTCGTATCTCATAAAAATTTAAATGTGGCTATTTTTCAATTACAATCTTGTTTTACTAACGTGTTGAAAAGTGCTCGATATAACATTGTTAACTAAAATTGTTCTTTAGGTGTGTTCTCCTCACAATAGAGTAAAGGACCAACCTGTAAATATTATATCTCTCATGATTGTCTTCATTGTCTCTATCAAGGTCGTGCTTGTATTGGCTGCTCTACTATTGATTGTACAAAAACAAACACTTGTAAAAAGAATGCCGATCACCTTCCCAAATGAGCTTCTAAACTTCAAACATTAAGACCTCCGTTCACGGAGAGACCAACTCAAAATTTTAGATATAAGTGTAACATGAGCTCTTTACGATCATTCGTCATCTTGACAGTTGTGATAATAATCCCAGGCTGGCTTCCAGTCACGTACAGCTCGTAAATAGTCCGAGATAATGTAAACAAACTCCACACCACAACATTCCATTCATTCAGTCCATCAACAGAAATTATTTCGATGGCAGATCTCTTGAACTCCAAGTAAGAATGCCTGGTTCGATTTCCGAAATCGAATGCCTGGTTCGATTTCAACTAAATCCTTATTTAGTTGTGCACTCTCTCTATTTTGATTTGCAAATCTCCTACCACCCCCCCCCCCCCCCCCTAGGAAAACGTCTGAAAAATCGTTTTAAACCGTTTTCTCTACAACATAAGGAGTTAAGAAATCAAATCAACGTATCAGGTATAATACAACTACAGTAATTACATTTTTTAGTTTTAATTGAAAACGCGTACAAACTTTGTGGTTTCAACACTAAAATCATATAAGTCCATGATGAGATCATATTACCAATGATACTTGGAATTTAGCAGCGAGCGGAGTTGCAAAGTGATAAACAACGCTCATTCAGAAAATGTCACGTACGCAGAATGATTTAATGTGACAGGCGCTCGAGATTGTAAGCGAACCAAAATCCCCCCCTTCCACTATAGGTGCTGGAAGTAAGATTTCCACTCCAAAATAATCGAATCTTACTCAGAAGTTTTCTTCGTCATTATGCATCCAATTGATCTGATTTTTTGTATGTAGATACCCAAAAGAATGAGCTTTGTTGGTATGTTCTTGAAATATTTTTATTCGCTCTGTGAAAGGCACAATATATTACTGAACATCATTGCTTTTTTCTTAAATTTAGGGGTTGTTTTGGGGACTTGGGGATAAAGTTGTGAACGCCATTAAGACAAAATAGCAACACTGAAACATGGGCCATTATTTCAATATTATTCTGCCGCAAAGAGAACGAAATTATCTCAATTTTTGCGTTTGTAAAATTTAAATTGGTAATACTACCCATTTATAGGCTAAATTAGCACTTTGAAGAGCCGTCTTAACACAATGTTCAAACATTTCTATTGAAAATGTAAACAAATTGAAAATTAAAAAATCGACATAATTTCAAAACAAAACAAAAAGGCGTACGTGGCCCGTGCAAATTCAATGTGTTTCTATCGAATTCAATAATATTGAATCAAAATATGAAATTGAATGAGATATTTACTGATGAAATAAAATTTGGGTCAACCAGAATAATCATTACAACATTGCTTAATTTTTATGCAACACCAGAGAGCATAATAATTGTTTACTTTTTTTTTCTTACACTTGATCTAAATGTTAATCCATATGTGTCAAGCGTATATTTACATTCTATTCTGTTATTTAGGTTGGAATAATAATAACATTGGGCATGCAATCTGCCGGATGCTGTAATACAACAAAGCACCACATTTAGAATTAGCTGTTTGCAATGGCGGTGTGTTAGTTGCTGTTGGATTGATTTATTACTGGAGGACTTACACACGCAGTGTTGACAGATTTAACATGGTAATGTCATGTTGCTCAGCTAAAGTAGGGTTAGTGTTGCGTACATGTTGCCATGCATGTTTTCTTACTAGTATTAACTATAGTTACCTATACTGACTAGTGACAAGTTAAACTAACTACCAAATGCATGTTTTTTGGATGTATTTCTTTTCCGTGTAGGTCACGGATTGTTCGGTACATTTTCTAAATATTATGCGTGTATTATGATAAGATTTTCATCAAAAACTTGATTTCATCATTTTGTGGTCATCCATTCTCAAATACAAGATCAAGTTCAACAAATCATAAAACGGTATTTGAACGGTTGCTGGTCAAGTTCCTTGACAATCAATCCTTGTTATTATCAATGAAATCAGTGCTCAATTACTAGAGGAAGATGACTAGTTAGCATAGACTTCATCGGATGATGTCATCAAACATTTGTCAGACAATACATTTCTTTCACCGTTTTAACAAAGAAAGAAAGAAAGAAAGAGCCGTGAGTCATGTGAACGGGAATCGCACGGTTCGTCAGGGCGTTTTTTGAAATTTTGTCTTCTCACTAAATAATTTTAAAAAATCAGATAGTAACGACCCATTACAGCCTAATAGACTAAATAATGCCACACACTGGAGTTCATTATGACCTGTGGTACGGCCTCAAAGTGTTAGATACGATATTTGAGGTAAAATAATCGTATTTAACACTTTAGTTGTACCAGAGGACAGAGGTCATAAAGTACTTCAGTGTGTGGCATTATTTAGTATAATTAAGCTGTGATGGGTCGTTACTATCTGATTTTTTAAAACTATTTAGTGGGAAGACAACATTTCAAAAAAGCGCTCTTACGAACAGTGCGATTCCCGTTTGCTTCCCCAGGCCTCTCAAGGGGGCATACAAGTCTTCGTTTACAAGTCAATACTAAAAATGGGAAGTGATCAGTTGAAATTTTGAAATTTGTTAAGTTTTGTAGATATGATTTATATTGAAATAAATTTAGTGATGTTTGTGATAAAAATACAAAAAAATTGGCAGTCAATGTTTAATCTTTGAACAATAAATTTGTATCACTCTTATGGGAATATCAGAAAAGTAGTCTACTAATATATTATGATGAATATCTTTTTAATTATTTCAGTTCGGTTACATTTTCTTGATAAATACTGTTCTTTAATATGCATTTTATCTTCATTTTAGTAGTTGGAAAAATTCTCAACGTATGAAGAAACTTCAACTGTAATATCTCAGAACCTATTTCGGGTACCCTATCATTTTTCGATATTTTAATAATGAACGAATATGGAAAGTTTCAAAACTTTTTAATCAAGTGCGAGAAATCATGACAAAGGATAATGGAAACAGAAACAGAGAATGTGGGACATGAATCCAATGAGCGGTGTATATTCAGTTGTTTTTACAGCTGAGCTGAATCCGTGCAACTGTCTGAGTCAATATTCAAATACGATGTGATCTCGCTGGAACTGAAAACTCAGTACTGGAATATTCCACTTGCAGAGAAGAACTCGAAATGTTTTCCAGCTTCGTGTTTCAATCATCTCGATGTAGAAGCTCTACGTGTACAATAACAAAGAACTACTAAATAAAAACAAAAAAAAAATATGCAAAATATTGTAGTCATGTCAGAAGATAATATGCAATATTGATATTATTTTGCAATACAATTCTGAAGAGATAATAACTTCGAAGATCGATGTTTTAAAAACATTATATTGAACTGTATAATAGCTCGAAATCAAATCAATTTTCAATTTGTCGTTGGTATTAAATAACAACATAGTTAATTTTATATTGTTCGGTAAATTTGAAACTTGAAGCCAGTGTTGTCCCTGGCTATAATAAGGGTGTCTATATACATCACATTCACATCACATCACAACACATAGTTCATACTAGTTCATAGTTCACACTAGTTCATATGGAACAAAGCCACTGCAGATTGAACAGCCTGCTTAGCTTAGTGGTTAGAGCACTGGCCCGGCAATTCAGGGACGTGGGTTCGAATCCCACAGTAGGAACAATATTTTCAGTTTGTAGTTGGTATCAATCATCATCACCCCATCTGAGGTCATCAGAAAAAAACACATTTGACATAAACACTTTTTGTATAAATCTGATTTTGAACTGCTTGCAGATTTTTGCGGATAACAATAAACCATCGCTTCACCTAACGTTAGTATCTACCTGAATTGACCAATGAAGGTGGGCTTTGCCTTATGAAAAACAAAAGTATTACCCTATAGTACTATTAAATCTCCATGAAATTACCATGGTAACTCCAGGGTTCTTAGAAAATAACAATTTTTCATATTCAGATTCAGATTCTTTATTTTCATTCTGACAATTGAAATTCAGATATATTAAAGAAATAGCCCAACGACCCAACGGCTGGTGTAATGGATACCTCGGTTCTCGTCAGATCACCGAGGTTAAGCCACATCGAGCGGGGTCAGCTGTTGGATGGGTGACCATTCAACTCTGTCCTGCCAGTTGCTGCCGTTGGGCCAGAGAGACTGGGGTGGTTGGGGGTTAGTGTAACGACACCCCTCCACCTGATATCAGTCTCTCGACGGGCGTTACACCGTCCTTGGGATGGGACGTTAAATACCAGCAGAGCGCAAGGAGCTAACTACTCACTCGCTTAACATCCCTAAGCTACGAATCCTCAACCAACTTCACCTCCTATATAATGGCGCATCGTCAATGGAGTAGAGTTGTTGCGGCGGCAGTAGGACTACCAGTCCTGTAACGCCATTAAAAAAAAATAAAAAAAAAGAAATAGCTTACACGTGTTTAAATACAAATCATGTTTAATGATATGCTGGACAATTATTACAGTGGTTCAACGAAACAAATTATATTTTGACAGATGTTGCCAAAGCATTTTAGTTTTACTTTTTAATGCCTTCTGTCACTGGATAGTTTCGTCAACTTAAAAAGGCCCTGCCTCTCTTATGAGAAGTTAATTAAGACTTAACAATATTCAAGCAGATAGTTTAAAGCATTACTATTATTTATGGCAATTTGTAGATTGTAAAACTGTTAAATTCTTTAAGATTCAACATTATTCTAAGAATGTCGTACAAACTTGTCAGACATCTTTGAGTATGGTCTGTTGATGACGTCGTAGAGGGAGGAGATCTACATTGGTCAATTGGAAATGAAAGAAGTCTCCATACTTCAAAATGTTGCCATCAAAAGAGATTACAAACAAGTAAAATAAAATTCTTGCTCAGTGCATTAAATTTCAACTATTTTGCCACCGCTGGTAATGGAACCCCCACGACCTCTTGATTGCCTGTCCAATGCTTGCAGCTGTATTGCATATGAAATATTAATTTTCTCACCATTATTCAAAATGGAGGTGTCGACCAGTCTATTTAATAACACACCGCAAAGTCCAGACGAAAAATTCTCATATTTTCATCAAAGGAAAAACCTCCGCCGTGCATAAAATATAAGTTATTTCTTCCGAAAGATTCCATCACTCGCCAGGTATTTGACTCTGGTTCAAGTGTTGGTTCTAGAGATACGAGAATATGCAAGCAACTAAGTCCCGACAGACCTGACCGAGATGTGCTGGCTTCAGATTGCTTCCAGGACATAATGTTATCTTACTCCGATCATTTGTATGAACCAGGCGTATGCGAAGCCTTGATCAACATTGTTACTTATTAAACATGTATTAGTCGAAATTATTTATTTATCCCAGAGGTAGAAGTCCAGCAGTCCATTTTCTTTTGGAAAACACACTTTTGGAAACATGAAATCAATCTTTAAATCAATAAATATAATAATATTGAAGTATTCTCTTACACAATGATCGTTACACAATTACAAATATGATTGGATGAAGACAGAATTCCGCTCACCTCAAGAATCATTGAAATGCACATAGGGCCTTCTACCTCTGAGGTACTGATTTATCTTCGAGCGCCACCGACTTTACAGATATTCCATGCATATCGAAAGCTAGCTGCAATAACATTGTCTTGTGTTATTTGGTGAGAGGATGCAGGTTTGTATCTTGTTTCTTGCGCATCGTTTCCCCGGCAACATACTCAACTCAAGTGTTGACGGACGAGGAACATCGGTGTTGTAGTTTCCATAATCTTCCCGACTCGCTCATGTGAAAACACTCGCTCACGTGCAAAGATTTCAGATATTCCGTTCCAGTTGCGAATTGTCTTGCTCAGGTTGCGCTGGCAGACACACTGTTCGAGTTGGAATACAAAGAAAAAGCCAAACAACATTGAAATAGTGTCAATATCAAGCTATTGCTATTGGCCTCACCAATGGACTGCTACCTTGACGCTTACGGGATGGTCCTAACTAAGTGCAGTTCAGGGTCGACCTAGTCCCACACAGCCTCGAATGCTCAAAAGAATTTCCAGATTTTGAAGATTTTGATTTTGATTTTCAGAGGTTTGAAGATTTTGAAAGTTTTTTTTATAACTTCTTTTGAACATTGAGGCTGATAGTACCTATGTCCCTCCATCAATTTGCGGTACAGAAGGCAATTGACGTCAGTTGTATACAGATAAAAACGCACAAAAAACACACGTAGAGCACAAAAAAACATAATTACGGAATAATTTGTTACAATAGTTCGAGTCGAGTTTTTACATGGGTCAGTTGGAATAGAGCATTACATAAAGACATGGTAGAGTTAAAAGTATTTTCCCAAGTAATGGATCCATTTTATGTGGATTCTCTTCCACCACTCTCGTGGCACATAAAGTAGTAGGTTCAACGCCGACAGTTCGGGTTGTTTCCTAATCCTAAAAGAAAGTTCAACCAAAACAAATATATTATGAAATCTGTGTCTCTGAGGTAGAAGGCCTGAAGTCAATAGTTTAACGTTGCACACTTATGGAATGATGTAATCAAGCTCTATCAATTGCCATTTGACTGACGTCAACAAATACATTAATATTGAAGTAGGTATTCTCTTAAGCCTGATGCACAATTGATATAAGGTTTATGGTTTAGTGTTTAGTGTTTATAGTGTTTTAGAGAAATGAAAGGGGTTGTTTAACGTTATCATGCACAATTGTTACAAGTGTCAGAAGGTTTATGGTTTTTAAGGTATACGCTGAAATAAGAAATCAACTAAATCCATTTCTAATTGCAAAACACTATTTCACCTTATGACAAACCAATCAGAAGAGCAGAGTAAATGTCAATGTCAAATTCGTACGGGAAAATAAAAAGCCTTCTGAAATGATGTCATTGGAAGCATTTTAATTTGATATTTGTGCCAAGTCTTGCTCTTATTTTTGCTTCCATATCACTTTTCGATCATTTATTTAATTTTATCATGGTGAAATAACCTCGTGAAATAAGCAATTGTGCACTGGACTCTGTTATGACATCTGTAACACTTATCGCTACCTTAAACCATAAACCTTAATTCATTTGTGCATCAGGCTTAACACAATGACTGTTGTCACCATAAAAAATATGATTGGATGTGCAGAAAAGGGAAGTCTCCTTAAAATTAGATTTCAGAATAACAGTGATTTTATGAAATTTGAGATGTTGCTGAACACAGATTGTTGTGAGATGAATAGTTTTCAAGGAATTAATTTACAAAGATTGATATATTTCTTCGTATTTCTTACAATTTTAAAACAGGAAAATTGACAGTGACATCATAATTAGCTATATTGCCATGGCAATAAAGGAATCACCATGGTAACACATTGTTGTAGGCTTGGAAATGACATCACAATCCTGATTCTCGTTGCCTGCCGTTTTTCCCGCCAAAATATCCAATGACATTTGAATTGTATGTTTATGAATGAAAATGTTAAATTTTGCTGATGATAAGTGTGTTTATTATTGTTATTTATGTTGATATTAAATAATTAAGGTGGGGACATCGAATGCCACACCCCGAAAATATTTTTTACTGAAATTAGCAATATTTATTAACTTTTCCAATATTTAAACTATATTTAAGTATGAAGGATTCATAAAATGTCATGTAACTTGCAACCCATGACTTATATTGAGTTTTCAATTTGATGCCTTCAGAAGATGAGAAAATTTTTAACACAGGAGGTATAGGAAAATGATTTAGTTTTTGCTGTCTAACTTTTAAAATAGTTCAGGATGGTATCGTTTTATATTTTTTTCCTGATAATATATCCATATGTCTACTAGAAAATTAGTTTTTTGTTGAAATCTATCGACACAAAAAAATTAGATCTTCATTTTAGCGTAAAAATTGCACGATTTTTCTTGGCTGCCATAACATAAGTTAACATTGGGGGACATATGGGTTTATATCAAAAACTAGTTCACGATGCTAGTTTTTGGGGGCCATATTCTGGTGTAGAATGAAATTGTCTATAAGAATGCAAAGTAACAGCGAATTCTATCGAAGTAGGGGTTACGCTCTTCCCCCCTTAACAGGAATAAAATTTCAAGAGACTTCCCTGTTACCGGTTTATGAGCTCACCTCAAGAATAATTATTGACACGGACCTCTTAGGATCTCTACCTCTAAGGTACATATACGATCTAGATTATATAAAAGATGTAAGATGTTGCGAGATCCTCTCAATAACCTAATATGATCTTAGGACCGGAGAAATAAGTCACACAAATACTAAAACTCTACGACGCACACTTCCAAAAGAATATTCCTGTTGATGAATAATTTGGCTCGCGTCTCGAACCGTGTCGAAATTTATTTCATTTGTTTCTCTTAGTATTTATAGTAATCGCGTTTAACGATGCGTTAAATTAACTGCGAATGTTATTTTGTAAGAGTAAGTTAATCTTGCAGAACAGAGCGTTACAAAACGCTAACAAGCTAACAAACATCGAGTTAACTGCACGTTAAATCAAGGAATTTATCACTTGATATTTACACGCTATAATCTGGTTATGTTATCTTAAACCACTGTTAAATAAGCGAATAATCATGTTGTTTTAGTGCTGGTTATTGACGGCTAAATAATACAGACATTAATGCGCGGGGGGGGGGGGGGGGAGGAGGGGGGGGGGGGTTACACTTGGGAAGGTAACTAATAACAAATGTAAAAGCAATATTTTTTAATCAGCGGGAAATCAGCAGGAATAACTTTGATTTTCCCAAATGAATTTCAAGATATTTTAAGCATTTTTGGCATATTTCACTGAATTTCTTCAGCAGCACTCTAAATTTTGTTCATAAACGTTCATTAAAAGTGCGAACTAATTACTTTCCTCATATTTCGAAAGATATTTGGGTTATTCAAAATCTTTATTTGTTCTTATTTGAATTTCATCTTACAATTAGTTTCAAGATGTAAAGGATCACTATTGATTGTTGACTGTGCTAGTCGTAAGAGGGGGGGGGGGGGGGGGGGAAGGAGATATTGCTGGAATCATCACTGTAGGCAACTCGGCGGCGGCTTTAGGTGATTCAAGCGCTCGGCCGTTTTAGCAAATGAGAGAGAAAAAAGGTTTCATACGTGGGTGTAACTTTGCTAGGATGTTCACATGATCGGTCTGATTTTATATTAGTAGCACTTTTTCATTTTTGATTCATGCCTTGTTAATAAGGCGCCGGTTATTCAATTAAAACCGCGTAAAACTATGACATTTCCGATACGATTGGAGACCAAACCCGTTAACCAATTGATCTCAAATTTTAATCATGATTAGATGAAAGACAAACTTAGGGTTATCCTTTGGCACATTTTTGAAATTTAATTTTATACGGCGCCCAGGGAGACGAGAAAATAGCTAATTTTTCACCCAAAAATCAACTAATTATTCATTAACAAAGCAAAAATTAAAAATGTACCAAGTGATAACCCTAAGTTTGTCTTTTATCTAATCATAATTAAAATTAGCCCGCGCTTGCAGCACCTTAATATGACATGAGAATCATTCCTCTTGTTTACCAGAATCATCTAGAAACATCACATAAAACATCCTCACTGTTTCACAGATCGAGAAAGTAATTGTAAAACTCCCAGTCTTATGTGATCTGTGGTTTCTTCTTTACTTCTTGTCATACTCATGCCTCAGGGCGCATGTCAAGGGAACAAAATGTCACAATGGCAGACAGAAAAACAATGGTAGTCATTTGTATTAAAAGTATTAAAAAAACAATGCAAATTCGTCTTGTTGTGAATAAAAAATGTATATTCCGCATATTATTTGTTTTTATACGTCACTTTATTCACAGCGTAGAATATACGGAACATGACAATCATTTTTTTTTTTTTTTAGAGGAAGTCAAGGAGAAAAAAACATTTACAATAATTGCTTCTTTTCATTTTATTTTTTATCTTCATGGTTATTTGCTTTGTAAATGTGGATTTATCGTGGAATTTACTTGCCATATGCAGGATGGCTAGTTTAGGGCTACATAGGTGCCCTGTTAGATTGCTTTTATATTCTTTTCCATTTTTAATTTTCAATCAATCACAGAAACTCAAAAATTAATCTCACGTGTCCACTCTTTTGACATTAGTGTGTGTGCGAAATTTCAGATCGACTGGATGAACATCTATATCCAAGGGTTGAACCCTGTGTAACCCTTGAGTAGGTATAGTGACTGGGCATGGCTACAAAAACACACGCAAAAAGCAGGGAAAGTACCATATGGGTTTCGTAATCGTTTATCAGTGACTTTTTCTTAATTATAATTTATAATTTATAGTTTATATCTTAATTTTAAGTAAACCCTACCCCGACACAAGAAGTTCCTTCTTACTGGGGTAGCATATTTACGTGTACGATGTACTGATTTCAACAACAATAAAGTATCTAGTGGAGCGGTCGCTCCACGCCAGCCAAGTCGTACGGCGCGCGCACACACTCATTTAAAAAGGCTGGAGCAAACCCACTTTTACTGTAAGCATCAAAGTGGCATTTTCGGCCTACTGGATCTTAATATTGGAAAATCTCACATTGTTGCGATATATCTTAATTTCGAGCTATGGCCCACCCTACAACATATATCAAAATTTGGGAACAATAGGTTACACCCTTTGCGCGCTAGAGGGCCGTGAAAACAGTGTTTTAGGGCGGTTTTCATAATAATAATAATAATAATCTCAGTAGTAGTAGTAGTAGTAGTCTCCTGGAATTCAAATCCGGTAAACAGGCCAAAGCCTAAACGGCTGAACCGATTGATCCCACATTTTTACCACGTGTGCACTTTTGGCGTCTGATTTAACCTTTACCCCATGAATTTTTTGTGCCGCCATTTTGAAACCGGAAGTGACGTCATATCTCGTCAACGGCTGGACCGATTGGAACGAAAATTGCGCCAAACGATCCAGACGGTCATCTATATGCATGATAAGTAGCAAAAGACTAAACATTATGTTAAAGAAACCGGAAATGACGTAATGAAATTTGAAATACATCGATTGGCTTTTTGGCAACAAAGGTTGATCCGATTGTTTTGATATTTATGTAACGAATGTACTTTTGACGTCTCATGTGACTTGTTATAAAGCCAACCGGAAGCCGCCATTTTGAAACCGGAAGTGACATCATATCTCAATAACGGCTAAATAGATTTCAACGAAACCAGCGTAAAACAATTTAGACGGTCAACTTTATGTATTATCATCAATAATATTTGCAGTTTCCCATACCTAAACCGGAAATGACGTCACACATTTTAATAATCTCACAAATTTTTATTTTGATGCAATAAATATACTATTTGAGACAGCTTATAAAATTGTAATCATGTTTCAAATATACTTCAAGGGGTCAGAGATTTCAGCCGCCATTTTAAAACCGGAAGTAACGTCATATCTCAAAAACTGGTAGACAAATCGATATGAAACTAGCGCCAAACGATTCGGAAGGCCATCTCTATGGAATATGAACAGTACAAATAGAATTTTCCTATTTATGAGACCGGAAATGACGTCATTTAAATGTATAAATTATTATATTTCCCTCCTATACAATAAATACATATTCAGAAAGCTTAAAATGATACACATCATTTATAGAAATAAATTCTATGTGGCATTGCAGAAAGTTCAGCAGCCATTTTGAAAACCGAAGTGTTGCCATATCTCGGAACTGGGTTGACTGATTGGAATGAAACCTTTGCTATTCTTCGTGAAAGATCATTTAAATCAATTATTTAGGACCATACGCTGCTATTCATTAGTGGTAACCAAATTGTCAAGAGTGATGATTTTTTAAAAGAATTTAGTAATTGTTCATTTCATATGTGTCACAAGTTGTTAGAATAAACTAAAAAAAGGAGTGATATCCCCATAAAGAACACTTCGTGTAAAAATACCAGCCAAGTCTCTTCTACTAAAAAAAATATATGAAATCTAAAAATTCTGCACTGAAAAGTAATGATATCAAAAAATTTGCCAAGTCAAAACTTTATTTGAAAATAAAAAAATACTTGGCGCATCGATTTTTTAGGGCATTTTAGGTATACTATATGTTTGTATATTTTATGTATATTTTATATCTGGCCTATACTTCTAAGCTATTAATATACACGATGCGCCAAGTATTTTTTGATTTTCAAATAAAGTTTTGACTTGGCAAATTTTTTGATATCATTACTTTTCAGTGCAGAATTTTTAGATTTCATATATTTTTTTTAGTAGAAGAGACTTGGCTGGTATTTTTACACGAAGTGTTTTTTATGGGGTACTTGAATACTTGAATTAAGTGATCTATTGATGTACAGAAGCAATAAATCAAACTGAATAAATCAAATGTTTAAATAACGAGACGATGCTGTGTGTATCATCCAAAAGATTGTGAAGTACTGCTTTCTCGTAATTTTACCCGAGCAGCAAATAGGAAGACTCGAGTGGATCTTATAAAACTAATTTAGAGCTCCTGGTCTCCTGAGAAGGCCATGTTTTACATGAAAATTAAAGAACCTGGTGTGGAAATGAAACAAGACACGTACCTCTGTACACTCGGCACAACAAACATTGATCGGTGAATAAATTTGAATGACTGCTGGTCATGTTCTATAACAATCAAAGCTTGTTATACCTACTAGAGTGAGAAAAGGAGACTTCTGATGGTGCGATCTAGTATTATAGAGCCAATAAGATTTCTTGAACGATGAATTTTAGTTGTACCAAGTGTACATGAATCGATTGGTCGAGGTAATTACTCAGATGAAACGTCGGGGAAATTCTCCTGAGAAATTACCTCCGGGGTAACAACAGACTCTTACCTAATTTATTTTTAAAGAACAGGTGAGTTTTTCTCAAAAGGGTTAACTTCGAAATGCTTTCAGGCTTTTCCCAGTTGCCTGCCGCGATGGTTAGGAAATTCCGTTGATTTTATTTTACTAAGGCCGGATAGGACCAACTTTGGATTAGCTTACTATCGATAGTTAGTGAGCAGTTAACCAATTAATCCAGTTGGCGCGAATTCCACAGCCAATAGGATTCACTAACTTCCACTAACTATCGATAGTTAACTTAATCCAATTTTGGTCCTACCCGACCTAAGGGACCATACCACCACTAGTTTAGCGTAAGTTATCGTGGCCTTGAAGAGTTTTTTAATCGATTTTTATCAATATCTTTTACCAATGTAATTGTTAACATAATAGGGCTTTGTACGAGTATTCAGAACAGTTCAATAAAAATAATTTCATAGTTAGGAATAAGTTAAGAGTTTTATTTTGTCCAACCTGCTTATTTCACTGCCTATGAATAATATCGGCATATTATCTTGGTTTCCATCACAAGGGTATATCTTAGAGAAACAAGCAGTGGAAGCAAGTAACAACTCATGGAACTAGTCCTTTCATCATGCATGTGAATCTTACTTGAAAAGCCTATAGATTGACATGCAAGTCGTCAAGCAAGATTGATAGTGTTGTTTGACACATTATTTAGTTGTTACTTGCCACAATTTCCACAGCTAATTTTGAAGACACCAAAAGAAAAAATAATAAACTGCAACAAGCTAAAAAAAAAATTAAAAATATTTTTCAAGCATCAGAATAACAAAATAATTTACTTTAATAAATTCTGAATTTTTAAAACTAATGCTGGCTTTCCATGCTCCGTTATCTTCCGTCAACGTCCGACACCGTCCGACGAAAACGACCACGTGACTCGTCTCGACCAATCAGAGCCATCCCCAAAAATCTCGGACGGCGAGGGATTGGTCGAGACGGGTCACGTGGTCGTTTTCGTCAGACGGTGTCGGACGTTGACGGAAGATGACGGATCATGGAAAGCCAGCTTAACACGTTGTTTTATGTTAAAAAATAAAAGAGCAGTTTTTTTAAAACTTTATTTGAAATGTGTGAATTGCCCCGTAGACTGGATATAGGCAACCCGCAAAGCATGACGCAACCCGCATAACACATTTCACGGCACCTCCACGGACTCAAAAGGCGCGTTTGAAAGACTGGTTGATAATTCTTCCGCCGTATGCGCCATGATCGAGAGAAGTGGCCAAAAGCGTTTTGAATACATCGGTAACGTTCATTTTAAGTCAACACACACAATTTTAATTTATACTTGTGCTCAAACTATAAACATCTTGCTCGTAAAATATATTTTAATCCATTTTTTCAGCACATACTAAGGCGACTGGTTATTTTATAGGTAATAGTTTTATTTAATATAGATGTTGCGCAGAAATTCTGTAATTTCCGCTTCAATGGGCGTAAAATCTTGTACTGACAGACCACACATCGATTGACGGCAAGTTTTTCCATTCTTTTATTCATTTTTAGACTGTTGATGAGGACTATTATTATGGCAGAACAACCAATGCCATAGCTACCTTGAATGACCACTTAACAGGGCTTTGAAATACCCTATAGGGTAGATAGTATAATGCGTTCCCTTCACCATCTACAGTGTGCAAACCGCCCTCTCTAAGCCCTGGCTCCCAAAGCTCTGTGATCATACATTTAATAAGTAATAAAGCTTTAGTCGGATTCAAGCGGGTGTTCAGCTTTAACATCGTCTAGAAGCCGCAAAGTAATTCAAACCATCGTCTTCGCTGCACGCTCCATAGACGTGACAAGAACTGTCGTCTACAGGACTTGTAATTATGATGATTAACGTCGCACGGTACTGCACTAAAAGTCTGGGAATTAATGGGGTTTAGTTTTGACCCAAAACGTATTGATACATTTGGATTTTTGGTGTCATTCTTTTCAGAAAAATTCCCTCTATAAAATATCAAAAGTCCCCAAAAGTTCGCTCATATGCATTTATAATAATTAGATTTTAAAAGAGTCCTCCGATCATGGAAAACTCAATATCAAATGAAAGCTACATCCATGGATATCATATAAAATATAAATTTTAACTTTCAGTTCAATTTGAACTCGCCATGGGGCATAAGAAGAAATCAATAACGGGCTAAATAGGAGTAGAATAGGGTAAATGAGAAATTATTGAATATGTGTGAAAATAATGCAATTTTAAACGCGGATGATTAAGATATTTAAGTTGAAAGATTTCGAATATTTAGAATCTGCAACTAACCTGCAGATGGTCGAAATGAGCACAGAAAATGTTTATTTGAAATCAACAGTCTGATCGTGCGTTTAAACTGTTGCCAGGAAAACCCTGGAGGCTGGAGCTACTAAAACGCAAATTAATATTTTATGTGACCATTGAATTCAAGTGAACTTTTCAACAATTTATCATTGTTTAGTGCACAATGATTTTTATAGCCAGTGTAAACAGTAGTATTGCGTTTATGAACCAGTAAATCGACATTATTTATATATTTACCCCATCATCGTAAATTCATGCCGGTGCAGGGTTTCCTCTCCTCCCTTCAGTACATGATCCTCACTAGTGGAGCCTCGGCTCATAATCTTCCATTGATTGATATTTAGATACCTAATTGATTTGCCGATAATAACAATATATCGTTAATATTAGGGTCAGTTTTTCAATACTCGCTATAACTTTAAAACCGTTGATGTATTTTCATGTCACCAACCAATAAAATTCCTAGAATGACTGTGCTGTCTAAATTACTGATTTAAGCAGATTATTAAATAAAAGGGGTATATTATTGGTACACAATCCAATTTCTAGAACAAATGCCAATACTTCTACCGCTCGTTTGTCGTTCCGTCTGTTGTATAAAAATGATTACTAACCGGGGTTTACAAGTACAACTTTAACGACCGTTGGAACATTGCCCCGAGAAATGTAACTAACCACAACTCTGATTACCCGTCACAACGAGGACATGTCAGTTACAACACTGCCACTAGCGATAGAGTGGTAAGGTGCAAGGACTACGGACTATATTGGCCACATACCATGAAAGGCTCAAAGCACCGCCATCTCTGATTATTCCATGAGGAGTGAAATATTATTTACCTTGAGTCGAAATATTGTAGTGATTTAGCTCGTTCATAGACCGATTTAAAAATTATCTAGGTGGCTCTGCTTTTCAAAAAATTCCACATGCAGTTTGGTTTTCCATATATCTGTTGGTGTTTTTATCCATTGTTGTAAAACACCAATAGATATATTATGGAAAACCAATCTGCATGTGAAATTTTTTGAAAAGCAGAGCCACCTAGATAATTTTTAAATCGGTCTATTTGGTGGTACACGCACTCGGCCGTTTTAGAAAATTGAGAACGAAAAATTGTTTCATAAGTGGGTGCAACTTTGACAGGATGTTCACATGAGCAGTCTGATTGTATATTATAGTAGCACTTTTTAATTTTTGCTTCTGGCATTGTTAATTAGGCGCTGGTTTTTCAAAAAACCGCTCAAAACTATGAAATTTCCGATACGATTGGAGACCATTAACCAATTGATCTCAAATTTTAACCGTTAATCTGAGCGATCCAATGGTGTTCGCTCCACTCAGCGAACAGAGGGTCTCACATACATTTGGTGCACCGAAATATGATAATTATCAGATTACATGTCTGCTCTCAGCCTTGAAGAATCCTGTTTAGATTTAGATTCTTACCTACGATCACCACACTTTACAGGGATCGGAAACTGTCTGCGTATTGTGACGTCATTCCCATAAGACCAATGCTAAATGATGGCGGCCCAGTGCGTGGGCCGCCGTTTTGCTCTTTCTTACTTCCTGCTCCGTCTTACTTCCGGCCAGTGACCCGCGAAATTTAAAAAAAGTACGCTTTTCGAGTGTTTTAATTTGATTTACACAATTGCCGCCAGGTTTTAAAGAGCTTCTCAATCTTGCCGCTGCTAAAGATGATAGCGCATTGTCGAATATTTGAATTCTGTTCTGGCGGGAGATAAAGACATGTGTCACGTGAGCGACATCACAGCCGCCTGTTCTATGATTGTTGTGTTCAAGGTGACCAAGCACATGGCCAGCTAGTCAGACAGTTTCCGATCCCTGTAAAGTGTGGTGATCGTAGTTCTTACATAATGATAAAACTGAAATAAAAAGTTGATTTTTGCATTATCTTGTCTGTCCGACTTGTAAAGCTCTTAAAGTTCTGTTTTCCGCACAAAAGAAGTTGTCCAGACAAGCCTACGTCATTGTCTAGAGTTTATTTTGCGTATCGTCTTCAGAGAGTTTAATTAATTTCTTTTATTACAGCTCTGTTGTTCTGAGAACACAATGACTGCCGGAATGGGAGAACAAGTTCTGTTTAAATAACGAGCAGCAAAAAATTTAAACTACGAAAAACTAGCAGAAAACAACAGGTAAAATATTAAATAATTTTATATCGTATTAAAATCAAGAAATTATTAATCATATGTTTGAAAAATATCTTACAACATTTTGTACGGGTTTTCTTAAAATTATTAATTGCAGATTCTAATGTTATACAGTTATTTATTTTATTGTCACATAAAGTCAACTCTTGAGTAACTGTAGGCAAATGGAGAGGGAAATTTCAAATGATGATGATGATTGAGTTTGATGACAATGATAGGAAGACGATGAAGAAGAACAGGTATTTGGATGGACGGTGGGAAGGAGGTGGTCGTGATTAAGTGTAATGAACCTTCCCATTTGCCTCTCGACTTGAAGGACCCCGCGGGAGGAATGCCCCCCCCCCCCTCTGAAGGCAGTGAGAACATCGAGGAACTGTCAGAGTCACCTTGTTCTTCGCAAGTACAGTCATGTTACAGGGTACAAGTGGCGCCCGGGGACTTTCTCAACTCTCACTTTGGCGCCTTACACGTTGGTCAGGACTAGATGCAGCGCTCCTGGCGGTACATTTCTAACCAGGAAGCTGGAGGGCAGATAATGAAATCACATAAACCTCCTGGCTCAGTCACCTGTATGACATCATATTTGGAAACGCGTTGATAAGCGAGCACCGACAAGCGTTATACCTCTAGTACCAATACAACATTTGATATAAATTGTAATATTTTTAACAAATGTATTCTCTGGCAAAGATTTACCGAAATTCAAGAATCAAAAATTGATTCCCATCAATTTTTTATTTGAAATCCATTTGTGATGTCAAAATATATCAAAATCGTATTACTTTAAAAAGTTTGTTAACTAGGAAAACGCTCTGGGTAACGCGTTGATGAGCGAGCACGGATACGCGCAACACCTCGAACCGAAATTCTGTCTATCGAAAATGTCATTAAAAGCCAATCATTCTAGAATTTCGTCACAGACTTGTATAAAAATCTCAAAAAATTCCTAAAATATTGGTCCAAATAACCATGCAAAGCTTTAAGTTGATTGATTGCACCTTTATGATTGAACGGTTCCGTGTGAATCTTCAAAAATCCCAGGATCTCCTTCAAAAAATATACCTGGAGCCACTCATATGATATAAGTGTGTCTTCACAATATCAGATCGACTGTTGAACGGTCATTATCAGTTTCATTTGCGTTTGAAAGTTTCTGCTCTAACTACCTTGCCTTGAACTGAAGAGTCGAAGTCGCCGTGAATTTGACAGCCAACACGCAAAATGTCCGTAAAATGTCAATAACTTTTGGATTTAAGGTGATACTATCGCTCGGCCGTTTTAGAAAATTGAGAGAGAAAAATTGTTTCATAAGTGAGTGTAACTTTTACAGGATGTTCACATGATCAATCTGATTGTATATTAGTAGCCTTTTTTAATTTTTGATTATTGCATCGTTAATTAGGCGCCGGTTATTCAACAAAACCGCGTAAAACGATGAAATTTGCGATACGATTGGAGACCAAACTCGTAAACCAATTGATCTCAAATTTTAATCATGATTAGATGAAAGACAAACTTAGGGTTATCCCTTGGCACATTTTTGAAATTTAATTTTATACGGCGCCCAGGGAGACGAGAAAATTGCTAATTTTTCACCAAAAATCCACTAATTATTACTAATTAACGAAACAAAAAATTAAAAATGTACCAAGGGATAACCCTAAGTTTGTCTTTTATCTAATCACGATTAAAATTTCAAATAATTTGGTCTACCCGTTTCGTCTCCAATCGTATCGCAAAAAGTGTCTACAAAAAGCAGCAAAATCGCTCGCGCTTGCAGCACCTTAAACACAGATTAGTATGAAAATTGAAAAAAATGCAGATAATGTCGGTCCCAACCATCATGCGAAGTTATAAGTTGATCGTTCAATCGGTTCTAGTTTAAATTTCAAAAAACACAGAAAAGATGGTTTTAAATTTTAACCTATGGGAGGATTTTGCTGAAACTTTTTATGATTGGGTACAATGTTGGTTGAAATGACTATGCTAAATTTTAAATTGATGGGATCTACCAATCTAAAGATAATTTTTTTTAAATTTGAACCAATCAGGGGATTTCAAAAAAAATTAGGGTCAGCAAATCTCATCTTTGGTCTGGACATGTGTGCAAAATTTCAGTTCGATCGAATAAACGGTGCGATTTGTATACGAGCAGACGACAGAAAAAAAAGAGGTCCGTGCCAAAAGAGCCAAAAGAAGACGCTCGCTTCGCTCGCTCATGTATTAAAGAATGAAAGAAAAACAACCTTTTTCTTAAATTTTTTTTTCCTGTTTCTTTTTCTTTTGATGGAGGTGGCATTATATTTTGTTGCAATCCGTGGCTGGAACCCGCGTATGGATCACGTGATCGTTCTGTACTTGTGCAGTTATATTAGTCAATGTACATCGTCCACAAGAGGGTTCCATACTCGGTTTGCAGCCCAGTAAGATGCCCACTTTCGTAGTTGGTCGATACGTTGCTTATGCGGAACAAGGCAGTTTCTGTAATGGAATCCTGGAGCGCCTTGAACTCGATAAAGTAGTATTCAATATGTCATCACCAAAAATAGATGTATTTATTTTATTTTATCAATACCATGGTTCTCATACAAGGTCATGGGGTGTACCACCAATAACTAGGGCATTTTTATATAAAAGAACCGACTTGCCAAGTCCGACGCTCAGTCGTTTTTCTCTCCTCCATCTTCTTCTCCTTCCTCTTCTTCTTCATCATCTGATTCTTCTTCTTCTTCTCCTTCTTCTTCTTCTTCCGATCCCGGTCTTTCCAGAACGTTCCTCCATCTTCACTATCCTCCCACCATTTATCGTCCCTTACCCTTTCCCAAGACTCTCCTCTTTTTTCCCCAGCCACCTTCACTCCACTCATCCACTTCGTTCGCGGTCTCCTGCTTTTCTTTTTCCTCCCCTTGCTGATCTATCTGCCTCCCTTCTTGGTATCCTCTCTTGTCCCATCCCTTTATACGTGCAAATTGTTTTCTTTACATCTTTCTGATAATCTTCATAATTCGTAAATGTATTCATCGCTCGAATAATATTTGTCGGTTTTAATTCCCTCCGCCGTCCGTCCCGACTGAGTTTATTTAGTTTTCCTCAGTCGAGAGGCAACCTTCTGAAAAGGTTTTCTAGTAAACGGCCGCCTCCTTCCCACCATCTTGATCCCCATCGGCCGAGCTGCAGAAGAGTTCAACGTTCAGAGGGCCGAGTAGTGAGCGTGGCCTTGAAGAGTTTTTTAATCGATTTGTATCAATATCTTTTACACGTTATGTAATTGTTAACATAATAGTTCTTTGCTCAGAACAGTTCAATGAAAATAATTTCATAGTTTGGAATAAGTTATTAGTTTTATTTTGTCCAACAGATGTTTTGTGCCATAATTTTACCAATATTCGGGCACTAAACGTCTGTTGTTGGACAAAGTAATACTAACAAACCATTACAAGCTATGGAATTACTTTCTTTGAACTGTTCTGAATACTCGTACAAAGCCTTATTTTGTTAACCATTACATTGGTACAAGATATTGATAAAAATCGATTAAAAAACTATTCAAGATCAAACTCACTACCCAGCCGTCGTAAGCACCACTATAAACATACCACATCGCCTGAACTAATCAGTAAGAGAGGTTTCAAAGTACACGTGTGGCAATTTACTTTGACTAACTAATTATCAGAGCATGAACATCGTTACATGTGTATAATAAATGTGTATATACTCTGAATGTTTACAATCAAGTAAGGTTCCATTATCAGCATTACCTCAAATAGGTCAACACACCATGACCCTGCCCTTCTATCTGTCTCATCTTTCAAATATGCTAATGGAGGTGTTTCTAGAGTATCTATCATCGTTTATGGCTGGAAATGTTCATCAAGCTGACACGCACTTTCACTATACTCGTATTAGGGAAGGAACTTTTAAAAAGAGTGAACTATGAGTGAACGTTATTTTATTTAGAATGCATGAACGTTGAAAAGTTCGTCATCCAAGAACTTGTGTTTAAAAGTTCGTCACTGAGTTATTAAGCGATTTCAGAAGAGATAATTCATTTTAGTAACCGCACGACATATTATGCACGCAAGCACATTGTAAATTCTACAGCTTCTCAAAAGACAAAAAATAGCTTCATTATTATTTGGAAATAATATTTTAGTAAACTTGAATTTCCATTTTAATTTCTGAAAGAATGAACATGAACTTTCAATACTGTTTCTACCCTGGTAGAGTGTATACAAGTTTAAATAATTGAGCGAGCGTAGCGAGCGTCACTACGGTACTCTTATGGCACTTTCTCTGCGTGTTTTTTGTTGTTGCTTTTTGCCAGCACTGCCAAGGTCAAACCACACAACCAATCGATCTGAAATTTTGTACACATACTTACATGATTTATGCGGTCCCTGGGATCGTTTTTGAACGGGATCCTGTTATTGGTTCAACTTTTTTTTTAAACTTTCGATTGGCTGTTCCGATAAGTTTGTAATTTTGACAAGTCATTACGACCAACATTGTCCCTAATCTTACAAAGTTTCAGCCAAATCCTCCCATTGGTTAAAATTTAAACCCATTTTTTCCGGTGATTTTTGAAATTTAAACTAAAACCGATACCGATCAATTTAAAACTTTGCATGGTCATTGGGACCAGCATTATCTGTATTTTATTTTGCGTGTTGGCTGTCAAATTTCTCGAAATGTTTGATCCCGGCAACTTCGACGCCTCATAGTTCCAAGGTAGTTAGAGCAGAAACTTTCAAACGCATATGAAACTGATATGACCGTTCAACAGATCGATCTGATATTGTGTAAGTACACACAATAATATCATATGAGTGGCCCCAGGTATATTTTTTGAACGAGATCCTGTGATTTTTTTTAAATTAGCAAGGAACCGTTCAATCATAAAGGTTCAATCGATCAACTTAAAACTTTGCATCGTTATCGGCACCAATATTTTAGAATTTTTTTTGGATATTTTTATACAATTGTCTGTGACGAAATTCAAGAATTGGTATTTAATTACATTTTCGATAGACAGAATTTCGGTTCGTGGTGTTGTGCATATTCGTGCTCGCTCATCAACGCGTTACACAGAGCTTTTTTTTAGTATTTATAATAGATTTATCCGAGATTTTTTCCCCCGTAGCGCCTTGGGGTATACCGTCTTTCACCAGCCACAGATATTTGTGCAGAGAGTTTTAATGTGGATTTTTATTTAATTAATTTCGGAACCTCTCCAATGTACTTCTTCGTCTGTATACACATGATGTAGTCTTCTCTAACTTTCTTCTACAAAGTTCTGTACTTATATTTTAAGAATGGCTCTGTTTTGAATGCAGACCTAATAAAATATTTCTCGAAATTAGCTTCGAAAATTTTCTTTGCAACTACATATTACAATAATTTCGTGATATTTAATGTGATTCATGAACCATGAATTGTTAGAGATGATTTCATCATGCGTATACAGATGAAGAAATACAAATATACGGCACAGTAAATGTAAACAATATACTAATTAACGATACAGTATGTGTTCCTTGAGGTGGGCAAATTGTGTAGAGTGATAATTAATTTAAAAACAGAGATCATGAAACTTAATCAGAGAGCAAGGGCTAAGTTAATGTAAGATGACTTGATCAAAGAAGACATCATTTTATGTCATCATTCTTTGAAGACATGAACATGAAAACTCGTCATAAATTCAAACGTCTTACAATTACACAACAAATAGGTACAACAAGAAAGAATGTTCATAGATTTAGTACCAGTTTTTCAATGCTCTGCTAAAACCAGTAAGCTTAAAAGATCCTTCAAATAATCTAATTGGTTGTTTCCAGGGCAATTCAGTCCTAATTAAATGACAAACTGACCCAATTACTAGAATTTTTCTACAATACAATTTTATTTAGTTGAAGTATTTGTAATTGATTTTTTGCCACATAATGTAAAGTGTTGAAAACTATATACTAATTGTAACGACCAAGGCTCAATCGAAAATAGTAAAAAACACGCGGGGACCCCAATTAAAATATTGAATGCCCCGCATAAAATATCGATGTTGGATTGTTGAAAAAGAATATTCCTTGAGGACACATAACCAGAATAAAAGTGCTGCACTTGAGAAATAAAACAAGAGCAATTTCATTTAAAATTCAAAGCCATCTTTTTATTCGAGAAAATAAGGAACACGACTGCACTCTGGTGGATTCTGTGGTACAAGTTCTAGGAGAGGATCAGGGCCCGGATTCTATAACTCCATTGCGATCGCTTAGCAATTTCTTCCATAAGAATTAACATTGAAATAATTGCTAAGCGGTCGCAATCGAGTTATAGAATCCTACCACAGGGGGCCAATTCTTGAGATTCACGTTTTGAAACCGAGTCACGGTTTCATTGTTTAAAACGCAAAAAAGTTGAAGGCTAACCGATAGTTGTCAACTGTTTCCAGTTTTATAACATGTAAACGTAAAACGGTTAATTTTTTTTTTATATAAAAATCTGCTTAGTTGTTTGTTATAGCTAAAAAAAAGTAAACTTGTAACTAAATTTATATTTCAATTGTTTTTCCCTTTTCACTGCTCTTGAAACACGAACAGTAAAAATAAAAAGTGCTTCTATGAAGTTAGAGTACTAGAGTGCCACGCCCACTAGGCACTTCCGGAGGAAATTTCAAAATCCTCTTATTGAAAATAACATGGGGACTTACTTTGATTGCTGGTCATTTGTAAACGAAACAGTGTTAAGAAAATCCCAATACACCACCATTTGTTTCAATCTTTCATTTATAATATTATGTCGACACATCTCTTCAAATATATACCGTAGTTAATCTGTTTAAGTTATTAAACAGCTCCAAAGTGCGACGTTGCGATCTACATCAATAATATATTGTAACACGACGCAGCGCGATGTCCTGGAAAGCGAGTTGGCAACAGCGACTTTACAAAAATGAAAAACAAATGAAACAATTTTCAACAATGATGCCAGACCTTGCACTTCAATTTTCGATTGTTGACGAAAAGCACCACGAAAAGTAAACAAAACTGAAGTATTTCTGTGCTCCTCGAGTTTCTACACTGAATCAAGTTCATATGATAGTTATTTTAATTGCAAGTTACCATAAAACGAGATGTAATGAGCTGTTGAAATGTTGACTTGACAGTTCATTGAATTACATCTTGCACCGGTGTACATTTTCGTGACGTCATACCCTGTGTAGTGCGTTGTTTAACTTGTAACAGATTAACTACTGTATATATTTGAAGAGATGTGTCGACATAATATTATAAATGAAAGATTGAAGTTAATGGTGGTGTATTGCGATTATCTTAACTCTGTTTCGTTTACAAATCACCAGCAATCAAAGTAAGTCCCCATGTTATTTTCCATAAGAGGATTTTGAAATTTCCTCCGGAAGTGCCTAGTGGGCGTGGCACTCTAGTACTCTGCCATCTTTCCAGAAGTGGCTCCTTGAAGAAGTTTAAAATAGTTGTAGCTAAGAGCCAGTTAGCTGGCCACACAAACTCCTCTGAGGACATCGTTTTTGAGTATCAAATCTGTTCCGATTAAGCGTTTATAAACGAGTCGTAGGACATCAGTTAATTTCGTCTAATTTCATCAAGAGTATAATGCAAAAAACAATCACACATCTGAATCAACTTATTATGTTACCTAATAATTACTATCCATTATAAATTAAAGCAATAATTTTTATTTCATTTTATTTTTTTATTTATTATTTATACATTTTTTTGTATGGGGCTTAACGTCGCACTGTTTTGCAGCGAGGCTAATTGCGACGGATGAATGATTATGATGATGATAATTGAACCCCAGATCTCCAGAATACAAGTTCAGAGCGTTACCTCTGAGCCATAACCTGTTAACATTTGAACTGTTGGACAAAATGTCTAAGATAGATAAGTAATAGATGGAAGTATTTTCACCGGTTACACAGAGTTGTGATCCCACATTGGAATACAAATTGTAAATGTGCTGTTTACTCATGCTTTGCACGTTACGAAACATTTACGCACTTATTCATACCCACTGATTGATTTAGTTTCCATTACTTAATTAGCATTTATTTTTAGTTACTAAACTAACATTTCTTACTTACACAGGTCACTAGTGTTGCCAACTTTATATTAATCGAATTCTGGACATTGTATAGCTTTAAAAGTGATGGGGTACAAAAATGGTCTAAAATAAAGTATGTTGGGGGAATCACGTATGCTACGAAATGACAAGAGTGTCTGGGGTATGGGCCCCAGTACCTCGCAGGCCCGGGAAAATATTAACTTCGAAAGTGCATTTGGGCCACTTTCACATTCTGGACTTCAATCTTCGTCGATTTAATTCTTTATCCACTGAATATTGCATTATTTATGGTTACAGTTTCATTATTTTCATCAATTCCGGACATTTTTCTGTCCGGAATGAGGTAATTCCACCATCCGGACAATGTTGTCCAAACCTGGAGTGTCCGGACAAACCTGGAGTGTCCGGACAAAATCCGGACGTTTGGCAACTCTATACAGGTCACAATTGTTTTTAGGTTATCATGACTAATGTAGTGTTGTCTACATCTATATGTTTATTATAATTATTGTTTATGAAAATAGTTTCATATTTTTTATATATTTTCAATTTGTATTTACATTTTCCTAATATTCCGTGTGCACCTCCGCACAGGTCATTGGCTTATGGAGGTGCCATGATATGACCGTTTTATGTATGATACACACGTGTATAAATCATACGGAACAGGTTGGCTCAGAGGTAACGCTCTGAACTTGTATTCCGGAGGCCCGGGTTCGATTCCCGCGGCCGTCCTTCCTGACTGGGGTTTCGTGGTATTCCCTCAGTCGACAGGCAAAATGCTGGGAAGGAACCCTGCCAATAAGCCACGACCGCCTCCTTCCCACCTTCCATCCTTACCAACTCTTCACCATAATCTCCCAATCATCATCATAATCATTCGTCCGTTGCCATTAGCCTCGCTGCAGAGCAGTGCGACGTTAAACACTACAAAATAACAGAGCCAATGAGTCACAAAGCTGAAAGGAAATTATTCTTGGTAACTTATTTCAAACCGGATACAATTGCCCATTGAAAGATAATTCCAATGGCGATTCGTTTCCTGGTTGATTAATTATTCAATGATTAATTGATTTATGAAGCCTCCATTAGTAATTTCTCGATTCATTTATTTTGATGAATAGCGGACCTGATGTTTGACTCAATTGAACATGAAATAATAGCTTTTACGTTTTGACGCTTCGCGTCAATACTGAACTCCTTTTTTATTTGTTTGTCTTTTTGTAGGCACTGCCCAGATAACACCGTTCGACCAATCAATCTGAAATTCTGCACACACACTAATGTAACGTCGTATGTGTGGTCACAAGCAACATAGTTTTTGAACAATATCCTGTGATTGGTTGAAAAATGAAAATGGAACCGTTGACCAATCAACTTCAAATTTTTCAAAATCATTAGACATTTCAGCAGATTTTGAAAATTTTCAGAAAAATCTGTCTCTATTGACATATTACGGATATTTCATACTTGATTTGAAATTGTGTCAAATTTATTCAAATAAATTTCAAATAAAAACTGCTTCTTTGACATTGGATTAGATTATAACCTTAGATTTTTCCAAGATCTATAGTATAACGACCAGCAACTGTCACACACATATGAATTTGCATGCAAGACGCATACATTCAATACATTAACATAATTCGCATACAAGAGCGTTAGTCTAGTTAATGTTCTGATTTTTCTGATGATAACACATACAATGGTATTAATAATAGATGAGAAAATGCTGTTAACGATGAAAAGCATGTCAATTAATATTTCATGCTAAGTAACAATTAGCTAATCTGTACATTGGAAAACAAGAATGTTTTTGAATGATTAAAAATGAATGAATTAACCGAGTAATTGTTAATCAAGGCCCTCTAGTTCGTAAACGGCATTACTGATTGTTGTCGCGTGATAAATATGTAGCTCAAAATTAAGACATTTCACAACAATGTGAGATTTTCCATTGTTGAGATCCAGTAGGCCGAAAATGCCATGTTGTTGCTTACAGTAAAAGTAGTTGGTCTGCTCCTCAGTTTATTAGGCATTTACGGTATGTTGAGTGACTGTGAGTGTACAGTACGACTTGGCTGGGTGGAGCGACCGCTTCACTAGATTCGAGTGTCCCGAACTGAGAGATTTATATTCAAATATAAAAATAAGAAGAAATTCACACACAGAAAATACAACGTATTAACAAAAACGAACCCGTAACAAGGTTACTTTTTCTCTATTTTAAAGCAATATTTCGCGTCCTGGTCGCGTAATGCGACTTTTTGACGCCAAGTTCAGGAGTCGCCGACCTTAAATCACGCATGACATTACACTGCTTATACAAAAATTCGTTTGAAGTTTTTTATTCCTAATTCAAATTCTTCCCTGATGTCGTAGTTATAACAGTATGAATGGGCATGAAATAAGCCGTCTCAACCGCTCAAATTGTCGTCGTATTGGTCGTGCCAGGATGGTTGCTTTTGAATAATTAAATTTCCCCAGTCAAATAATCGAACCGAAAACCAATAGTTGGCGACGACGATTTTGTTGGATTTCAAGTTGAACTTAAGTTTGAACGTCAGCTGAGGTTCGTGACATCGGGCTGCGTTTGACAGAGAATTTGTATTCAAAAGCAGATTACATTTTGCATATCTCATTACTCTCGTTGAATAGGGAAGTCTCGTGAAATTTTATTCCAGTTTGTTTGTAAATATCAACATAAATAACAATGACAAACACACTTATCATCAGCGAAATATAAAATTTTCATTCATAAAAATCAAATTAAAATGTCATTGGATATTTTGGCGGGAAAAACGGCATGTTACTAGAATCAGGAACGTGATGTCATTTCCAAGCCTCCAACAATGGTTACCATGGTGATTCCTTTGTTGCTATGCCAATTTAGAGGATTGTGATGTCATTGTCAATTTTCCTGTTTTAAAATTGTAAGAAATATATCAATCTTTGTAAATTAATTACTTAAAAACTATTCATCTCATAACAAAAATAATACCATATCTGTGTTCAGCAACATCTTAACTTTCATACAATAACTATCTGAAATCTAATTTTAAGGAAACTTCCCTATTGTTGAGCATGGTTCGCATAACCAAATTTATCTCGTTTCATTCTTATATTTTGTTTACTAGGACGGCGAATACTAGGATGCGAATTAATATACGTGTGAAAGTTGCTGCTTCTTTGGCCTTGGAAATAGAGGAAGATAAATCTGATCTGATTCGATACTTTGACATTTTCTGTTTCAAAACGAGTATAAAATAATTTCATTTAATGTCCATGAGTGTATAACAGCTGTTCTCAAAGTTACAGTGAAAAGGTGAATGGGTAGATTTAAATTGATTATTCGTGTTATACTTTTAATTGTCTTTGATGTAGGTTATCGGACTTTTTATTGACGGACATTTCAGGACGCCAATTCTTGGGATTCACGTTTTGAAACCGTTTTACATTTTCTTCGTAGGTATAAAACTTGAAAAAGTTGACAACTATTCGCGTTTTCGAGCAAAGGGGGCACACTTTAGTGTGAGAAAGTGATAGTGCTATAGATGTAATCGTTTTCGTTTCGGCCGCCAATTTTATTGATGTTATCAATGTCATTTTGATAAAAAAGGCAGTACCTATTTATTATCTTCGGAAATGAACCCCAATTATGGTAAGGATCTGGTGGAAATGATAAAATTAAGTAAAAACAAAGTAATAACGTAAACAACACAACTCACAAGTTATTACACCTTCACTGACATTTCGATTCCGTTATGACGCCATGACACCAAACAACGTCACCGAGCAGTGTCATGCCACCTGGAAAGTGCTGCCATCTGGTCAGCCCGAAAACGCGAATTGCTAAGCCTATATTTTTTACGTTTTAAACTATGAAAACGTACACTAGGCACAACAAAAATTGATCGGTGAATATATTTGAATGACTGCTGGTCATTTCCCATACCAAACAAAACTTCTAATTCTCATTGAAATGTGAGGTCACCTACTAGAATGAGACAAGGAGATCGCTTAGACCGACTTCTGATGGTGCGATCTTACATTTTTCAGCCTATCAGATTTATTGAGCAATCAATTTTAGTTGTGCCAAGTGTACATGGTTTCAAAACGTGAATCTTAAGAACTGGCCTCATGGTATGATTAAGTGTTATAAATAATAGCAAAAACACACATTTTATGATAAAAAGAAACGTATACATGTTCAGATTAATATGCAAATTATTATAATACACTGTACACATTAATAACAAACTAATATTCTTTCTCCTTCATACTTCAAATAGTTTCCAACACACTACTTACTGCACGACTTGAAAAGTCGGTAATCTGTCCGTCTGTAAAATGTCCATCGGGAAAAAGTCCGTCGGTAAAGCTTTACAACCTTGGATAATATGATATCTGTGATGGAAATTACAGATCGAGGAGCTCCACGTATCGGTGCTCGCTTTTAAACGCGTTGCACTTGGAAATTCAATTGCAATGTGACAGAACAACGCGAAATTCTACTCTTTTTAAACCATATTTTTATGTACACTCGGCCAAACAAAAATGTATCGTTGATCATATTTGAATGACTGCTGGTCATGTCCAATACCAATCAAAGCTTGTTATTATCGTTGAAATGATGGGGTCACCTACTAGAGTGAGACAATGAGATCGCTTAGACCAGCGGTCGCCAACCGGTGGTCCGCGGACCACTGGTGGTCCGCGAGAACATTTTGGTGGTCCACAGATAAATTTGGAAGTTTACTTTTAAGTTTCCATGCAATTTATTTAATTTAGAAAAATGGCAATTCATTACAAATGTACTAAATTCGGACATGTTTCAATACATAATAATGCCTTTACAAAGTATTGTACGTATTCACTAGCTCTATAATGGAAATAATATCAGTTTTCGAGTATTTTTCCAATACCTGTACATAAGAGTGATTTTAAACGCTTTTTTGGGGAAAAAATGTTGGCTGAAATCGCGTAGAAACGCGCCAAATGACTTCCTGAATACAAAATTTTTCCGGGGCTATGCGCCCCGGACCCGCTTACTACTGGGGGGCCCTCCCCCCAGACCCCCCATTGTCTCCCTCACATATCGTATTTCCCGGCATACCTATTTTACGCGCCTGAGTGGTCCGCGATATATAAAATTGGCATATAAGTGGTCCACGAAGTCCAAAAGGTTGGCGACCGCTGGCTTAGACTGACTTCGGATGGTGCAATCTAACATTTGTCAGTCAATCAAATTTGGTCAACGATCAATTTTTGTTTGGCCGAGTGTACAGCTTTGGAATAATATCTCGATCATCCCTACGCTTATACCCTCCCGCTATACAACGGAGATCGTACAGTGGTATAGCAGCGCTCCGTTGTATGGCGGGATGGTATAAGCGTAGGGATGATCGACACATTTTTCCACGACCCTACCATATTGTATGGACGTTCGATTCCCATCAATTCTACTTATTCTCGCTAGTGGGGGTTTGAGTTACAGCGCAGTTAAATATCGGAATTGGAAGTTACATTTGGAAAGTTGTCAAATAGAATTGAACGTCTTATATCGAAATTCTGAGCGAAATGTTGTCAAAAGTTTCGAATATTTTTGAAATGATACCTGACATTGACGTTGATTTCCACTTGACATTTACATTCGTATGGATCATAGTTGAAGTTCTTACACAAGTTAGAAATAAATTATGCATTCCATCTGGCTGAAGTGCAAAGTAAACTCCAAAATTGAGTAGTGAATGTCAAACGTTCCCAGAGTACGTAATTAACAAAATACTAGCTTCTGTCACTCTTCCGAATTGACGTTTCTGGCGTAGCTTTGCTCAATATCTTTCATCATCAAACCTTCATCCGTCGTCAAGAGCCTAGTTTCAGAACTGAACGACGACGGCGCGTAGGAACTCAACTTGCAAGAGTGGGGGGATAATATTGCAAGAGAACTTTAACTGGAGATAATATTGGCTGAATACAAGGGGGGGGGGGGGGGGTCTAAGGGGAGGGTCTCCAAGTGACATGCGGGTCCGGGGCGCCCAGCCCCGGAAAATGTTTGAATTTCCGGCATGAATTTGGTGCATTTCTATGAGATATTAATACTTTTTAACCATATTTTTATCGAATGTACAAAAACATAGGTAGGGGAATGGGGAATAGGTGAATGTTAAGATTATATTATGTTTATATACAGAATAGCCTCAAAGAGCAATGTGAATTTTATTATATTTCTTTAATTCATATATTTCCCATAATTCATTTATTAGTTTTCGACATTTCACTCCTCTGCAAAAACAAGCTGTACGTCACACGCCGTGTTCCCTGTGTTACGGGATGCATAGAACCGGCTCTGGCTAACATTATCTATACGGCCCGACTCGGCGTGTGACGTCAAATTGTGTTACATGGACAGCTATACAATCTACCAAACTTTGTAAATTCGTTCCTTGAAAACTAATTATCACACAACAAAAATAATATCACATCTATCTTCAACAACATCTCAACTTTCATAAAATATGTATTATTTTAAAATCTAAACTCACTTTCACCGATTCCCCCCCCCCCCCCCCCCACCCCCCCTTCATATGCGCCTGGTGCGACGTTAAACATTCAATAGGTCAACCGACTATCGACCATGGTAATCATCCACATGGCTTGTTTTGTCTTTGACTTGTAACTGTCTCCACATGCTGTATAACAAGGCCTTGTCTTTGACCACCTTGTTTACATTCTCACTGTTTGAGTGTCAGCTACTGGGAATCTGCAATCAATACCGGCTTCCTTGACAGTGTCGACCGGCTCTACAGGTCTCCATCAGCTGTCTACATCATTGCATCATTGTAACTGTCTCCACATGCTGGATAACAACAAGGCCTTGTCTTTGACCACCTTGTTTACATTCTCACTGTTTGAGTGTCAGCTACTGGGAATCTGCAATCAATACCGGCTTCCTTGACAGTGTCGACCGGCTCTACAGGTCTCCATCAGCTGTCTACATCATTGCATCATTGTAACTGTCTCCACATGCTGGATAACAACAAGGCCTTGTCTTTGACCACCTTGTTTACATTCTCACTGTTTGAGTGTCAGCTACTGGGAATCTGCAATCAATACCGGCTTCCTTGACAGTGTCGACCGGCTCTACAGGTCTCCATCAGCTGTCTACATCATTGCATCATTGTAACTGTCTCCACATGCTGGATAACAACAAGGCCTTGTCTTTGACCACCTTGTTTACATTCTCACTGTTTGAGTGTCAGCTACTGGGAATCTGCAATCAATACCGGCTTCCTTGACAGTGTCGACCGGCTCTACAGGTCTCCATCAGCTGTCCGCATCATTGACTGCCCAAGACACAAATCACATGACACCGACCTGTTTCGAGTAAATCACCAAAACGTGTTTCAACATCTGCTTTGTCACTGGTCAAAGTCACAACTTAAACAAGTTTTTACTTACTAAATGAGAACTTATGGCATTCACGGAAATACAGTTTACAATACAGTTTTTTTCGAGTTTTGTCTTCGCGCGAACAAAATTTTAAAAAATCAAAAGATAATGCGCAAGTTTTAACACATTATACAAAATAAAGCCACATAATGGAAGTTCATTACGGCCTCTGTGGTCATTTACTATGAATATATGGAAATGTGCTCAATTTTTTTAATTGTTAAACATTCTATTTCTTATGAAGAACAAACTCAAAAAATCACTTTTCCAAACAAGCCGACAACGCAATCATACATCCATCCATCCATAAAATAGAATGTTTAGAAGACCATCGTGACGATTGAGACAGAAGAGAATGCGTTGACAGCAGAGCAAACACACGTAGAGTCTAAAGCCCCATTCTCATTTATCTTTCAAAAGTATTCTCTTCAAAGACATTTTACCGTGTAAACAAGACAATTTGATGGTAATAGGAAAACGCTCAGTGTACCGCGTTGATGAGCGAGCACGGATACGTACAAATTCTTTAACCGGAAATGCGTACACAACGTACAGAAAACATATACATCCATATGGAATTGAAATATGATCCACTCAATCAACAAAAGAGAATGATGCTTTTCATCGAAACTTGAAAATAGCATCTAAGCACCCTGCTACATATAGCAAATGTCAGTGTTGGGGAGGAACTAGTTCCTTTTTGGGGAACTTTTAGGGGAACTTAATTCCTTTATTTTTAAAGAACTTAGGAACTAAAAAGTTCCTTTTGTAACTTATGAACTTATTTTACGTTATTTTTTAAGTTCCTTTCGAATAGAAATATAGTAGCTTATATGACATGATTTTCACAGAATTTCTAACGAATAATGACCCATTTTATGTGTCTTCCTAAATTTACCTGGTTTCTCAAAATATGCTGCTTGATCGCTTTGCTCACTCAATTTAGAGAAGGGAAATTTAAAAAAAATCCGGTTTGTTTTTGGAGGGCATTGTAACTTAAAAAGAACTTAGTTCCTTACTGGTAACTTTCCAGTTCCTTTATTTGAAAGAAACTAGGAACGGGAACTAGTTCCTTTTTGATCATAGGAACTGGAACTGGAACTGGAACTAGTTCCTTTTTGATCATAGGAACTGGAACTGGAACTAGTTCCTTTTTTTGAGGAACTTACCCAACACTGAGCAAATCAGATTCAATTCAATTGGCACTGGAAAACATTTATTTCGAAACTTCATTTCTGACAGCTATTAAAAATGTCAATAAGTTAATACGTTCTTAACTAATTGGGATGAAAATTTGTAAAATAAGAGACAATGTTGGTCTTAATGACCATGTAAAATATGAGTTTGATCAGATTTATCGAAGACCATTTTCATTTTTCAACCAATCAGGAGTTAAATTTTAACCAATAAATGGATTTCAAAAAAATTAGGGCCAGCAAACAGAAAGGGTTGTCTATACATGTTTGCAAAATTTCGGATCGATTGGTGAAACTGTGCGACTTCTATTGCTCCAGGTAGCAGCCAAAAAAAAGATCCGTGTCAAAAGAGTCAAAGGAGTCGCTCGCTTCGCTCGCTCAATCTGTCAAAGGGTTGTGTAAATCTGTGATCATATAATCACGTTCTATTTGTGCAAATGATTTTATAAAAGATATGACAAAATATTTGAACAAAGATGTTATAAAAGATTTTTAGGACATTTTACGAGAAATTAGGTACAAAACTTAGGTACAAATAATACATTTATGTATTATTTGTATGAAGTTTTTAAGAAGTTTAGCAGGATTGACAAAACTTGACAAGGTAAGAAGTACAAAGATAAGGAAAGATCTGGGAGTGGAGGCTCTAGGTTTCAAATTGGGAAAAGAGAGGTTGAGGTGGTATAGACGATGGAAAGGAATGGCACCGGAAAGAATTCCAAGGAGGGAGGCAGAGCGAGCAGCAATTGATGGGAAAAGAAAGAGAGGAAGACCAAGAACAAAGTGGATGAATGGAGTGGTGGCGGCTGTGGAAGAGAGAGGGGAGTCGTGGATGAAGATCAGAGATGAAAAGTGGTGGGAAGACGTGGACATATGGAGAAGACTTGTAGAAAAAGTTGAGGAGGAAGGAGGAGAAGAAGTTGAAGATGGAGAAGAAGATGATGAAGATGAAGAGAATACAGAAGAAACGTCAGGCCCGGCCAGCCGGTTTCATTAATTAGGCCCTTGTATTTACCTCCTTAACCCACTGTAATTTGGAAAAAAAAGGATTAAAGATTATTATTATTAACCAATTACAAGTCTGCCGTGAGCGGTGTCTGGACTTGTGATTGGTTAAAAGAAAAAAAACGCATAACGCAAAATGCAAATACAGTCTATCTTTGTGAACCGCCCATAAGAATGCTCTTACTATAAGTAACGTCGATCAAGAAGTTTCTCTGTTTTATCGACGCTCTCAAATATTTGCCAGTTGAGAACGAACCTTTAAAACCTTTACAGCCTTTAAAACCTTCACAACCTTTAAAACCTTTAAGAACCTTTATAGGACCTTTAAAGCTACTCTTGTCCAAAGTAAAAACGGTATGTGAACGAAACGAGAGCTCACCTACAAGAGTGACGAGTTAGACTTCATCGGATGCAAATCTTTATCAGCCAGTCTGTTTCTTTCGAATACTGATTTTATTATGGTCAAGTTTACCTGAATGTCACATTCTAGTGACCATGAAGTTTTACTCGGACGAGAAAATGCATTCAAGTCCTCAAAATGTTCCACTCGAGAATGAAAAGCAACGGCAGAGGAGTTTACTTTTGAGTGTCTAAACGCATAGAAAACGGAGCGCCGCAGACTCGCTTATCTAGATTATCAAGTCAAACAAAACAGCGGCGTGTTTTGTTTGAACAAAGCATCCCGTATGCCAGACTTCATTCGCGCTGGAATCAGTCAGTAGATGCTCTAATCAAAGTTTTAATTAAAATTATTCACGGCGGAAACCTGCGTTACGCGGATTAATTTTAAATCAAGAGCGAGCGACTTCTTTTTGGCTCTTAGGGCACGGGACCTCTGTTTTATTTTTGTTAGTGATGCTATACAGTTCACGGATTTTCTCCGATCGAGCTGAAATTTTGCACACATGTATGGACCATTTCTGGGCGTTGCAAACCCTAAATATTTTGAAATCAGCTAATTGGTTCAAATTTAAATTAAAATTATCTTTAGATTGGTTGGTTGGTCCGATCAATTTGAAATTTTGTTAAGTCTTTGCGACCAACATTGTCTCAAATCCTACAAAGTTTCAGCCAATTCATCCGTTAACTATAGTTTGTGGTTTAAGTTTAAATAATATTTTATTTTGCATGGTGAGCAACAAGAGCAAACTTTTACACATTTTAAGCCCAATCAGTCATTACTAATCATTTTACGAGTTTAGTATGGGTTGTCAAACAAATCGTATTGACGACAAATCGTATTGTGCCGTGTCATGTATCGTGACATGACACGTGACATGATGTTGCATGTTCTGTGCTCGCTCATCAACGCGTTACACTGAGCGTTTTCCTATGCCTAGTATGAATTAAAGCTAATTCTCATTCCACTGACGAAACTCTGAATGAAACTTTAAACGCTGTACATGCAGGGAAATACGACTAAATTGAGCCTTTAGTGTGGAACATTCCTCTGCTCACGTTCGACAGATATTATCTGACGATATCTCTAGGTAAAAAAAAAACACTACAGAAATACATAAACGATCGACGAGTAGGAAATTGCGCCCCCGGAACTATTCTCTTCCTGCATGTAGGATAATGATAGGTAACTCGTAGTTCAAAGGAAGTAATTCAAACTGAAGCACACTGAACGATGATCAAAGAGATGATCGTTGAATACAATATGTTAATTGGTTGTTGTATTACAGGAGTTTAATAGTGAATTGAAGTCGAAATTACAACTTGAACAGAGTCAGTTGGACGTCTTAAGGTGGCTGCATATCACGTGACTTTTCAACCAAAAAGCTACACATTTTCAATTGGAAGGGTTCAGTTTAGCAAAGACTTCTCACTCATCAGATAAGTTAGGACACATCTGTTGGAACTTATCTACGCAGAAAAGAACTGCGAAAATAACATTAGATGATTTTACTTCCTTACACCTAAATATTCTCAAATCAAGACCTGAAGTTGAAGGAAATTCTACGAGTTGCCAAGAACAGCAAACATTACTCTAATAAAAAGGCACATATGCATCACAAACCTGACACAATGTTGTCGTCAAAACATGCACTCTTTCTTCCTCTTTACAACGAAATGTTGAGATATTAATTATATCCACTATTATGAATGTAATGTTTAAACGAACAGCACTTGGTTTTGACAGTCTTCACACGCGTACATATAAACGAGATTTGTGTTGTTTTTATTATTAAATCACTGCAAAATTAAATATTATTGAGTTGACTGAGGGTCTGAGAGCTATCGTTATAATTGCAACTAGTGGCTTTTCGGTACACGCTCTAAGATGTTTTTGTGATGTTGGCCCCCAAAAGGGCCGTTTGTCACTACGTTTCGGCAGTCGTAGCGCTGCCATCTTCAGGTGAAGACTGATGTGAGACTGACTTACATCAGTCTTCACCTGAAGATGGCCGAAAACGTAGTGACAAACGGCCCTTTTGGGGGCCAACATTACAAAAACATCTTAGAGCGTGTACCGAAAAGCCACTAGTTGTAAATAATATTGACCGAAAATATTGATAAGCTCCAGTATTCAGTGAATTTCCTTCATAAATCTTCTTGGATTACTCAATATGAACGATGTAAGGTATGTACTCATAGGTAACTATTTCTTTTGGTAGGATGTAGCGAAATAAAGTCACGTGATATGCAATGGCCTTAAGCTAATCTATTATCAGAATGAGCTTCAAGAGTCGGCAACACAGATGATAATATTTTGCATACGAAAATAAATTGGCATGCAAAACGAAGGTTCGCTGATCAAACAGAGAGTGTTCCTAGACCTGTTTTTAACTATTAGTTAAGTTTAAACGGTCATTCAAGGAACGACATTGGCTGTTGCCATGCCAATATAGTCCTAATTATCTGTTTAAAATTTGTAGAGTACTGAAAAACTTTTCATTAAGATTTAATTGGATTAATAACCAAACAAATACTTTAATAAGAAATACTGCAGCTGGTGTAGTTCCTAGAGGGTAGTTTTTATTAATTGAATAAAACCAAGTCACTATTGCCTAGGTTATTTTTGTTTGACGTAGTACTGGTATAGTTCCTTTTTAATCATTATAACCAGTACCCAGTACAGTATCTTCGTTTTTAAACAAACGTTTTTAATCATGCCACAAGATTTTGCACAATGAAGACAACCCACCTTATAGACTGCACTATTCATTGTTTTGTATTGTATTGTATTGTATTGTATTGTATTGTATTGTATTTTATTATCATCCCGTGGACAAGTACATAATACATGTATGGGTATCGTCAGTTGTTGAGTAAGATATAAGATATAAGAATGTATGTACACGTTATAACAAAGTCAGAAATATTTACAAGTCAGAATATTGACAGTTTTATGTACAGTTAAAAATAAAACTAATAAATATTAATAATAATAAAACTAACATAGAAAGATTAATAAAACTAATACTAATAGAACTATAGATGATGGTACAAGATGATATTGACACTGAAGAGTTGGTACACCTGTTATGGTACAGGTACAGTTTATTGCTTCGTCTAATGTCTAATGTAAATTATTTTGAACATAACCATGATCTCAATAATTAATTTCTTAAAACCAATATCTAAGCAACTTAAAATGAACGTACGCATCTATACCTTGTTTTGAGTTTTAAAAGAATGATTATTCACACCCCTAACGATGTGAGGCTATCACTGTCAACACACAGAACTAACAATAACCTCTGAACTGTCGTCAAAGTCTACTCATTGTTTGAATAATACAAACAACTTCTCGAATATTGTCGCCATGTTTGCAAACTACACCCGTTTAAGGGGGCTCAACCGATCGAACATTCCAAAATATTTATTTTTTGAAATTACCATCATGAATAACTTTTTTCAACATTTCAACTATATTTAAGTATAAAAGAATCATAAAATGTCATTTAACTTGCAACTCCTGTCTTACAGCGAGGTTCCAAATTATTGCCTTCCGAGAATGAACAAAACTTTAACACAGGAGGTATAGGAAAATCAGTGCGTTTTTGGTTTATAACTTCTAAAATAGCACACGTTGGTATTGTTTTCAATTTTTTTCCTAATAGGATATCCATATATATACCAGAAAATAAGTTTTTTGTTCAAAGTTGGGACTACATAAAAATTAGATCTTCATTATTAGCCTAAATGTGACACGATTTTACCTGTCTGCCATAAGATAACATGGGGAAGAAAACTCAATTTATCTCAGAAACTAGACACGAGATGTGTTTAATTTTTTCAAGGATTGTGTATGGCATGAATATCAATAAGTAGACAAAACATTATGAAGATCTGAGACCATGCCCGATTGGATGAGCCACCTTAAAGTCATTTCTTATTCAGGTTTCAACTTCTACAAAGTCAAACATTTTCTATTCGTTTGCGGCAATATTAAAAACAGAAGAAAACAGAGTATAAATAACTGAATTGTCAATGGGGCGATGAAAAGCTAGGACGACAGGTCGGCCACTTTGGCGCTAGCGTCGAGGGTGTACTTTTCAATTCAAAGTATTTCTTACCCCACAGTCCATATTTTCATGTTATATTATAAGAATTAATGTTGATAATTGGTTATTTACCGAAAGAATGGATAATTGAGCGAGCGTAGCGAGCGTCACCACGGTACTCTTATGGCACTTTCTCTGTGTTTTTTTTTTTTTTTTGTGGTCACACCCCAGGTCAAACCGCTTAAGAAATCAATCTGAAATTTTGTACACATACTAACGTACTCTATGCGGTCCCTGGGATCGTTTTTGAACGGGATCCCTTGATTGGTTCAAATTTAAAAAAAATTATCTTTCGATTGGTTTGTTTTATCAATTTGAAATTTTGACAAGTCATTACCACTAACATTTTACCCAATCATACAAAGTTTCAGCCAAATCCTCCCATTGGTTAAAATTTAAAAAAAAATTTCATATGATTTTTGAAATTTAAACTAGAACCTCATGACCGATCAACTTAAAACTTTGCATGGTCATTGGGACCAACATTATCTGTATTTTTGACAATTTTCAGACTTATCTGTGTTTAAATCCAAAAGTTATTGACATTTTACTGACATTTACGTGTTATCTGTCAAATTTCTCGAAAATGTTGATCACGGCTACTTCGACTCTTTATTGTTCCAAGGTAGTTAGAGCAGAAACTTTCAAACGTATGAAACTGATATGGCCGTTCAACAGATCGTCTAATATTGTGTAAGTGCACACACTTTTATTATATGAGTGGTCCCAGGTATTTTTTTTTATATATATCCTATAATTTTTGAATTTTAACAAGGAACATTTTTATCATAAAGGTTCAATCGATCAACTTAAAACTTTGCATGGCTATTGGGACTAATATTTTAGGAATATTTTGAGATTTTTATACCTACAAGTCTGACGAATTTCAAGAATTATTGGCTTTTAATGATATTTTCGATACACATATTTTCGGTTCGAGGTGTTGCGCGTGTCCGTGCTCGCTCATCAACGCGTTATACAGAGCGTTTTCCTAGTTATTAGAAATGATAGTGTAATAATGATATTTTGATCATTTTATGACAGCTCACAGAATTATTTTGGTTTCCAGTGCTCTCTTGAACTCACTCACTGCTTAATGGAATTTTGAAACTTCCAATTAAAGCAATTGAGAGGGTGTCGCTTCAGATTGAAAGAGAATTTGCTTTAGATATTGCAATTGCACTCTCTTCTTATTTGTACACATTTTATTATAATATAGTAAAAAATATATGTATCCAAACAGTGAGTACATCTTCTTACGCCGGTCCAAATTAAAGTGGAGATAGTTTGGCTAGTGCCCTATGACGGGATTCGGCAATGAGGACAGGCGGTCAAGTCTTTCGTGGGGGTAGCGGGGAAGTATAGGTTGTAATCATTAATAGCAAACATGAAGTGCACTTATGGGCCATATTACCATTAGTTTAATCTTCAGTTTAGTTAAACTCCACTTCGGGAAATGTGATGTATTAGTTTACCGGCATAATGTACAGCAGCACAGCTTAAAAATACTGCAGTCAATGTAGCAGGAGGTTAGTTTAAACTGAAGAAATAAGCTCCGGAATTATAAATTGCAGTATAATGTACTACGCCGAGTTTTCTGCAGTGCTAACCGTAGCTTGGTAATGGTAACTAATGGTCGGCCCTTAGAGACCAGTTTTTTGCTCTGCTAAATTTTAAGCGGTTGATTAGGACTATTGCTATGGCAACAAACAACCAAATGACATTCACAATGTCCAATGACATTTAAACTTAAGAAAACTGGCCCTTAATTAGAGACTAGCGGTTTTCACTGATTAGTAGAGATGCATCTAGGAAAAAGTTGCTCATATTTGAGCGAGCGTAAAGCGAGTGTCATCAAGGTACTCTTATGGCACTTTCTCTGTGTGTTCTTTTTTGTATTCACTGCCCAGGTCAAACCGTTCAACCAATCGAATTGAAATTTTGCACACCTCCTTATAATCTATGAGGTCTCGGGGATCGTTTTTTAACAGGATCCTGTGATTATATGATTTCCTAGAACCGATTGACCGATCGGTTGGACCGATCGCATGGTCATTGGGATCAATAATTGAGGTATTTTTGCCATTTGAAGACTATAATCTGTCAATCGGATGCAGTACGAAGGCTCGCTCATCAACGCGTTACACAAAGCGCTTTCCTAGTATTAATTATTGGCACTCAAATATGCAAAATATATCGCAATATGTGTATTTGAATAAAAAAATTAAAAAATCAGAACCACTTTTAAAATACCATTTCTAGATGCATTTGTGTTTACTGATCAGTGAAACCGCAGGTCGCAAATTGTATTGGTATTATGTTGTGAATGTTATTACTTGTTTTTATTTATTTATTTATTAGTCATCCGTGTGCATCCATCCGTGTGCACGGATTTTGTCAGTATTATTGAGCGAGCGTAGCGAGCGTCTCCATTCTGTACTTTTGGACACATTCTCTGTTTTTTTTGTGTGTTTTTTTTGTGTGTTTTTTTGTGTGTTTGGACCGACGGCACAGGCCACAATTTTCATTCGATCGAGCTGAATTTTTGCACACATACTAATATCATTCTAACTTAATCGTGTATAGTTTTTGAGAGCTGTCATTTGATTGGTTCAAAAATAAAATTATCTCCCGATTGGTCGAAAATCAAAATGTTCCGATTAAGTTCATATTTTGCATGAACATTAAGTCTATTATTTTCTCATATTTTACAAGTTTTCAGCCCAATCATTAGATAACTTATGCACTTATTGACATTTTCAATGTTTGGAACTGTCAGATATGATGGTATTGTAGCGGGAAATTCCACCGCTTTCTGGATTGTTTTATTTATGTACCAAAGTGTATAGATAGCTATTCTGAATTTCAATGAAAAACAAACTTGTTGACTGTGTGGAATATAATACAATTCATAAGGGATGTATATTATATTATGTATAAGTATGACTTAATTTTTTTTCTTTAATATTGATCGTGTTTCACAGTTATGTTAGAAGCAACGTTTTGACTTGATAGTAAATGTATAATCTCATATTTTACACATTATTCCAGCCCAATCGGTAAAAAAATGTACATACTTATTTCTACTTTAAGTGTTTTGAATATCTGTTCACAGAGATTGATGGAGAAGTACCTATCAAATTTATGGCACATTGTCCTGTTATTAAATGTTTCCAGAACGTTTATGGAAAGTTGCTATAAAAATCATGTAACGATGTATAGTTAGTTATCTTTGATTGAAAGGATGGATCGTGCTCGATTGGCGATGTTGCGCGGGTCGGTGCTCGCTCATCAACGCGTTACACAGAGCGTTTTCCTAGTAAAACAAAACAGTAAACACAGATGTAAGCACACAATCAATTATTTGCAAATGATCAAGGGTCTGTGCACAATACATCCTCGATAAAAAAAATATTTCATTTTTTTAAAATACTTATATGAGTATTTCAAATAATCTTAAAATAAATAACAGTTGAAAGTTATTGTCGGATTGGACTCTAAAAATGGGGAAGATTAATAAAATTTGGTTGCAATGACAGTGTAAAATCTGATTTAGTTACCGTAGTTGTTTAGTTGCTCGCATAATTAATTGTGCTAATTCATGCTATGATTGAATTGTTGATATAAAGCATTTGCATGTACTAGGTCGCTTCAGAATGGAATAAATTATCGTTTATGAGCGTTGTTGTTGCTGCCATGTCTCATTAAAGTTAACAACCTTGTTATATCAGTTATGTTGTTATCTAAGAACTTGATGCCCCTATCTACTTAGGTAGAGGGACGTGTAAATTATGTCCTCATCACAGGCAAAACTCGATATTGGTACGTTAGTGACCATTGACCAAGTACCTATTAGTAAATAACCTCCTTTCAAAATACGAACCCCGTTTGAAAGTCATTTGAACTTTTAATTATTTCTTATCAACTGAGATTCTGACACTTGGCCAAAGTAAACGCGGCATTCGAAAGAAACGGATTGGAAGATGAAGAGTATAATCTAGTATAATGATTTTTAATGGAACGTCGACAGCTAGGTCATTTTAAGCACATAAACATTTTGTTAACTTTGTTGAATGCTAGGGAGGACATGGGGAGGGTCGACCTAACGGGCCCGATCCGGGAGAGTCTGAAACTGACGGGAAAGCCAATTCAGAATGGGGACAGACCGGGGGGAGGGCGGCTTCGGGCCAGCGGGACCCAATTTCAGGAAGATCACCATCTCGAGAGGGGAGGCCGGCTCGAAGGGCCCGAGAATTTGGGGAGGGCATGGGACTAGGTCGACCCTGGACTGCACTTAGTTGGGACCAAACTTGTAATGAGAGGCGGCCCCTTTTAAGCCGTGTCATCTAACTCTGGTAGGTGAGCTCTGAATTTCATTGATAATACCAAGGATTTTGTCAAGGAATCTGACTAACAGCCAGTTTAGAAACTATAAAATCCCACCAATATCCCAAATACATGGAGCTCTTTATGTAGATTATACTTTCTCTTATCATCCCACTCTCTGCAATACAGTCGACTGTCTATCTATTACTAATGTTTGAAACAAGCAGGCTGGTGTTATAAAAGAAACAAGCGTAACTAACCACTGACAGGATGAGAATGGCCGTGCACTGGGCTGGAACATGGCTCAATCTCATTAACCAGCCTCAGTGCTTTCTGATTAAATATTCACTAATTAATTCGATAATTGAATGGGATTTATAATTAATAGATTTGAATGCATAGATAGATGCAACATTAACCAATTTTTGATTATAATTTAATGATATCGATTGGTTAGGAAATAAGTAAATATCTGTTTTGGATGTGTACTAAACAGAATACAAAATGGTGAGCAAATGTCAACAAACATTAACATGAAAATTTAAATAAATTGTAAATCATATTTTCATGTATGTACACTCCCTAAATAATAAACGGTACTCGAAAGAAAATGAATTGACTGATTAAGGTTTGATGGCATCATCCCATGAAGTCAGTGCTAACGCATTATCTAACTCTTTTAGGTGAGCTCTGATTTAATTGATAATAACAAGGATTAATTGTCAAGGAACTGGCCCAGCAGCCAATACGTTTTGTACCAAGTACCGTTTATTATTTGGGGGAGTGTACCTATCTAGTGGAATTAATTTTAATGTATTGCTCATTTTTTTTGTTAAAATAAGGTAATATGTTTTCCGATCTATATTATTGATAGTTCGAAGCAATTGTTCGAATTCTATTTTTAGTACCAGAGGGCGAGGATCCCTTATCGGTACTATAAATAGGTACTCGAAGGGTCAATGATTCAATGCGCTGCTAAATTTTAAGTACTTGATTAGGACTATGTTACTATGACAACAACCAATGACATTCCTTGAATGACCACTTGGACTAACTCCTTGTGTTAACTGCTTTAACCAATTACCATGTTTAGTCAATGTTTGAAAATTCAAAGTAGTAAAATTCAGTGATGGAATGGTAACATGAGTTCTGAAGAATTAATTACTGGGGAATGAGCTCACCTCAAGAATCATTGAAATGGACTTCCGCCCTTCTACCACTGAGATACATAATTTAGCAATTGAACCAGTCATTCAAGAAATTGCATCAGTCCACAAATTTCTGAAATCAATTGTATCAACTACATAGTATAGATACGTACGTAATTGTAGTACATATTCTGAAGAAACCAGTCTGTGATACTTACTCTATTATACTCATACTTATCATACTTATTCATACGTATTCTAAAGTTTATCATTCCTAGACCATCTTTCTCTTCAATCTTGAAAGTCTGATTCAATTTAAAAGATGTAAAAAAGGAACACTCTCCTATAGCTAGAGATGGCTTCTCCCCATTCTCTTGTGACACTAATTGCATATCGCAGGAATCAGGTTCAACAACTCATTTGATTTGCTCTGTAACCTAATCAACGAGTGTCGAGGGAGCTTGTCGAAGCGTCTAACAAATCGATGCTGCGCATGTAACCCAATTCATTCCATTGCGGTCACAACACACGCCGTTGACGCGACGATGCCTCAATTATTCCAGTCTATCTAGTCTGTGCAAACAGGAAGAGAGGGATTTATTTGTTACGCTCTCACATTTTCATAGTGGTGTAGAAGCGTACGAGAAAGCGTACGGTCATAGTTCACTTATTCACCATGACAGTACTCCAAAAAAACAAAAGCTCAAAGTGATTGCCGGTTTTCAAACTATACATTATTGTTAAGAGTCGACAGTACTCACAGAAAATTTTGATTCCGATTTAAAAAAAATCCTAGAAATGCATGGAAATGCATTAGCTCTGGGTTGTACGTGACATTTTGTGATATTTAATCGTGTGTTGCATGTTGCATATACTGCTGTGAAGTAAGTTAATTCAAATATTAAAAACCCCCAAAAAAACATAAAAAGGCGGCCCCTACTTTTTTCTTAACGGCTTGACCGATTGTTTTCAAAATTTAACAGCATAGTGATAAGGAGAAAATCTGTGTCTCTAGTGATCGAAAAAAAATAATAAACAAATGTTTTCTCTCGTTTTGAGGAAGTGCTAACATGGGCGATATGTGAGTCTTTTTGGCACCTCTGCCCTGAAATAACTAATCAAAAAATAAAACTTTGGGGCCACTAGAGATACAGATCTACTCTTTTATAACCTTTGAAAATTTGAAGACAATCGGTGAAGCCGTTTAGAAAAAAGTAAAAAGTGTTGTGCTTCATGAAACATGGATTTCATCAAGTATCAGGTATCAAGTATTAAGTATCAAGTATCAAGTATCGTAGACTTTTAAATCTAGGCTTTTACGCCTACTCTTCGTAATTTTTGGTAAGAAAATTATGCATATGCAGTGCTATGCAGTCAGTGAGATTGATTACAACAATACGTAAATTTTAAAATATGTACGGGTAAAATTTTCCTGACCTATCTATATTAATTGGATTAGCAATTAATTAATTGCCTCAAGAAATAACTGCAGACTTTAGCAGTGATAATGGCAAATATCACTGGCAGTTGCAATGGAGATAAAAAATAAAAATAAATAAAAATACGCTGTTGAAATAAAAGCTCTATATAGGCGTGAGCTTGAAGCAAAATGACGCCACTGCACTCCACTTTTGCAACATACAGGGTGGATGTTTTAAAGAGATTAGAGAACGATTGAAAAAGTTACATTTTAATAAAATGGAACGTATCTGTTATAAAACAAGACAATTCTTTGAACTTCTACAGAAACGTATTTATTATTAGATATAGTACAGTAGGTATTTCCTCCTATCTAATAATAAATAAGTTTACGTAGAAATTCAAAGAATTGTCTTATTTTATATAATTTATCGTGAACTAAGATCTGAATAATTACAACATATCAGTTCAAGTTCATTAAACAGCTCAAAGTGGGTTATAAATATAATATGCGATGGGAGTAAAATCCTTTGATTGGTTGAAACATTAAAAAAAAAATTGTCCGATAAAGTCAAGTTACAAATTTTGAATGATCATCGGGAGTTGGCACCAACATTTTATCAGATTTTACAAAACGTTCAAATCGGCGAAGAATGCTAAGATCTTGATTGCTATTTAACTTCTATTCTTCAAATGCGCGTTCATCTGAGCATTTCCTATTATAGAATTGACCTGCGGTCTCCGGGTCACACCCCGCCGTGTCTCGAGTCCTTCCTTGTCAGCTGAAGTGACGGCTGAGGAGCTACGAGATCAGAAATAGAACTCATGGAGTGGTAATGCTTGGGGCATCTCTATTGTAGAAGCAAGATGTCGAGAAAGTGTCAGACAGGTGAGGAACTACAGAGTTGAGAGATGTTTGGGATGGGATGGGCGAAACTGGAGCTGTCAGTGTCATTATCTTTATTACGAATAAAGAAATTGAATTTAGTCTTGGAACTTCTATCGGAGAGTTTGTTAACCTCTTTTTTTACTTCTCATGACCTTTGTATTCTGTATTTATTGTAATAAACCTGGTTTTCATTTGTTGTGCTACGCGAGAAGTTTATTCATATTAAATGTGTGTTTCTTGTTTTAGGTTTGGATTTTAATCATACACAAACTAGCTTCCGCGAGAGAATCGACATATAAACACGCCCGCACGGTTCACCGAGCGTTTGACAGATAAAAAAGCATTATTTTTTTTTCATATTTTATTTTAATATTTCTGTCAAACTATGTTTTACTCCTGAGGAAGCTTGCAGATTAGCAGGTGAAATATCGAATACATGTAAAGTGTGTTGAATTTTGAATGAGATTAATTACTTTTTGTTAAATTTGTCAATTTGGCCACCACCCTAATCAAATTTCGGAGAATTTTTGATATTTTTAGAGGGTATCTTTCTGCACCGATTCACACAAAAAATTATCTGGTCTGCTTAGAACCTGGACTAATGAGAGAGAAATTGAAGCGTAATCATATTATTATGAAATTGATTTGAATTTGTTCTAACAATACGAGCTTTGAGTACGTAACTCAGATGGCAAGTGACCAAGGAAGTTATAGTTTACGTTACTGATCGAAATTAAATATAACAGGCCAACATCTGGTATCAGCTTGTGTCAAATAATGTTATGTGCTATTAATTATAGCTATGTGGCTATACTTATGATTATTTTTTTTTATAAATGGAGATCACATTGAGCCTATAAATTTTTTTTATGAATTGAACTGGCCTACAAGTAGACGAGGGTGGCATCAAGATTAGCGGAAGATATTATTTACGAAGTACCGAAATATTTAAACCAATGCATTTGACTTAGGTTGGGAATCATTGCCATTATCATGCCATTATCATGTCATTATCTCGTCATTATCATGCCATTAGTAAAGCCGAGTGAACATGACTTGTGTTTTAGTCAACGGCCCAGATAATATTCACAAAACGACCAACAAAATGATTGCTTAATTTGTGTATTTTTTTTGTATCCAAGGGCCAGATTTACAAATAGGTATACTAGAAAACTTTATCTCGTTATATCACTCCAGGGGTGCGATCACATAAAATAAGAACATTCTTGTCACGGTGACAAGCTTCTCATCGCAATGTTATTCACGGTCACTAGGGTCTTGTCACCGTGACAAAAAAGTTATCATTTTATGTGATCGCACCCCTGAACTCGAAACCTCGGTGACGCAAATTAGAATATGCTTTCAGAGTTCCCTCCTCCGTTGCTTCAACCTCTGCAGCACATTCTTCTGCTCCGCAATCGCCTTGTCGAGTTCATCTTGTTCCCTGTACTTTGCTTCGTCCTTCTCCATCATCTCCACCTCCTCGGCCGAAAGTCCCTTCTCCTTCATCTGGATCACCACCGCCATCTTCTTCCCGGTGATCTTCTCCACGGCACTCGCCCTCAGGATCCCGTTCGCGTCCATGGCGAACGTCACCACCACACTCCCAACTCCAGCCTTGGCCGGAGGAATCCCCGACAATACGAACGAGTCCAGCAGATGGTTGTCTTTAGCCATCAGCCTTTCACCTTGGAATATATTTACTTCAATGTCAGTCTGATTATCGATTGATGTGTTGTAATTCTGACTGATATTGCATGGTAATCGAGTGTTTCGTTTGATGATGAAGTCCATTTCTCCGTTATCAACATCAGTCCCGAGTGACATTGTCGCTATGTCGTTAACAATGTTGGTGAACTTGATAGTGGAGTCTCCTTGTAAGATGGCGGCTTGGACGGCTGCGCCGTACGCGACCGCCTCGTCAGGGTTGATAGTGGTCTTTACCGACTTCCCGGGGAAGAATTCTTGTAGGAGTTGCTGGACCATTGGGATACGAGTTGAGCCACCGACAAGAACTACTTCGTCGATGTCGTCCTTCTTCAACTTCGCTTCGTCGATTGCGGTTTCCACGTGTTTCAGTGTTGAACGGAACAAATCGTCGCAGATGTTTTCGAAAGTTGCGCGGGTTATTTTCAAATCCAAGTCACAATCGTCCACCAGGTTCTCCATGTACATGTCGTAGCTCATACTTGATGAGAGCACTTGCTTTCCTTCCCTTGCACATTTCTTCAGTTTACACAACGACCTCTTGTTGACGAAAATGTTATTTCCAGATTGCTCCAAATACTTGTCAGCGACGAATCTGACGAGTTGTTCATCGAAGTCGCATCCTCCCAGATGCGTGTCACCTGTTGACGCCAACACTGTGATGTCCGTGCCATTCTCAATCGCAACAATCGACACGTCAAAAGTCCCTCCGCCAAGATCATAAATAAGTATCTTACGGTCTGACTCTGATCTGTCACTATGTCCGTACGCCAGCGCCGCCGCAGTGGGCTCGTTGATGATGCGCAGAACATTCAGCCCCGCGATCTTCCCCGCGTCTATCGTCGCTTGTCGTTGCGCGTTGTTGAAGTAAGCCGGCACAGTGATGACAGCGCCTGTTACCTTCTGTCCAATAAATGTCTCCGCTATCTCCTTCATCTTCCCCAAAACCATCGCACTCAACTCCTCCGCAGTAAACGTCTTCGTCTCCTTCCTGAACTCAACCTGGATCCCCGGCTTACCTCCAAGGTCAACAACAGTAAACGGCCAAAGCTTCACGTCCTCGTGGACAATCGGATCGTTGAAACTTCTTCCGATCAGCCTCTTGACGTCGTAGACCGTGTTGCTGGGGTTCCGCAGCATCTTGAGTTCCGCTGGCTCGCCGATGTAGCGTTCATCTTCTGTGAAGGAGACGCAGCTGGGAGTTGTTCGGCTTCCTTGGTCGTTGGCGATGATCTCGACTTTGTCGTTCCTCCACACGGCCACGCACGAGTTGGTTGTGCCGAGATCGATTCCGATCACGCTCATTGTGACCACGAAGACCCGAACACAGATCTACAAATCACCTCACACGAATACTATTATGACATGAGTGTCGTGAGCCGTTGCATAATGTCGCCTTCACTGATGAGAAATTAGTCCTCCGATCAGAATGATAACGTTACTGATAACAAACAAGATTATAGGGCAGCAGCAGATGGATCATGGTTCGTTTCGATAAGGTCAATACAGATAATTTGTTCATGATTATTTTTTTAACACAAATACTATGTTTACTATCAAATTGCTAAAATGCTAAAATCCAACTCAATTGAAGATAAAATTAAAAAATAAGCACCCACAATTTTGAGATTAAACCTAAATTAAAGTAATGCATATTCCAGTATCAAACTCAGCTATCAACATAAATTATCTGAAATTCAAATTGATATATGGCCAAATTTGGTGTCAAACTATAGTCAGCACATCGGTCATCAAGTGTACGGTTGAAGAGAAGAATTGGTATACGAGATCATCAATGAAGCAATCGGAATACATGATTAATTTGTAAATTAAATTGATTTTATTTCAGATTTCACTTGATTCAAATCAAACATACCTACCCTAATTATAGATAATACATCTATATTATTTTTTAATAACGACTGAAAAATATCGGGTTACGTTGACATTACATTAGGTACACTAAAAAATGTAAGGTAATCTAAAAGTTTTCCCGAATATTCTGTCACCCGGAACAGTGTCCTGAAGTTAGGAATGCTAGGAGAGCACGCGACGTCTAATGTACACGACATCAATATCACATGAAGCGTTGCATCACAAAGAATATCCTGCTTTACATTAACCAGAGTTGTGCTTCAGAACTCGGAAAATAAAAAGCAACTCGCTCAAACTCGCTAACTGAAAGGCAGACTAAAACAAAGTCATAGAAAACATACGTGAACCTGACTTACTTCTCATGAAAATCATCACATTTCAAAAGTACACATTTTAATTACTCCGGAAATGTGTGTGTCTCATTATGATTCCATTATTGGAGCAAGATGAATGAACGAAATCATGCGACCCTATACAATCTAGAAACTATTTTCAGGACGGAATTCGGAATTATGTCATTTGCTTTCAGGCAATATTGACAATGGGACATTATAGAAAATTATTATAATGAGCATTCCATTTCCTTTGCATTTCACATGCTCATTGCAGTCCAATTCAAAAACTTGTTCAAAATACAAGTCCTTCAATTCTGTAAATTATTTCCATCTCATTTCGGCTCGAGGTAATATCGTCGTCATGTTATCCTTATGCAACTTCGGGCATTGACGGCTGGGTGCCCTAGGTGGGTACCTAGGGCTTTGTACGCGTCTTCAGAACTGTTCAATGAAAATAATTTCATAATTTGGAATGGGTTATTAGTTTTATTTTGTACAACAGCAGGGTCATTCTCGAAAGGTTTTAACTTAATTTTTCGGATTAAATAGTTATGACCGGTCGCAAACCAATTCTGGAAGCACTTGCGACCAAACAAGATGGCCGATTTTTGGATTAACTTTATTACCATTTCCGGGTGGTCATATCTAAGATAAGACCGAAAAAAATGGCGTCATTTTGAAGTGAAGCGAAATACGGACGTCATTTTACCTCTTTTATCAACTTGTGTGGCTAGAAAGTGTTTTTAACTCAACGAAATAAGAATAATATTGTTCCCCGCGAATGTTTAAATATACCGCGCAAACTTGGGTCGAACTAGAAAATCGATAGCTACGACCTAACCTAACCTTCCGTCCGTCTGTGTTGTTTTCGTGTTGTTATTGTTTCGTTTTAACCTAATAGATAACTGAATACCATTGCCACCTTTCCAAAACATTGCGTTCTGTGTTGTGTGTGACCCAGACGATGAAGAGATTAAAGGACTTCCGCGTATGACAGCTAGTAGGTACCTACCTACATAGGTATTTGAGTGAACAAAGTTTCGCCGGTGCACAGTACTGGCCAAGCCGGGCCAAGACTTGTACATTTTAACCTCCAAACTCGCAATTTTTAATGCACTAGCACAAGAAATCAGCTCTTATTGGCATGTATTTCGCGACTGGTGGTTTTCAGTGGCTAGTGAGTGACGATTGAAATGTTATCGTAGCCTGTAACGTGTCGAATCATCACCGTCATACATTAGCCGTAGGGTACCTTCATCACCGTGACATGAACCGAAAGTTCAAAAACACCATCAATGTGAAGTTAACTTGCAACTCGACGTTGAAAGTCATCGATGTACCTAGCAACAAACTATCCCGGATGTAATCAAGATTTACTGAAAGCAGCCTGCGGAAGTTTTCAGCATCGGTCTTCGTTCGAATCTTCGTTCGGTCTTTGACGAATGGCTCATCGGTGGCGGTAAGTAACATGTGTTTCACATGGGTTGTTTGTACTTAGACCCGGCTGTACATTGACTTTCAGCTATTGTGACCAAACTGTGCTAACTACCTAGGTACCTAGCTAATTTACAAGATGCAAAGTTCATGAAACTGACTTCTAAAATATCTAGTCCTCTTAAATCTAGGCTTTGTTTAGTAGGTATTTAAAAACTCTTATTGAAAGAAACTGTTTTAATCTAAAGCAATAATTTTGTTGAACTGTACATTTTACACATATTGTCATACAAACACATGGTCCTATTGGTCTAGTTTTGCATCACTAATCATGTGATATGTATCTGTCAATACAGCTGACAGCGGCTTTGAAATCGTGGCTGATGACACCATTCGAGCATCTCCACAGCGAGGCAGAAGACCGCTTCAACAAGTCCTTCCGCAACAATGTCGCGCGCTGCATCTAGTCGAGGTTCAGATCTGTGGACCACACCGGGGCTGCTGGTCATCTTCTCTCCTAATGGCTGGTCTTTACGGCTGTGTGCATCCTTCACAGCATGTGCCTCGACTTCAACACAGTCTGGGCCAATCATCGCAAGGACCAAGACAGTGTTTCAAGAGATCCTGTTAGTAGGGGTGTTGCTCTGGTAGCCGAACAAACTGTTTCTCATAGTCAACTCATTTGTGAATGAAACAAGACTCTGAGCAAATATTTTTTTTAATTTACCTATCTGTTAAAGTACCTACCTACCTAATAAAAAAAAAAATCAGGTAGTATACATTTCAAAAATTCTTATAGGTAGGTAGGTACCTACCAATACCTACCTACCTATTCAAATTCAATTTAATTTTAACAATAAATTAATATTAGTTCTTTCTAGATTAACACTGTTGGTTGGTACCTACATACTTCTCCCACTCTTCTTTTGGACCATTCATGATTATTGATTACCTACGTAAACTATGATTTCTTATGTGTCATATTATGTTCCTTCTTACTCTCGGTTTTTCTCTTGTGAAAGAGATGTGAATTCTGTCCTCGCACACCAAGATAGGTACCTAGCTTTTTGACTGGATAGAAACCTTGTTTGTTTGCATTGAGTCTCTCTTCTCTTAAAAGTGTAAACTATGATGACTTTTAAATCCATGTAAATGTTAGTGTCCAGCATTAGTTCTCTATTTCGGTTAGTGTTCATGGAGAGTTGGAGTTAATGTGTCAAGAAAATGATTCTACAACATCGTGTAAAAGCGATGTTGTGTGCACCAATGTCAACTTTTGTCTCTCAAATCTGAATGCAATATTCAGCAGTGTTTCACTATCTTCATTGTCTGAGTTGCTCAAAACACTATCAAATACCTTGGAAAATTGCCATGTAACCTAGGAACTTATTATTTATATTAAGTGTCTCAATGAAGTACATACCTAACAAATAAAACATTTTATTTCTTTGCTTGACGTGTATTATTTGCCTACTGCTTAGGATTATTTTCAATGCTATGCTTTTGGTTTAACAGAAGGCAGGATTGGTTCTAGGATTGTCATTGTGCTGGTGTCATGCTAATCAAGTCTTAAACAACTGTTAAAATGTAACCAAGCATTTTAAACTAGATACCTATTAAAGTTTCTCTTTTTATGTTAGCTATCACCATTTTGTTGTTCTGTCAATTGTATTCTAACGAACTCTTGCAAAATCACTTTTATTAAAGAACAAATAACATTCTTTACAGTAATTTCGAATTTTACCGCCAATTTTCGAATAAATCCAAAGAATTCGCGAAGAAAAATTCATACGTTTTGAAGTTCATTGGAATATTTCACGGCTTACTACTGTCAAAAGTTTCGAAAACATCAATTGTTTCATTCTGTGTTACAATATTAGACCTTGAAGATAATCCCGAGATATTACCTTGTTGAAGAATGAGGATACGACCATTTTATTTTCGGTCGCAAGTTGTGATTAAAGTTGCGACCAGGATCAAAGTTACGACCAAAAGATAAAACTTGTACCAGAATGACCCTGCAGATGTTTAGTGCCATATTTGTACTAATTTTCAGGTACTAAACATCTGTTGGACAAAATAAAACTAATAACTTATTCCAAACTATGGAATTATTTTCATTGAACTGTTCTGAATACTCGTACAAAGCCTTATTTTATTAACAATTACATTGGTAAAAGATATTGATAAAAATCGATTAAAAAACTCTTCAATGTCAAACTCACTACTCAGCCGTCTTTTATAGAATAGGAATCCGAAAACCATTTAACCCCCTTCGATCCAATTAAGATAACATGAGAGCGAAATTATTCGACAGAATAAGGATTATATAGAAATATGGATATTATTCTATGTTTTCTTGCCGTGTCCTTTCACTTGATAATTGCACTCTTTGCACAATAGCGTGCTATTCCTTTAACATTGAAACAATTATGGTGCATTTATGATACCCCGCGCAATTCTTGGTGTCAAGGAAATGAATAATAATAGCCGGTTACTAATAGCCTTACGGAATATTATATCAGTCACAAAGCATGCTGGGGCGGGGGGGGGGGGGGAGTTATCTGGGAAATGCGGCGTTTCTAATCTCCATTATAAACAAACATAAGCTTATCACAGATTAAACAGCTTTCTGACGTCATAAAGGATATTAACACGGTAAATCTATTTGCAAAGGTCTCTGTATGTAAAGGAGCAAGTTGGCTCAGTCTGTGACACTCTGGTTTCGATTCCAGACTGAGTAGTTTCTCAGTAGAGAGGAAAATGCAGGGAAGGTTCCTTATACTAATAGACCACCTCCGCCTCACTCTCACCGTCTTAAGGTGGTACAAGCACTCGGCCGTTTTATTGACAGAGAAAAATTGTTCCATAAGAGGGTGTAATTTTGATGTTGACATGATCAGTCTGATTGTATATTAGTAGCACTTTTTCATTTTTGATTGGTGCCTTTTTAATTAGGCGCCAGTTATTCAACAAAACCTCGCAAAACTATGAAATTTGCGATACGATTGGAGACCAAACCCGTTAACCAATTGATCTCAAATTGTAATCATGATTAGATGAAAGACAAACTTAGGGTTATCACTTGGCACATTTTTTGAAATTTAATTTTATACGGCGCCCAGCGAGACAAGAAAATAGCTAATTGTTCACCAAAAATCGACTAAGTATACCTACTAATTAACGAAACAAAAAATAAAAATGTACCAAGGGATAACCCTAAGTTTGTCTTTTATCTAATCACGAATAAAATTTCAAATCATTTGGTTAACCCTTTTCGTCTCCAATCGTATCCAAAAAAGTGTCTGCAAAAAGCAGCCAAATCGCTCGCGCTTGCAGCACCTTAAATCTTTATCTTCAGCAATTAGCAATCAGCAATCGGCACAATCATTTATCCGGAGCCATTAGCCATTATCAATAATCATTATGGAATCAAACACTCAATATTGTTGATTCAAGATATTCCTGAAAACTGATGATGATTTTACGAAACATTATGCAGATTAAAAGACGTAGGTATGTAATAAAGAGTTTTCTAATAATTTCGCCTACGTTAAAATATAACTTTTATTATGAACAGAAAATATTTATCTCGTTATACTTCTATTGTAAATACTGGAGGTAACTATAGTAGTTAATAACTTTTAAGCAACTATAGATATAACAATTCCTAACTTCATTTTCTGTTGGTACTTACTATAAGTAAAGTTATGCTAAAGAAAGATAGTTCAGATTTTGTTATGGAGTTTGAATGATTAACATGCTTGATAAGTCCCAAAACAGACGCAAAAGTTTGAAAATTGTTTAAACAAACTTCGAGTTCACCATGAAAATTACGTATTCAAATATGGTGAATATACTGGATATAATCGTATAATGTTGGCATATAAATACTTTGGTTGATAATCAAAAAACCATTGCTACAAACTACGAGATTTTTTCTTGCTTGGCCAATATTTACCTCAAAAGGGTAAACCTACAGAACGATGAGCATTTCTTAACTATTGACAACTTAATGGAGCATTTTTATGTAGATTTTATTACTTTCCCTCTCACGGTACAATGTTTACAATATACAATAATATTTTAAGCCCAAAAATAAAATAAATGTCCACACCGTTTCTTAAAATTGTTATCTTTCTCCTCTACTGACATTGAAAACTAAGAAACTGTCAAAAAACCGACGATAAAGTTTCCATTTGAACTCATTCTTATTTGCTGTGACGTCACCGTCAAGATTGTGAAAGCAGCCGTCAATCTTACCTCTAGACCCGACGCCAGGTAAGTTCACGAACACGGGAACTCACTCTAACACTGACGCTCGGGGGTGTGATCGATCGATCTTAGCTCGAGCCACCTCTATACATGTCCGCAGGGGGAAACCCCTCACGTGTTCGATATAATTGGCCGATTCCGACATTGTGTCCAAATATAACGACTTACATTTGAGTGGGTTCTACACTCTAATTAGTTGCTAAATTGGATCTTATTGTCAGAAATATTATCTATAAGAGGATAATCGAATATACTTATTTGTACTACTTCACATTTGATACTTTTTGTTACTACCTTTTTCTTATTGATATGAGCTGAACTCAAAGCGCAACTAGTCAGAATAATTTAAAATACGTTTGGGAAACACAAAGTATAGTTATAGTAATGGATTCTGAAGTTTCTCGTGCTACAAGATGGAGAAAACCTCTCCACATGAGAGGATCCCGTAAAGAATTTTTTTCTGAAAATATTTCGGGAGAAAAAAATAATTATTTAAATTCCAGTTTTACATTTTTAAATTGAAATATAATATGGTTGATATAACTCGATTTAGTATTCAAATGTCTTTCACAATTGCTCTGTGCGGAATTGAAGTCGTGTAAACCATTTAGAGTAAAAATGTTCGAAATAGCATACTGTTAATATCCTTCATTTTACTGATGTAATGTGTCAGAACCTAACACTTCTATATCAGAGTTCGAATTGTTCAAATAAGTAATTGCTGTGTTTTTGTCATAGTAAATTTTTCTACCATTTATGAAGTCTTGCCAGAAAAAAATCATCGGAGAGCCGACCCTAAACAGAGCTGAATGTTTCCGTCCATAAGGAGGCAAGATCATACAGCTTCTTCGTCAATAGAAATCACTGTAACTCTGCAATTATGTAGACCATTTTATTCTATATTAGAACAAAGCAAGAAAGAACTAGGATCGTGAACTATTTTTTGAGATAAATCCATGTTTTCTACCCATGTTATGATTCTTCCATAGAGATGAAATGTTGGAAAACAAATAGGTAAGTGATAAATATTGTTAAAATCAATAAAAAACATTTTTTCTTCATACGACAATCAGACGCCGAGAAGAGAACTTAAGAGTTTGATTAACTTAGCCGGTCATCGTCATTTATTAAGTTCGTGGGTGTATCGAGCTACTTAAGATGAAACGCCCCTGTAACATGGATGACAGAGGATAGGTTATCAAGCCTTATCAAGGATCTTCTTCGTATGATATAATTAAAACCGCTGTTCAAAGAACAGTCCGTGGATGACAATTTACTAAGTCTTCAGCAAAGTCAACCCACATGTAACGTGATTTCTTTGATCCAAGTAATAATGAAAAGTAAAACAGAAGTTAGTAGTATATGGCATCGTCTGACACGAAGAGACAAAACTAAGAGGTAAATGAATCACTTCATAAGTATTGTCTGTCTTTTCCATCCCACCCCAAGTTTTTGCGATGTATTTCAAAGGTCAAGATGTTTTATAAAATCTTCACCTTAGAAACTTTTGATAGTTCAAGTAATAATTCTTCAAGAGGCGTTGGAAATTTCCCTCGAACATATTGAAATTATTTATAGGAAAGCGGTCTGTATATAACGCATTGATAAGCAAGCCTTCGTTTTGCATGCGAACTCACATGCGTTTGAAAGTGTCTGCTCTACAGACCTTGGAAAGAACCGAAACGAAATGCGATAGAGAAGTAGTGATAAAATATCCGTCGTTTCCTTCAAGAAATTGTACAAATATTTCCAAACACGCATAAAATGTACGCAAACTGTCAAACTTTTGAAGATAACGACAGATTGGTATGAAAAAATGTCTAAAATACCTCAAATGTGTGTCCCAATGACAATGCAAAGCATCACGTTGATCGGTCAAACGGTTCCACTTTTATTTTCAAAAAATCACCGGGTCTCGTTAAAAATAAAAAGTGCTATACTAATATACAATCGGACTGATCATGTGAACATCCAATACTTACACCTAATTATGAAACATTTAGGCCAGTCTTTCAAACTCTGCTAACTTCTAAACGGTTGATTACTGTACTATTATGGCAACAAACAACTAACTGAAAGACAGAGTTTAGTACTAACTAACTGTTAACAGCTAATTGAGACTGTAGCAGAGTATTGAAAGACCGGCCCTTAATCTCTATTATAATTTGCTCCAACGACCAAACATTGAAATTGTAAAAAAAATGAATCACTTTACTCACTTCTCCATCAATAAAAAAATTCCCAGAGTGAGATTTTTACCAAAAACTAAAATGAGGTAGAATAAATACTAAGGCCCGGTCTTTCAACACTCTGCTAAAGTTTCAATTAGCTCTTAACAGTTAGTTAGTGGTCATTCTAGGAATGTCATTGGTTGTTGCCATGACAATATAGTCCTAATTGACTGTATAAAAGTTAGCAAGGCATTGAAAGACCGGCCCTAAGGAACACTATTTCGAAAAAAAATATGAACTAGGAAAACGCTAGTGTGTAACGCGTTGATGAGCGAGCCTTCGTACTATCAAAGATTCTATCATAGAGGTAATAAGAAGGGTTTCTTACCATTATGATTCTATAAATGTTATTTGATATTCGTTTGCAAGTCTCTGCTCTACAGGCCTTGGAACTCAAAATATCACTGATAGGAATATTTGAAAAATATTTGCATACATTTGCAAATATTTTAAGATTATCGAATAAAACGTTCTTAAAAACACAACTTTCACAATAACATGGGCAGTACAGGTAAAAAAAAAAAACACAGAGAAAGTGTCATAAGAGTCCCGTGGTGATACGCTTGCTCAAACAAGCTGAACTTTTATGACAAACATCACTAAAATTATTTCAACATTAATTATATCGTCGAAACTTTTAAAATGTCAAACTTTGAACCAACAAAGTCAATGTTTCCATTGAAATCCCTGAGCTGCACCCTCAGAAAGAAATTCTAGGTTTTTCATTATGTCTGAGCGATTCCCAATTAAATGAAGACTGTAGAATTGATTGAAGTTCAATCATCCGATTTCGATTTGCAACTAGCGAACACTCATTGACCTATTTGACTTGAGCTGACTGAGTGGGTTAAACAATATAATTGTTATGTTTTCAAGGGTGGGAGGGGGGGGGGGGGGGGGTTAAATGCTAGGGGCCCTTGGTCGTTGGGGGACACCACTCAGATTAGCCACTGTGCAATTAATTTTATTATATTTTGTGATATGCTGTTTTAGTTCAACTAATTGGTACACAGCCCCTTACCTATGCTGGGCACTTGTAAAACTCGTAATGAAAAATACCAAACTCGGAAAATTTCCGTACGGGCCGTTTGACCTCTCTTCAAATGTAATGTTAATTTTACATTTGCGTGGATGTGTGAATGTGAATGGGGTTGAAATATCTTATGTGACAGGAATGAACCCTGAAAACGTGCTCAAGAAAACAATATATTTTTAAAAAATGGGTTTTTGAAAAAGAAAAAAAAACACTTTCAGGGCCAATATTTTAATACTCTGCTAACTTTTAAACGTTTGATTAGGTCTGTAAATGACATTCCTAGAATAACTGTGTTAACTTATAACTATGGTTTTAGCAGATTATTGAAAAACTGAACCTAAATATTCCCCAACGGTCTTTGACAGGAAATGATGAACCTATTTTAACATGACCAGATATAGGCCGGCCCATGCTAAAGCGGGTTCATCTTCGCCTGTCACTGGGCCGGCCCATGCTAAAGCGGGTTCATCTTCGCCTGTCACTGGGCCGGCCCATGCTAAAGCGGGTTCATCTTCGCCTGTCACTGGGCCGGCCCATGCTAAAGCGGGTTCATCTTCGCCTGTCACTGGGCCGGCCCATGCTAAAGCGGGTTCATCTTCGCCTGTCACTGGGCCGGCCCATGCTAAAGCGGGTTCATCTTCGCCTGTCACTGGGCCGGCCCATGCTAAAGCGGGTTCATCTTCGCCTGTCACTGATCGTACGGATCAAACGCAAGCATTCATTTCACTTGAGCCAATGAGATGGCAATTGGTTTTCGAAAGCGGTTATTCCATTACCCTTGTTTAGCTGTTGTGATGACCATCGTTTTGTGATAGCTTAGACAAAGATTATGAACAATACCAAATGTTTTCAATTTCTTGACAAATTCTACATTTCCACTATTTCGGATCAAAACGCAACTATTCATAAATTGCACGATGTTATCTCATTGTTGCCTGCTACCATCTTGATGGCACGCAGAATAGCTGTGATTCTCTGCGTTTTGACGATATTTTATAGTTAATGGGCACCTGGGAAATTGTACGGCTCCTGAGAAATCTTGAGTACGAAGAGGAATCACTCACAATACAAAAATACATCGATTTACCTTAATAAAGTTATAAATTTGGCCCATCAACGTGCCAACAAAATGTCCGTCCTCGGGCGGAAAATCCAATAATTTTGCATTGCTGATATAAAACAAAAGAAGTTCGTGCAAGCTATGAATTGCATTATTTATTCCCTCATTTTCTAAGTTACCCTTCAAGTTCCAACTATTTTGATACCATTTATATATTGCATTATTATTTAGCAAATTATAGCATATCTAGTGGAGCGGTCGCTCCACGCCAGCCAAGTCGTAACTGTAAGCATCAATCTTTTCTACACTCATAAAATAGCATATATTTTTTTCTTCTTTTATTTTGCTTTTTTTGCATATAAAAAAACTGCAACTGTATTAAACCGTACTGCAAACTGCAGTACTTACCTACTGCTAATACTCAGAAACGATTTTTCGCGATTATCTCGGAATATAAAAAGTGCAATATAAGTTACTGTATTTGATCCTCTCCTCAATACCTTTCATTTTGATATTGATGATTGATGATGACTGTCCGTTAATAAAAAGTTCGTCTGTAAACTGTCCGCCTTAACAGTCCTACAAAGCTGCGTGATGTCTGGGGTCACATTAGTATTAATAATAGGAAAAGTTGCCAGATTATGCTCTATTAACTATTCCATTTCCTTTATAATTTCAAATCGATTGAATTCTCAATGAATTCGACTTGATAATTTACGATTTTAATGTCATTTTCCCGGAATTCAAAATACAGTAAAACCTTGTTCAATCATTACATAATTTCACATATCAATCAATCAAAGTGTATTAATGTTCAACGTAAGGTGCTGCAAGCGCGAGCGATTTTGCCGCTTGTTGTATACACTTTTTTGGATCTAGTGGAGCGGTCGCTCCACCCAGCCAAGTCGTACTATACACTCACAGTCACTCAACATACCGTAAATGCCTAATAAACTGAGGAGCAGACCAAACACTTTTACTGTAAGCAACAACATGGCATTTTCGGCCTACTGGATCTCAAAATTGGTAAATCTCACATTGTTGCGAAATATCTTAATTTCGAGCTATGGCCCACCCCACTACATATACCAAATTTGGGAACAATAGGTTATGCCATTTGCGCGCTAGAGGACCGAGAAAACAGTGAAATTACACCACTTTCTGATTCTGAAGATGATGATGATTCTGATATCACGAAACGTCGCTATCACCGCCACAGCCTAAACGGCTAAACCGATCGACCTGAAATTTTTACCACATGTGCACTTTTGGCGTCTGAGGTGCCTTTTTATAAAACCAACCGGAAGCCGCCATTTTAAAACCGGAAGTGACGTCATAGCTTAAAAACGTCTGGACCGATTAGAACGAAATTAGCGCCATTCGATTTAGATGGTCATCTATATGAAGTATCAATAAAAAAAATATTATTTTCTTATTTTCTAAACCGGAAGTGACGTCATAAATACGCAATATTTAACTTATTTCAACAAATTATACTTAAAATACGTACATAATTAACTTACATTGTAACATAGACAATACAATTTATATATTCAAGGTAGCAGTGTTCTCGGCCGCCATTCCTGAAACCGGAAGTGACGTCATATATCTAAAACGCCTGTACCGATTGCAACTGAACTAGCTCCTGCGTATTCATTCTGCTATTTATTTGAAAAATCAATTGTGAAAAATGAATAAACAAATTAATGGTACCGGAAATGGCGGCAGGAACCACTAAATGAAACCGGAAGTGACGTCATATATTACAAACGGCATGACCGATTTTACGGAAATATAGGGATTAGGAATTCAGATGGTCGTTCATGAAGGTATCAACTAGATAAAACTAGATTGTTTTCTTATTACCTATACCGGAATTCGGCCGCTATTTCAAAACCGGAAGTGACGTCATGTATCGAAAACGGCTGGATCGATTATAACGAAACTTAAGCTATTCTTCTTGGATAATCATTTTCATCTTATACCAAACGCAACTTTTCATAGTAACCAAATCGGTTGAGGCGTATTTTTTTAAAGAAATTAGTCCCTGCTCGGACATGTGCTACAAGCTGTATGAATAAACTAACAAAAGAAGTGATATCCCAGAAAAAACACTCCGTGTAAAAATACCAGCCAAGTCTCTTTAACTATAAAAAAAAATAGAAGAAATCTAAAAATTCAGCACTGAAAAGGAGTGATATCAAAAAAGGAGCCAAGTCAACGAATTTTCCAAATTTTAATCGTACCATTGAAATAAAAATATCAACCCCCGAGAAATACTTAAAAAAAGGACTTGGCGCATCGTTTTTTTAAAGACATTTTTCTATTCTTAAGCTTATGCCACTCACATACTACGTAGTTCAGAAATGCCTAGAAAAATTGGGACAAAACTTTCAAATTAAATATTGAACATTCTGTAAAATATTTTAAATTTAAATATAAGTACGCAAAGAAACATAGCATTGTCTTACAAGCAATAAATACAGAACAGTTGTGTTTGTGATTGGTAGGTACCTATAGTTTTGTGGGTACATCAACATACCTACTACAGCATTATACTTTGAACCTTCTCGCCGTGTAATTAATTGCTATTAATTAACATTTTATACCAAAAAAATTCATAAATTACATAACGTATTACTTTAGATAAAAATCTAGTCAGTAATTATTTGAGCAGCATGGCTCAGTGCACTAGTCACTTATACAAATCTCATTGACGGCCTTCTTGTAATGAGCGCTTTCGCTATTTCCCTCAGTCACGATATTGAGAAGTATGATTGATTAATATGACCCTAGAAATAGTGGCAATAACGAATAGACTAGGCCGCTTCCGTTTATTCGTTATTCGTTTATCCGTTTATTTCCTCTGAATATTGACAAAATACCAAAACTGCCAGTAGGTAAGAGTACTAGTTATATTAAAACGTAGTATGATTCGTCGATAATGAATGTGATATACTCAGGAAAATATACTTGTAGAGTTCTTCCTATACTTTTAGGATAGAAAAGTGTCTTTAAAAAAACGATGCGCCAAGTCCTTTTTTTAAGTATTTCTCGGGGGTTGATATTTTTATTTCAATGGTACGATTAAAATTTGGAAAATTCGTTGACTTGGCTCCTTTTTTGATATCACTCCTTTTCAGTGCTGAATTTTTAGATTTCTTCTATTTTTTTTTATAGTTAAAGAGACTTGGCTGGTATTTTTACACGGAGTGTTTTTTCTGGGATACGATTGATTGGAGACTAAATGGGTTGACGGAATGATTTGAAATTTTAATCATGATTTCATAAAAGACAAACTTAGGGTTATCAGTTGGTACATTTTTAGTTTTTGTTTTATTAATTTGTAATAATAAGTTGATTTTTGGTGAAAAATTGTATATTTTCTTGTGTCGCTGGTGCCGTATAAAATTTAAATTTATAAAGGTGCCCAGTGATAACCCTAAGTTTGTCTTTTATCTAATCATGATTAAATTTGAGATCAATTGGTTCCACGGGTGTCGCCTCCAATCGCATCGGAAATTTTATAGTTTTGCGCGGTTTTGTTGAATAACCGGCGCCTAATTAACAAGGCACGAAGCAAAAATGAAAAAGTGCTTATAATATACAATCAGACTGATCATGTAAACATCCTATCAAAGTTACACCCACTTATGAAACCATTTCCGTCAAATATTGAGGGTCATAGGTTCAAGCCCTGTTCGGGATGATTTGATCCGACTATGCAGCCAGCGCTGTGTTAGGTTCTGAATAATGCAAGATATTGCATTATTTAACATCGCAGAGATCACCGCCATGTAGAATAGTACGACTGGAATATTAGAGATGGCGTAATGCGACAGTTTAGAAGGCGGTGCTTATTTCGAGGAATGGCGCAGGATTTTGAGATTTGGAATTTTCATGAGAGCACGTTTTGCTTTAAAAAGTGTTGAGAGATCGTATTTCATGTTTTAAATTGTCTTGCAGATGGGGGATATTATGTGAGTTATTCGGAGATAATATTTGGAATTTTATCGCAGTGGAGTGAATGGAGTTCTAGTTTGAAGGAAATGCCGGGCAGATTATTGATGAGACGTGAGAAAATGAAAATGTCTTGTGAGATTTTACTTCAATGCATTTCTGAGTTGCATATTTTATTTGGGTTCAACGCCATCGACAAAGTCTTATGATTTTACTGTGGGATCTATTGTTCCGCGAGAAATGGGGTACCTATATTCACATAAATGGTAACCGTTTATTAGAGTATAAATGCGCTAGCAGCTTTTTACCATGTTTTTACGTTGTCAAAAAGCTACTTTGTAGTCAGAAACTGAATCTTGAATCACCTTTAAAAAATACAGCGCCTAAAAACACCAGTAGAGTATCCTTTCATACAAAAAAGAAATGCACATTCGGCAGTGAAAAGCGTGATGAAAAAATGGGAAATTTTTCAAAATCTTCCAACAAACTTGTTGCTCATGCTCAATAACATAATAACGTGTTTTTCACGTTCGTTTGATATTGGATAAAAAAATGTGTCCCTTTATGAATGCGATAAAAAATATGTGCCGATTTATTTGTAGACTTTTAAAGTAACTGTATGAATCATGTATGAATTTAACCTGTAAAATTAACCCCTTTTTTATATTCATGTCAGAGTTCGTAAAAAAATAAATGTTTTACTATACGCGTATAGTAAAACATTTTTTACCCCAAACATTTTTTACCCGCAACACCGCGGTGTTGCTGGTTGTGAACGATTTCGACGGAGTGTCGAGTTTGTGATCGACTTTATTAGTATTAGACAAGACTAAAAGCAAATACAAATTATAATAAAATGGCTGTCAATGATGACTGCCTATAATGATATACTGTACATTGTGTCACAGTCACTTAACTCGAACTATAACCTCACCTCACATCAAAGAGTCTATCGACTCGTTCTGTTCCGACACTTCAAAGTGCAGACCAGAATGATCTGATGCACTCTAGCTGTGCACTCCAGTGGCATAAAACATGTAACTACGATCTAATGCATTGGAAGAGAGCAATATGTCAAGTTGGGATCACTTTGGACTCATGGGGCCTCATTCACGAAGTGTTAGGTTCGGTTTCCTCAGATCTCGTCTAGCTGGCGAGATATTATAACTGAGACCGACGCTGTTTTTCCGACGTGGAAAATATCATCGGCCAGGAGTCGGCAACCTTTTTTAGTGTAGGAGCCAATTTCAGAAAAATTTATAAATTAGATAATAATGGGAGCCGCAGAAGCGGCAAAAAATATAATACACCGAAAATAATAAATTAAATTACTAATTTATTTTGATATTTTGACGAAGCCCCTCAGTTGTTGACACCCGCAGGGCGGTTGTTAAAGAATTTAAACAATTTAAAAGTGATTCTGGGACTCTATTATGAACAAATTGAATCAAATAACATTCCAATTGTTGCCCGGCAGAGCGTTTTTTTTAGAATTTCAACAATTTAAAATGGATTTTGGGAATCTAAAATGAACCAACTTAATTAGATAACCTTCCCATTGTTGCCCCGCAGGGCGTTTTTGTTCGAATTTTAAATTTTTCGATTCCAGATCTTTATTTAAATTATAAAGAGTCATTCATGAACCACCATGGAGCCGCGGGTTGCCGACCCCATGGCGGAGGGTTTACCGCTACGTCCTGTTTCGTCCTTACCATATAACAAAATTAATATTCTTATTAGAAGGTCAACTTTCTCACCATAGATAACACAGGGAGACATGAAAACGGCCCTGAATAATGGATATAAAAAGCCGCTAGAGGAATGAAAAAATATCAAAACAGTGTAATTTTAAAGTTATACATTTTTAGAATAAGATTGCCGTTCGATGATATAAGGTTTCTTTTAAAAGAAAAAAGAATAAGTAGTTAAAAGTGGTGAGTGAAATATGACAACACTGCACTGCACATATCAGCTGATTTGGAGGGGTAAAAGTGAAAGTGCAAACAATCAAGAATGGTGTATCATGTTGTATAATATGATATTGTAAACTACAAGGAATTCTAAGATCCAATCCACAACCCTGGATCCATCATAGGCATGATGCAGAACAGAACAGTATCGTTAAACATCACTGTTCGTCTAATGCTTTGGAAGCTCTCAGCTCGGAACATTTGGCAAGAAAGAAGACGCATTCGTGTTTATCTTCCCGCCACGAGGACTTTGAAACAACGATCACCTGTTAGCAGGAAGTTAGTGTAAGCATTCTTCACTTCGCTGTTGAACTAGCGAGCGGTTTTATTTGTTCCAAGCACGCGGCGTCGTTTAGCCGTTTAGCCCAGTTCGCTTTGTGTAGCGCAAATCAAACATTTACTTTCACACTTGCAGACACTTGTCCAGAACTGATGTAAAGAGATTAAACACACATTTGGGTTAAACGGAATAGGTTTTGAAAAACTTATTGTGCAGGCATCAATTTTTGAAGGACTCAAGATAAATTCTCGAGCAATAGGACTATGCAAAGATAGAACGACAGGTTGGTCACTATTGGCGCTAGCGTGGAGGGAGGTCACTTTTAAATCAAAGTATTTCTTGCTACACAGACCATATTTTCATAAGAATTGAGAATAAGAATTAAGAATCTATGTTGATATATGGTTATTCACCGAAATAGTGGATGGATAAAATTAAAAAAATTATATATCTAAACAGTAAAACATCTTCTTATGCCTGACAAAAATATTTCGCGCGTTGTAACTTTGAGTTGGCCTGTCACGATTGTAGCTCCATGCAAGCGGGAGAAAGTTTGGCCAATGCCCTATCACTTTATGATATAGTTTGTACATTTATTTCAGATGAAACAGACATGTCAATCTAAGCAATGTGATGCAAACACTTGTGCAGCACATGAAGTACAACAGGTGTAACAAGGAAAACAAACACGAATCAATAAATAGTAATTTGCAGAAGCTACAAATTACTCATCGTATCGTATCCGGGAGATATTTCTGCCAAACAGTTCGTAAATCGAGAATAATTATTGAGGGTGACAAAAACTCTTGGCTAGGATGTTTTGGACCTATGAAACGTCCAAAAAGGCAGGCAAAAAGTACCTTAAAACTATTAAAAAAACCGTAAAATCCCGAGAAAGGACCAATGAAATGTTAGGATTTGTAATATTCATCAACATATTATTCGATTTATTGGTTTAAGAGCTGAATTTGGAGTAAGATAGGTATTTTTTTTGTCTGGGGCTTAACGCCGCACTGTTCTGCAGCGAGGCTAATGGCGACGAATGAATGATTATGTTGATGATTGGGAGATGATGGTGAAGAGTAGGTAAGGATGGAAGGTGGGAAGGAGGCGGTCGTGGCCTATTAGTAGGGTACCTTCCCAGCATTTGCCTGTCGACTGAGGGAAAACCACGAAAAAACCCCAGTCAGGAAGGACGGCCGCGGGAATCGAACCCGGGCCTCCGGAATACAAGTTCAGAGCGTTACCACTCAGCCAACCTGTTCCGTGTCAATGTGTCAAGTATCGTTGTTGATCATCCAAGTGGAGGATGGACATTTTGTGAAGACACCTTAGCGCTGCCGCGCTGTCCTCGAAAGATTGTGTTGTAAGTTGTAACGTAAACGATGGTCACCTTCTTCTCCTGAGGTCCGGACGAATTGACCAAAAGTTGAGTTCAAATCTCGTTAAAATGCAATCAATTCTATATCTCTAAATATTTCCGAGCATGCACGGCCCGTGTTGTTGTGAGGCCATTCCATAGACCAAACTAGGACCTGGTGTTATTATTTTACCTTCTACTATTACCTACCTTTACTACAAAAATCCATAACAATGAAAAAAAAACGAAAAGATGCCATAATTTTTTAAAGATTTTTACGGTATTGGTAATTAAAAATGTAGGGGCGCCAAAGAATATCATGGGGAGGGGGGGGGGGGAGCGAAATATGAAGTTACGCCACTGGAAGAAGCAGGGAAAACCTGAAATTTCGTTCCAAATTTTAATAAAATATATTTTCAAACAAGCATAAAATGACTGCAACATGTCGATAGCTTTTGAAGCTAACGACAGACTTATCTGAAAATTCACAAAAACACCTAATGTTGGTCCCGAAGAGCGAAAACTATGTAAAAGTTGAAGTTGATCGGTCAAACGGTTCTAGATTTTATTTTCTAAATTCACAGAATCCTGCTTGAAAATATATTGGTAGAATTTTTTGACATGGGCACTGCTGGCAAAAACACAGACAGGCAGACAAAGAAAAAACCCACACTCACAGAAAGAACAAAAGTTTTCCTGTTACGTGTTTCAGATACCATATACATTCATATACTTTACATTACCAATACAAGAACGACGACTTTTTCTGATGTTTCCCACAAAGTCAATTTTCTTTGTGAGAATTTAATAAGACATTAGATACCTACGAAAGATATAATACACACAAGACAATTTTACCAAGAAATGTAACCATAGCTGAACTAATTTAAAATGTATCAACATCTGAAATTGACATTAAAATTGGATGAAACCCAAGTCATAACGAATATTTGTAAATGAAAACTGACACTTTCTGTCTCATATTTCTATGTTTCAATTTTTCCATTCCTAATTAACTTTGAATTATAAAGTCCCATGGCAAATATAAACCTTTCACAAAATATTTTGTAGCTGGAATTATAATCTGAGCGTGTTTAAAAACACCCTCTTACATTCCTGTGAATCAGGTTGGTTAGCCATAATTATTAATTTACCCAGTTTTCACACAAACAAAGCAGTTAACGTTTTACAACTTGGCTTCTAATGCATTGTTTACGGAACAACATAAACAAATGTTAAGCAACACACCCACAAGGAATAGAACTTGAATAAATCATGACAAATGCATAGTTACCTCGGTCATTATTGTACTTACAGAATAATTGCTTTATACTTCAAATGGCATAGAGAACAGGAAATTGCGCAGTTCTAAACGTTTTTTTCCTATAAATAGCTACGTCGAATTTACTATATTAGATATTCATGACAATCAAATCGATTTTTCTATTAGGTACCTCTTCGTTCAGAGTTTTCATGTATGGTGCAGTCCATAAACCGAAAATAATGCAAATAGTGATAGAAACATGAAAATTTGAGTACTTACTAATTTGACCATGAGAAATCCAAAAATGTATGGCCCCAAGCTGAATTCTGGCAACTTTCGGAGTTATTAACTAATTAAATTAAACAACTAAATGTCAAATGACAAAAGAAATTTGCGACTTTTTGGAAATTTTAAATTTTAATATTATATATAATTGTTATTTAAAATATAAACCGCCAATTGTTTCATACAAATTTGATTAGTTCATACTTCAATTAAATAATTAGGAAATTAAAATCAATCTCCAAATCCTTAATTTGGTCTTTCTCTCAAAATCTAGAAGGCCTGATTGAATCAAGGTACTTATATTATGTGTTTGAATTACTTGAAAACAACATGTTATTTGAAAATTTTACTAAAAAGTATTACTTAGTTTAATAATTACTCCCAAAGTTGCAGGAGTTCAGCTTGGAGCCATACATTTTTGGAATTCTCATGGTCGAATTAGTAAGTACACAAATTTTCGTGGTTCTATGACTATTTGCACTATTGACCCCTAAATTGCGGTTTATGGACTGCACTAGTACGGATGTCCTATGTTTGCTTGTATAAAGACCACGCGCTTGCGAACATGTTTTGTAGATAATGTAGAGGTAGATAATGCGTATGTTGTGTCCACGTTATCCATGAATAGAAGCAATCTAGGTGCGTTCATTTACAGTTGAAAATATTCTGTATCATTGGGATTTTGCAGGCGTAACAAGAAGTGGTTCATTTGTACAAGAAATGTGTCATCTCCAAGGTATACTGATTTTATATAAATATAATCTCGAAGTGCTTTGGAATACAAGGATGGAGCAGCAGAGCCGAATTATTGTAAAGTACAAGAAGTGTTCAGAAATCTGATGTATACACTCTACAAAAGATAAAATGGTATTCGAAAGAAACGGATTGGCTGAAAAATATTTGATGACATCATCCGATGAAGTCTATGCTAACTCGTCATCTATAACTCTATTAGGTGAGCTCTGATTTCATTGATAATAACAAGGATTGATTGTTAAGGATCCTGACAAGAAGACAATCTGGTTTTATCAAATGCCGTTTTATGTTTTGTTCAGTACAACGCGCGGATTCGAAAGCAGGCCCCGAGTTGATGTTTATACATTAGGAAACTCACTGTGTCACTGTGATATTATGCTCTACAGACCTGGAAAACAGCTTTGAATACAAACTATACACATACCTACTTCAAGTTAAAAAAATTCTCGATAATACAAATTTTACAAATATCAAAACATTAAAAAAATAATTAAATTCCATAACACTTTAACTGCGTGACCGGTTTGTTTATAGGCACAATCTCATACAAATTTCACAAATACCATATAAAGTTATAATTTATCGGAACAGCGGTTCATCACTTTTCAACAAATCGAAGGATTAAAAACTATAACCAATACAGATGTGATTAAAGTGTATATAATTTCACATTTATTGGTTAACTCTTTACACTAGGTACATAACCTGAGGGCAGAGAATTTAAAAACACACACAAAAAAGCAGAGAAAGTGTCAAAAGAACCATTGGTATAAATAAATTAAAAAACTTTAAAAAGTGTAAAAACTTTACAACTTTAAATGTAAGTGTTGATAGTATTGTGCGTGAGAGAGTTAGTTACTTTGAAAATGTGATCTCGGAGCTCAATAAGAGCGTTAGGGATGTTGGTGTTAATAAGATTAATGAGGCATGTGGTAGAAGAAAAATTTTGCTTTTAGCAGACAGTCATGGCAGAAATATCAGTGAGTTAGTGTCCTCTCAATTGTATTGTAGCAATGTGTCTAGTGTCATTAAACCCGGAGCAGGTATCACTGAGGTATGCAAAGAGGTCAAGAATTTGACAAGCAATTATTCATCAGATTATGTTCTTGTTGTGATGGGAGGGTCGAATGATGTTGGCTGTTCGAGTAGGGATGAGATTGTCAATTACTTTTCAGATGTAATTAGTTCTCTGGGGTCTGTTTCCAAGAGAATGAAGGTCGTAGTGATGTCAGTCATGCACAGATTTGATAAATCGCATTTAAACCGAGAAATTGATTTTGTGAACAAACTTCTTCATGATAACATTATTAATTTAAATATTGGGAGTTCGACAAATATACAGTTCAAGGATTCAAATAAAATGTTATTGCGTAGACATTACAATAACTCCTGTTTTCATTTGAACAAAGCAGGGAAAAGGTATCTAGCAAGTGCCATTGTTTGTGTATGCAGGAAGCTTGCAGATAGTGTAAACAATCAGCAGGCGGGGAATGCAGAGGACGGTTCGCAATAGCAATTATTGCCCAAGATTATGTCCGATTTGCCTCTACAATCGCACAGTTTGTCATTATTGCCAACTAATATGCCAACTGATAACAACTTGAATAGCAAGATACTTTTGTCTAAGATTTCTGTTTATCATGTAAATATACGAAGTCTCATTAATAAACTTGATCTGTTAGAGCAATGTATAGAGTCAATGGACAAAGCAGTGGATATTTTGTGTATCTCTGAGCATTGGCTTGTTGATAATATGGACTGTTCGGTGTTAATAAACAACTTTTCGATGCAATATTGTTTCAAAAGGAAATCCCAGAGGGGAGGTGGTGTGTGCATATTTACGCGTAATGAGAGTTGGGTTAAGTTTAAAGTTCGCGATGATTTAAATAAATGGTCTATTGAACGAGATTTTGAAGTGGGCGTACTGGAATTACTTCATCCAGGAATATATTATTTTAATTGTAATATATAGGACCCCTGAAGTAAATAATTCAAAAGCGTTCACTGAAATGTTCATTAGATTCTTAGAATGTGTATGTATTAAAGGGAAGGAGGTTTTAATATGTGGTGATTTCAACATTAATGTTAATAATAATGATGTGTATAATTATTTTCAAGATGCTTTAAATATTGTAAATTGTAAGCTTCTTAACATGGAACCTACGCGTAAAGTTAAAACTAAAGTGGGCTTGTCGGAAACGGCAATTGATAACGTCATTACAAACTCAACGAGAGTTAGGTTTATTAAGAACATTGACCATGGTCTCTCGGATCATCTTGGACAGCTATTTGAAATTATAGTACCTACATAATAAGGATGAGGGTGTAAAGAAGTCCAGTGGTACGTATAAGAAGCGTTGTTTCGGGAAAGAAAACTATTGTGATTTCTCTTTGTCTTTAAGTGGGTTTTTCAAAGTGAGTTTTGACTAGTTTTGTTATAGATCGGATGTATTAGTTGGGTTCATTCTTTTTAATCAAAAAATTATATATTTTAACTCCGTTTGCGCCAGTATACTTTTGAAAGTATGACCCGTGAATGTCTGGAGGTATTTTTTTTTAACTTGGTTTCATAATGCTTATCCCTAAACACCCAAACAACCCTTAAATTAAATAAATTATATATAAAACGGCATGCTTTAGTCATTTATTGTGGCTTTCACATAGTGAATATTAGTAATTGATCTTCAAAGGTGCCTACGTACATATTTTGGGAAACTAAATTTAAAAAATCAACTAATTTGGGGTAAATACACTATCAAAACCCTGCACCTACAAATTCGATTATTTGTGCATCTGAAATCTTTTTTCTGAGTTACAATTTCTTGTGAGTGGAAAGGGGAGTCGTAAACAAAGTCGTATACCAGCAGCGGCCATAATTAAAGTTCTGCCGAGAGTGACATGTTATGATTCGTTCGGTTTTATGGTCTGACCCTTTTTTTGCTCTCTACAAAAGTTTCTGACATGAAGTCATCAAATACTTCAATGACTATTATACGGAAATAATGTATAATAATGATCAATCGTCCATGATTGGATGATATTCATACCTATCAACAATTTATTACCGACAAATCCACCTTATTAATGAAATAAGGTGGTTTTTGAGAAACCTATTTTAAAACGTATTATCAAAGAGTATTATTGTCATGAAAAACATTACAATGTCATTGTCATGAAAATTATACGGTTTTATATATATATATCGCACAAAAAATCTTCTTATTAATGAAGCGATAAATTGCACGAGGATAGATAGGAAGCCTGAAAACATACCTATCCCAATTTTGTTTGCAAATATGTTTCAGGTAATAATGATGCATATTGCATAATATATTTATTATGTGTGTATAGTTTGTTGCCAATTTTTATTTTGATATGGGAGAATGCTAGTCGAGTCCTTTTTTCATTCACCTTGAGTTATGCCAATAAATAAGTACCTATAGGTACTATATTATATATAATAAATATGTACCTAGGTACTATATTTATTTACTTGTAAATAAGTAGTTTTCAAATAAAATTATTTACAAAACTTGATATAATCCTGATCAATTTTAATCCGTAAAATCGACATTGGCGTCAAAATGTAAATGTCATCACATGTAATGATGAAATGTCACACATCGCTCTTTCCGCCAAAACGTCCCATGAAATTTTGTATACCTATTATTATTATTGAAAAAAGTACATTTTCCCAGTTTTATTTTTATTATAATTTGTTGATGGATATTTCCAACGATCTACCAAAGAGCACATTTATGTGTTCTTTGGTACATCGTTGGAAAATCGTTGAAAATCTGTTCGAGAAAACAAGGAACACGACTGCACTAGATATTGTGACTAGATTATAAAGGGCATACTTTTATAAAATAAAAATATCTGCTCAAGATGTAATTCTGTTACATCTTGCCAGAATCGCTTATTTGCGCTAATTATGAAAACCCTGGTAGCAATTAAACATTGCAAGCGTTGTACTGTGGTACTCTCACTGTACTTTCGATGTTTGTGATTTTTGTTTCTTCTTTTTTATTTTTGTTCGTTTGTTTCTGTTTTTCCTGGTCAGCAAAGGTCTCAATGATCAATTAATCGACTTGAAATTTTGCACACACACTATACGGCCATACCTGTGGTTACGTGTAGGTACTTATATATTTTTTGAATTAAACCTTTGGTTGAAAGGAATAGTTGAGTTACCGTTTGTCCGATCAAGTTCAAATATTGCAGGACTAACATTTAATCAGATTTTACTAATTTTCATCCAAATCGGGCAAGAACTTGAGCACATTTTGATACATTGTTAAATTTGAGCTTTTTTCTTTAGTATAACGTTATGTGCGGCAGTGAAATAAATATAGGGCTTATCCTCATTTATCCAAATTAAATGGCTTTAGTTTTTGTTTCACATAATTTACACATAAAACGTCCATGGTGTTATGTTGAGAAGCTCTTGAATTGAGGACGAATAACAATTACTTAAATTTTGATTTCCACTAATTCAAATTTTCACCACATTTTTAAATTTGAATATCTACAACTTTGCCATGGAAAGTTTTGCCCTCTTCTCTCATCTTCTTCAAATCACAAACTTGTCATATTTCTCCGATAAAAAAGGGGTTGAATACCTCGTATATAATGACTCTTTAGTGTAGGTAATTCCACATAATTTCAACACGGTCTTGTGGCATAATAAAAAGCTCCGATTTTCTTAAAATTTGGCATGCTGATGGGGCATATTGATATGAGTTAGAAAATCTTTTTTTCCCGTTTTTGTCCACCGGATGTATTAAGTTACAAGGTCACGAACTTGGGGTGAATAATCACAATTCAAAATATTGTAGTACGAAGAACATAGAATATCTTGGCTTGCGTTGGAGCTACAACAACCCTAAAAAAATGAATTTGAAAGACAATTAAACGTCCTTTCGTGATATCGTGAACTTTAAAAAAAAAAAAAAAAAATTTGAAAGTGTGTTTTGCTTTAGAAAAAAAATTATACTTTTTAATACATTTTAAAATTTCAGGATAGTTCAAATGCTTAGAAAAGACCAACTTTGGTATTGCATAACTTTTCAAGAAAATCATATATTTTTGTTAGGTACACCATAGTGGACGTTGCTGCATACCAATCATTCGATTACACTATATCATTTTCTTAAAATAATCACATCAGATCTTCGTCGATATTTGGGATTTTGTGTTCATTGATGCATATGTATATTAAAAATTTCAAGTTTGGCATTTCATAACTTCTAAGAAAAATAAATGCTCTTTCTATACCCGGCGCTGCACTATACTTGCACATAGAAATAGGACGTTCAAAAACGTTCTTTATCAATTGGCTTACAAGTAAGTACCTTTATCAACTCGGATCTTCTTCAAATTGTGTGGATCATAGGTAAGAAAACCCTCCTTACCTCTATGTGTGGATATTATCTCAATGGTGTATAAAAGTAGGTACATTGTAGATACCAGGTTTGGTAATTCACAACAATGTATAGACAAAATGTATATGGGTGGCATCGTTATGCTTTTTCTTTAGCCATCAGGTAATATAGATTGTATATTATTTAGGCTTTGTATTCTTTTGGTGATAATAAATCAAATCTAAATGAAAAATACGAGTATCTTGAAACTCCTATTTTTTGTATTTTGATGTCTTCCATATTTCTTAAATTATATCGGATCGTTGGTCGGATTACGTCAAATTTTAATGATTGTCATTCCGTTACATTTCGGGGAACAACATATTTTGTCTACACGCTACTTTGCACCTTTACTGCCATAAAAGCTGGCATTCGATGAAGCTGTTTGAATTCGCTTATCACCCCAGACAAATATGATGAACATACTATAAGTAAAAATGGTTCATATCGTTTCATTGTCATTTTGAATAGGTAGTAATGTATGCTAAAAACATATCTTCTAAAAACAAGTAGGTAACATTTTTTAAAGTACTTGAATACCCTTGAAAACCAAACATTAAAAAAAAACAGTTTCAAATTTGGTACCATCCTTGAGTATGGACCCAAGGGTACCATAGTGTATGGAGGCCCCAGTGTAAGAAGCCACTAAGTCCCTTTAAAGTCTAATAAAGTCCAATAAATACACATGAGTGTGTGTCTGTTATTAACTTGCAATGAGAAGCAAATTCAGTTATTTTTTCTATAATTTAGTGGTTCGTGCTTCTAGATTTCAGTTGTTTTAGATATATTATTGCCGGGTTTTAAGGAATAGGGTTCGAGGTGTTGCACGTATCCGTGCTCGCTTATCAACGCGTTACACAGAGCTTTTTCCTAGTATAATGTGATTAACACTTTATCGGTTAGTCTCTGATCAGAAAAGTGAAAAGTCTGGTTATGTTATCTCATGCATAGTATTTAATCATATTATTGAGCGAGCGTAGCGAGCGTCACTACGGTACTCTTATGGCACTTTCTCTGTGTGTTTGTTTTTTTGTTTGTTTGTTAATATGTTTTTTTTGTGGTCACTGCCCAGGTCAAACCGCTTTACCAATCGATCTGAAAATTTGCACACATACTAACGTAATCTATGCGGTCCCTGGGATCGTTTTTGAAAGGGAGCCTGTGATTGGTTCAAATTTAAAAAAATTATCTTTCGAGACCAAAACAGAAATTCCTGCGCATGCGTGAAGTTGACAATTTTACACCTTGACCCGTGTGACATCTCTGAATCACTGCCTTCTGCATACGAAAATTATAATGCAATAAGAAGGCTGCTTTTTAATTTTTCATTGTTGCTTTTTTGTTTTTTTAAATTTGTCTTTGGCTGTTATAAAATTATTTTAACAAAGAATATTTTATATAATGTATTGATATCAAGAATACTCCTTTTTAATTATAGATAGGTGAACTTTGAATTCCATTTATTTAAAAGTGTGAATTGAAACTAAATTGATATTTTTTGTTATCACCGGAACACACGGAATGGTAAGTAGTTCCAAACCGGATATAGATGGCATTAGTCATTTCTGTTTTGGTCTACGACCACCATTGTCCCCAATCTTACAAAGTTTCAGATAAATCCTCCCATTGGTTAAAATTTAAAAAAAATATTTCATGTGATTATTGAAATTTAAACAAGAACCTTTTGACCGATCAACTTAAAACTTTGCATGGTAATTGGGACCGACATTATCTATATTTATGACAATTTTCATACTAATCTGTGTTTAAATCCAAAAGTTATTGACAGTTTACGGACATTTTGCGTGTTGGCTGTAAAATTTCTCGAATTTCTTATTTCACGGCAAGTTCGAATCTTCAGTTCCAAGGTAGTTAGAGCATAGATATGACCGTTCAACAGAAAGATTTAATATTGTGTACACATAACATTTATATCATGAGTGATCCCCCAGGTATATTTTTTGAACGAGATCCTGTGATTTTTTTAAAATCAACAAGGAACCGTTTGATCGATCAACTTAAAACTTTGCATGATTATTGGGAAATATTTTAGGAATTTTGTGAGATTTTCATACAAGTCTGTGAAGAAATTCAAGAATTATTGGCTTTTAAGTTTTAATGCATTTTCGATAGACAGAATTTCGGTTCGAAGTGTTGCGCGTATCCGTGCTCGCTCGTCAACGCGTTACACAGAGCGTTTTCCTAGTTGCGTACAATTTGGTTGGTGTATGAATGAAACTATAGAAATCATGTAAATATGTAACAATAACGTAAAATAATACTCTGTTGGTCTAACTTACCTCTAAATATTGTTACAGCCATTATTTTTACGGACTTAAGGACTTTTTATACACTGGAAGTGTGAAGGACCACACTACAAATGACGAATGTTTTAAATTGTCAAAATGAGTCGCATAAAATAGAGCGTATTTGAATTAAATTAGTGAGAAATAGATCAACTTAAAACGGCCAAAATGTGACTTTCCAAAAAATCAATCGAAATTTCCATAATTTGAAGAAGATCCGAGGTGATTTATTAGAAAATAAAATTAATTTATAATTCCTGATAATTAAAATGTAATTTTAGACAATTTCCAACCATATTTCGCCGGTAAGCACAGTTGATGAATACGTGATGATGAAGGAAAATAAAACAATTAGATCTGGCCCGGGCTCGACCTGTATGGCTTTGGCTGCTTGGCAATGGCATTTGTTTTGGTTAGTCACATTACTCATTTTTGGTAATAATAATACATTTATTAATTTCGTGTTTATTTAATCGAATCCTGTTTACAATTATAAATCATGTCAGGAGAAGTTCCACATCATACTAATCTAAGGCCTTCTAATTCGCAACCGACTGGCCAAGTCGGTATTAATTTCATGTAATAAATCTTATTGCATTAATAATTTATAGTACTAATAATATTATCTATAAAAATTTATTTTATGAAATTTATAAAAAAAAGTGTTGTACAACATACAATGAGTATTGAAAATGAAAGGTTGATCGAAATGTCTCGGTTGCTGTGCTCTCGCTGTTTAAAAGGAAATGGTGACAGTTTGTTTATGTTATTTTGCACTCGTGATATTTTACGACCCATTTTACGAGCTCTTGAGATCCAGAGCCGAAAACAATTAAAGATTCGTTTCAAATTACATTTTTTATGACGGATGTTATTTCCCCTCATTTGGAGACCCGATTTAGTTGCCCAAAGCTTAGTGAGCACTCTTAAGTCAGGTTAATTGGGATACAGTGTATGATCAGACATCATTAGATGATTGTTATGAGGACTTCATGCGATTGTTTATGTTGAGTTTTAACTATGCATTTCCTTTGAAAGAATTTAAAAATACATATAGACCAAAAGGTAATAATAAGTGGTATACTAAAGAGGTATCAGATATAGGATGTGAGGTGAAAGAGAAATATCGACGCTATAGGGAAACTTTGAAAGAAAGTGACAAACAATTGTATAACAATTGTAAAAAACAATATGACCTGGCAATTAAAAATGCCAAAAAGATTTTCAATCAGGATAAAATACAGAATTCGTCAAATAGGATTAAAACCGCATGGAATGTTATTAGAGAAAATAGCAATACCAAGGCAGAAGTTCCACGTATGAAAACTCAACTTAATGTTATTGTTGATGGTACTATGGTGACCTCGCCCCAGGTAGTGTCCAGTGCTTTCAATGAATATTTTTGTAATGCTGCTGCAGGTTTAGTTGACCAGTCAGATATTTCAATTGAGAATGATAATAATATTACTAATGTTGATAAAGTGTTATTCCTTTCGCCTTTGAATTTGAATGAATTTTATGATGTTCTTGATAAATCGTGTAAAAAGCGATCCGCTGGTTTGGATGGAATTCCTTGTAATGTTATTAAAAAAGTAGCATTTTTTATATCTGAACCTATGTTGCATATTATAAATAGATCTTTCGAAGAGGGTAGATTTCCTGATAAACTAAAGTGCACGAAAATAAAACCTTTATTTAAAGGAGGTGATAATTCACATATGGGTAATTATAGACCATTAGCACTTGTTTCGGTTTTTTCTAAGATTTTAGAAAATGCATATTGTATACGTTTGTGTAAATTCTTATTGGACAATAATGTTATTAATGATTGTCAACATGGATTTGTTAGAGGCAAATCAACTAGCACAGCTATTGCAAGTTTTGTTAACGGTGTGCTAGAAGCATTAGATCGTAAGTTTTCTCCCGTAGGTATTTTTTATGATTTCAGCAAAGCCTTCGACTGTGTTAATCATTCATTGCTTTTAGAAAAATTGAACTATTGTGGTGTAAGAGGGAAATCCCTTGATTGGATCCAGTCATTTCTTTTGGATAGGAAACAATGTGTGGAGGTTGTTGATGATACTGGAGTTTATTTGTCAAGTGATGTTGTTACTAATATGGGAGTCCCACAAGGTTCAACAATTGCGCCATTATTATTTATCCTTTATACTCATAATATATCTTCTGTGGTTAGAGGTAATATAACTTTGTATGCTGATGACACGACTCAGTTATTAACAAGTAATGATATGCATGTTCCTGTCAAGAAACTAACTGATTGGTGCAAAGGCAATGGATTGTGTTTAAATGCAAAGAAAACTGCGATGGTGCAGTTCAGTTCTAGGGGGGTACATCTTGATAGCTCACCGTTAATTTTCATGGAGGGTAATAGTGTACAAGAAAGTCAAGAAACTAAATTTTTGGGTCTCACCATTGACAATAAACTGTCTTGGAATGCACACATTAATAATGTTAAATCTCAGATTTCATCTTACTGTTTCCTTGTTAAGCGTATGGTAGAACTATGTGGTTTAAAAACAGCAAAATTAATTTATTTCTCTTATGTTCATTCACGTATACAATATGGAATTATATTATAATATAGCAGGCCAGGCATCTTATGCTAATACTATATTCGTTTTACAAAAGAGAGCAATAAGATATCTGGCAAATGCCAGTTTTAATCCGACTACTCCTGGTGTGTTTTATAAGGATTCATGTGTGAAGCTGTTCAAGGATTTTAATATTTTGCCTCTACCCTGTATATATATTATGAATGTAATTTTGTATGTTGTTGACGCTGAATTCACTGAAATGACGAATGCTCAAGTGCACGAGCATAATACTAGATTTAAGTGTGACTTTAATGTAGCTAGACATAGGCTAGCTTCATTTGAAAATGGACCTACTTACATGGGGTGTAAACTTTTTTATGTTTAACATAAAGACCTCAAAGCTTTGAGTGTAATTGATAGAGAAAAATTTAAAATGGTATTAAGGAAATTTCTCATGGAAAAATGTTTTTATTCTGTTTGTAGTTTTGTTGATTATTGTCATAATGAATGTTAATGGATTTTGTGTTTTGACGTGACTAATGTTATGTATGTAACCAATCTAGTCAAATAAAATAAAATAAAATAAATAAATTGCTATTGTAATATTCTGGCCAAAGTTTTGTCGTTTATTCCCAATTCCCAAAGCAATCAAAATTTAAACACCCCATAGCTATTTTTTGTCTGGGGCTTAACGTCGCACTGTTCTGCAGCGAGGCTAATGGCGACGGAAAATACAAAGTACATATATATAGCTTCAATATATACATTATATATGTATAGCAAGTAATATAGCTACAAAGTAAATACTCACACAATATGACTGAGTTTTCAATTTTGGAATAAAATTATGATTTATTTATGACTCTATTTTATTAATGACATTTTGTGTTAAGCAAGCTCAGAAAATGCCTAAGACAAAAATGTTACTTTGGCTCAGCTTAACTTTAAAAGGTTGTTAAGCCGATGTAAGTGCGAATGTTGAAAATCATAATTTCAATAAGCCGGGCCTCAATGTCGCGACGCTGACGGAAAGAAAATAATATTAATTTTGTGTTGCGTCGTCAATAGGGAATTCTCCTCTAATTTTATTAATGTAACAACACAAACAATAATCACAATCACTGTTATCACTTAAAAAATAAAACATTTTCATTCATAAAAATCAATTTCAAATGTCATAGGACATTTTGGCGGGAAAAACGGCATGTAATGAGAATCAGGAAGGTGATGTCATTTCTAAGTCCACAACAATGTGTTACCATGGTGATATGCTTTGTTGCCATGGCAACATATGAGTTATGACGTGAATATAAATTTTTCTGTTTTCAAGTAAGAAGAAAAACATCAAACTTTTTAAATCAATTCCGAGAGAACTATTAACCCCACAACAAAATTAATAGCATATCTGTATTCAGCAACTTTTCCCCTACCATAATAATACAATTATTTGGAAATTTAATTGAGAGAAGAATTTCCTATTGTAGGTATACCATTAATTTGTATTATGTGGTCTTTACGTTTCAATATGCATGTTTATGAAATACTAGTGCATTGTTGACAATATGAACACGGAACAACATAATCTCAGAGAGTCATATCCAACATGGCCGACCATAGCGTCTGCTCGACCCAGATCTCTGATCAACGAGCACTTCACAGTTGGCGTAAACAACATTGTGAAACTCATTAGAGGCGGTGGCATACGGTGGGATTTGCATAGAAAACAATGCGGTGTAAACTACTATTGTTGAATTCAACTTTGTTTGATTAACTTTCATGACTTGTTCACAAATACACTGCAGAATCTATCATTATATAGAATAATAGGTATGTACTAATATTCTCTAAGAAATAATGTTCAAATCAAACTAGATGTGAGAAGGATTAAACTACGCATATGTACATAATAAATTAAAATAATTGTTGTTATTTGAAATTATGACGGCGATCTCGGTCATTGGTGCCTAGTGAATGTTTGAAAACGTTCCATATAAACGAGTGAGTTTCTGATTGATGGTTCATTTGATCAGTGTGATTGTTGTATATTTTATTTTATTTCGTGTAAAGAGACGCCGGTTTTGCAAAACCGCACAATACAATTCTCAATGGGTTACGATTGGAGACCAAACCAACCAAACACATGAACCAATTGATGCTAAGTTTTACAGTGTTTTATTTTGGATTCTGAAGTTTGTTTATTGGCACATTGTTAACATTAATTTTTGTACGACTCAAATTTGTGAATGAAATCCGTCTCTTTTTTTCCCCACACAAGAAACAAATATTAATAAATGCAGTTCGTTTTTCCTTTGTTTGAACTCTCTACAGACGGAGCCACCGTCAGTTGTTCTGTAAGGCCGAGAAAGACAACATTGCAAGGTGAGCGCGCAATGAAGTCTTTCTCGGCCTAGCAGAACAACTGACTGTGGCTCCATCTGGTGAGAGTTCAAATATAGGAAAAACGAACTGTAGCAACCATTTGTTTACTGTCTCTCAAATGATTTCGTACATTATTTCGTCTGAGTCTCCAATCTCATTCAATATCGAGCTTGACCTACCTTAAACAGGTTACATTACAGTTGTAGAAAACGATTTGAACTAAATGTGTTTGTTCTTGTGTGGTCGGCGATGTTGTATACAAGTTGAAAAAGCTCGCCAATGTTTCATCTTCGAGGCTCAAAGAACTATTTTGTCTGGCGCATTGTGAAGAAAGAGCCCTAAAGGCGTTTCATCTTGAAAGTTGTCTGAGGAACAAAGAAGCGCAGAAAACTAGATCTCTTTGTCCAAGCAATATTTCGAGAAAATTATACCTTTACAAATGAATCTTATTCGTTGTTCTCACGTTGTTGGATTAGACTATTGTTTTCTTTGTAGTGTATTATTTTCATCCATAATGAAAACTCTTCATAAATTGGAAAATCCAATTCATGAACTTTATGTTAATAATAATTAGTATTCATGTTTGTTTACTCATTAGTAAAAAAATATGGTCGGTTAAGCTATTGATTATCAAATAATTATTGTAAAATATTGCACCATATTGTATCGATATTAGGTACTTATACTGCTTTTTGATGTTACCAGTTTATATTTTACGCAAATTTGTAATTTAGTTTTGTAGATTCGCCAAGAGCTCTCATGACATTCCAGATCATATAACTTACGAAAATGACGTAAATAATGCATTTAAATGGCACATATATTTTATTTCCAAATGTGAGAACTAGAGAGAAAACAATATTTTTAACTTTAAATGCAATTTTGTGAATAAATATAAGAGATCTCATAACGTAATTTCAATTAAATATCATCTAGAAACCACATAGAACCCCTTTAAACTAATTTAGGAAATTAAAAAATTTCCAGAAACTGGCGCCTTTGACCCTTGATTGGCTGGGGATTTCTCCCCCTCAGACCCACACCCATTGCTTTCGTGCCCGGTTTAAACATTTTGTCGTTCCCTCCCTAAAGTTTGATTTACCCCCCCCCCCCCCCCCACCTTGAGAAATCATCACTGTTTGAGCTCGCTCGAAACCACGCCTCATTAACCTATTCAATATTATCGTCATCTAAGGAGCTTATTAATTAATTGGCATAAATAAACTACCTTATTAGCTTCTCATTAGTGTTAAGAGTTATAACCTAAGAGGATCGGGATGTGGGAAACTTAATGACTTAATCGTCATCATGATAATAAGACATTGATCAGTTCAGTGCAAAATACATCCATTAGACACGATATATAAATATGTTTAGAGAACACGTGACAGCATGGCACACGCTAGAGTTCTAGACCTAGGATAATGGCTGGGGGGATTGGAATCTTGTTTTCAACGTGTAAAACAAAGAGAATGCCGTGCTTTTTGTAACAAATGAAAATACCTCGAATCATTCAATAAAATGTCACAATTATATATCTTCCGATCAGTTAGTCTTTAAGGAAGACAATGGTGTATCTTAGACATCAATACGATGCCTATGTGAGACGCAGTTAAGACGGCTGGGTAGTGAGTTTGACCTTGAAGAGTTTTTTAATCGATTTTTATCAATATCTTTTTCCAGTGTAATTGTTAACAAAATAGGGCTATGTACGTGAATTCAGAACAGAAAATAAAACTAATAGCTTATTCCAAACTATGAAATTATTTTCATTGAACTGTTCTGAATTCACGTACATAGCCCTATTCTATTTTGTTAACAATTACACGGGAAAAAGATATTGATAAAAATCGATTAAAAAACTCTTCAAGGTCAAACTCTGAAGTGATATTTTGTCCGCTCGCTCTGGTTTTAATACTTTCATCTTGTTCTTCGAATTATTTAAACTCTCAACACTTTTTCCCACACAACATATTGGAATTAAATTACTATCTGACCATGCTCCGAAATATAAGGAAGGCGATGATGCTACACAGAATATCTACAGTATTTCCTGACTATGCAAACCCAAACAAGACATTTCCGTCGCCCCTCTTTTACACGTTGTAAAATGCTTACGTGGGTGACGTCATGAGTTGCGTATCCACCTGGCCATCATCCTAGCCTATGTAGACACTGCAATGAGCTGTCTCCGGAGAGTTAGAGCAGAACAATGTTTTGGTGCAAAGGTCACACTAAAAGTGATAAATTATTCCCACGTGCTGGGACGACGAGGGCTACGTTTCAAACACTTGTAATTTAGCAACGCTAGAAGCGCTCTTTGAAGTCCTGATCCGGGTAATCCAGGTGAAATACCCTGCCTTCTGAGTAATAGACGTCCAGTAATTTAGATCATCTTCTAGCAGTACTTTAAAGTGTGAGTACTTCAAAGGAAGAAAGTAATTATTTTGCGATGAACAGTTTCGTAGGGAGGAAGCGGAGATGTAAAGTAATCTGTTTTATAGATTTTTATCAACGATCAAAACATGCGGTGAAGTAAAAAGTGGAAAAAATGCACTAAACTTCCGTAATGAAAAGTATATATTTGAATATTAAATCGTTACGAGCCAAAGTATTCTTATAGACAATATGTTCTTGATTTTCTCGTGATTTTTTTTAAGAGCTACGCAGATCTCGCTCGATATTGTGTGGTGTCATTTGGTCAAACTATAGGAGCTATTTATTGTATGTCGCAAGTCGGAATGGAAAATTTAAATCGTCATCGAGCGAGCGACTCCTTTTCAGGGGATCGAACCCGAACCCGAACCCGAACCCGTAACCCGAAAAAAACCTTATTTTTTGTGAACCTGAACCCGAACCCGAACCCGTATTACATTTTTGTCTGAACCCGAACCCGAACCTGAACCCTTATAAATAATATTTGTGAACCCGAACCTGAACCCGAACCCATATTTTTAAGGTTTTTTTATGGGTTTTCAAATAAAATAAAATACATTTTATATTTAATAGTTTGAATCAATAATCAATCTTAATGTAACACGTGGCCTTTAGTGTTCCAAATTCGTTTTAGTAGGGAGTTTCCTTGCTGAAAAATCTCCCTGCGGGGCAAACTGGATGTCTAAAATCCCAATCTGCAACCCATCGACGGGAACCAAGTACTAATTTTATAGAAAACAAAGAATTTAAAAAAATAACGCCTAGAATTCCTTTTAAAAATCTGATTTTTATAATGAATGTGTGTTTTAATTTCCTCAAACCTTGGTTCAAAATGCCACAAAATTGCACACAAATTAATGACAATGAAAATATCTCCGGGGGTTTCGCCCCCGAAACGGGAAATTTCTGATGATTTTTCTGAATAATAGCTCTTTATTGGCCACTCGATTTTTTTTTATTAGTGGATATATAAATTATATACATAACCCAGCATACTTTTTTGTTTCTACCAATTTTTTTAAAAAAATCAAATCTCCTTCACAAATGCCAAAATTTGCGTAAATTCAGACTGATCATTCAGTCCCCTCCCCCCCTCCCCCCATGATTTATCCTGCGTACGATAATGAGTCCCATGCGTCAGTTCGACATGCGTTCAATGAAAAAGCATTGATCAAAAAATAAAATTTTAAGTCAAATTAAATGAAGTTTGTTGATATAATTCAAATTTAATAAACTGTATACCAGAAAAATGAAAATGTATTGGATTGGAACACAATATGTAAATATATATACTGATAAATCTAAAAGTGGAGCCGGACCCGAACCCGAACCCGAACCTGAACCCGAACCCGTATTATTGCTTTGCCTGAACCCGAACCTGAACCCGAACCCGTATTATTTTTTTGCCTGAACCCGAACCCGAATCTGAACCCTTATTAATTTTTTGCCTGAACCCGAACCCGAACCTGAACCCGTAAACGATCGGGTTCGATGCCCTGCTCCTTTTGGCTCTTTTGGTACGGATATTTGATTTTTTTTTCTATTACTGTCGGTTTACAGGTCACAGTTTTTTTTCTATCGAGCTGAAATTTTGCACACATGTAGGGACCATCTCTGGACGTTGCAGATCCCTACACATTATCTAAAATCCTACAACGTTTCAGGCATCCTCCAATTGGGTTCAGTTTAATTAAATGATATCTTCTGATTGAACGAAAATCAAAATGTTCCGATTAAGTTCAAATTTTGCATGGTGATCAAGCAAGACCAACATTATCGAAGCTTTTACACATTTTAAGACCAATCAGTCAAGTATAGAGTACTAGAGTGCCACGCCCACTAGGCACTTCCGGAGGAAATTTCAAAATCATCTTATGGAAAATAACATGGGGACTTAGGTACTTCGATTGCTGGTCATTTGTAAACGAAACAGAGTTAAGAAAATCCCAATACACCACCATTAACATCAATCTTTCATTTATAATATTATGTCGACACATCTCTTCAAATATATACAAAGTTTAAACTGTTACAAGTTAAACAACACACTACACAGCGTATGACGTCACGAAAGTGTACACCGGTGCAAGATATAAATTCAATGAACTGTCAGTCTACATTTCAACAGCTCATTACATGATTACATCTCGTTTTATGATCCTGAAATTAAAATAACTATAATATGAACTTGATTCAGTGTATAAACTCGAGGAGCACAGAAATACTTCAGTTTTGTTTACTTTTGATCAACAATAGAAAATTGACGTGCAAAGTCTGGCATCATTGTTGAAAATTGTTTCATTTGTTTTTCATTTTTGTAAAGTCGCAGTTGCCAACTCGCTTCCCAGGACATCGCGCTGCGCCGTACGTTAAATATATTATTGATGTAGATTGCAACGTCGCACTTTGGAGCTGTTTAATAACTTAAACAGATTAACTACGGTATATATTTGAAGAGATGTGTCGACATAATATTATAAATGAAAGATTGAAGTTAATGGTGGTGTATTGGGATTTTCTTAACTCTGTTTCGTTTACAAATGACCAACAATCAAATTAAGTCCCCATGTTATTTTCCATTAGAGGATTTTGAAATTTCCTCCGGAAGTGCCTAGTGGGCGTGGCACTCTAGTACTCTATTTAGTTTAGCAGGGTTGTCAAAAAAAATCTGGAAAAACAACGTAGGTATGTGTCGGTAAGTCACGACACAATGGATCTGTTATTAGCCAGAGTGTTCATACGGAGATTGGAAAGTTGCAAAGAAAATCGTAACGTGTCGTTTCGTGTTTCGTGTTTGGCTGGGAATCTTGCACGTGTCTGTGCTCGCTCATTAACGCGTTACACTGAGCGTTTCCCTAGTATAATTATGTTGAATGTAACGATGATTGATGCTCAAAATGTTCATTATTGTAGAACAACAGCCCACACTTTTCTTTTATGACAATCCATGATATCACTGACTTCAAATATTTAATAACGTATGGTGAGAGGGGGGGGGGGGGGGGGGGGGGGTATTTTCATTCACTCACGACAGCTATTTCTAATCAGTGTAGGTAAATCACTCTACATAATACTGACCAAAAAAATGCTCTTGGTTGAGTATTTTTATCATTATCACCATTACACTAAAACCATTATAATGTGTAAAAACGTACCCTAAAGTAATATTAGGCACGCGACGAAGTCTATTTTCCCTTATCATTTAACTCATAGTTATAAACCATGGAGATATGGAAATGTATGGGCAATATGCACGGCGTATCCGCACAACAAGAGAAGGGAAGAAACACGTAAATGGCTCAATTTCTGGAACGTACACTTCTAGAGGCAAATCCACAAATCTGCAGCTCGATTGTCGCCATTAGCCTCGCTGCAGAACAGTGCGACGTTAAGCCCCAGGAAAAAATGTAACCTTCATTTAGAAATGTAGGAACATTTCGTATTTGGCCATAGCGTAAAAGTCTGCTTTTTACCTTGGTTCACCATGGCCAGATGCGAAATGTTCGAACATTGTGTATGACAGTTACACAATCGACCTGCTGGTTATCTAAATCGACTAGGTACACACACACTCAAACAAATAAAAATTGGTACTCGAAAAGCAAAGTTTGGCTGCTGGTAAGGTTCCTTGACAATCAATACTGTTATTAAAAATGAATTAAGAGCTCACCTACTAGAGGTAGATGATGCGTTAACACAGCCTTCATGGGATGATGCCATCAAACCTTAATCAGCCAATCATTTTCTTTTCGAGTACCGATTTTTATTGGTTGAAGTGTACATAAAATGTAATAGAAACGCAAATATTTTCCCAATAAAATGAAGTGGATGACTCAGGTATTCACATTTCTGATGGTAGGTATATTATGACAGTGACTCATTTGCCTCTCAATTTAACCATTTTAATGTAAAACAATAAGTGTCTGTACTGTAATGTATCTCTATAATGAAAATATTAGTGGTTGTTTCTACGATACGTTTAAATTGTAAAGTTTGGAAGTAAAACTGATTGGTATAGAAATTGTTTGATCTTCAATCTCTTACAAGTCAAACTATTCTCGAAAAGATCCCATAAATCTTTCATTTCCCCATTTTTCAAATGCCCACGTAGTAGGTTAATTTTAAACTGCAATCCACATTCTTGTCCTAGATTTATTAGTCATGAAACAGCTCGCTTTAACTCCAATGAATAGACTACTAATCAGTTGTAGTTACGCGTTGCTGAGGGAGCAAACCTATAATTATGCCAACAGTATTACTTGGAAAACGCTCTGTGTAACGCGTTGATGAGCGAGCGAATTGATTTTCTTTCTGCAAGTTTCTGCTCTAGAGATATTACTAGGAAAACGCTCTGAGTAACGCGTTGATGAGCGAGCACGGATAACGCGCAACACCTCGAACCGAAATTCTGTTTATCGAAAATGTCCTTAAAAGCCAATAATTCTTGAATTTCGTCACAGACTTGTATGAAAATATCCAACAATTCGTAAAATATTGGTCCCAATAACCACGCAAAGTTTTAAGTTGATCGATTGAACCTTTATGATTAAACGATCCCTTGTTAATTTCCAAAAATCAAAGGATTTCGTTCAAATTTTTTTTAAACGGTCATATCAGTTTCATAATATACTACGTTTGACAATTTCTGCTCCAACAACCTTGAAGTGAAGATTCGAAGATGCCGTGAAATATGAAATTCGTGAAATATGACAGCCAACACGCAAAATATCCGCAAACTATCAAAAACTTTTGAATTGAAACACAGTTTAGTCTGAAAATTGTCAAAAATACAGATAATGTGTGACCCGATGACCATGCAAATTTTCAAGTTGATCGGTCAAACGGTTCTGGTTTAAATTTCAAAAAGCACATGAAATATTTTTTTAAATTTTAACCAATGGGAGGATTTGGCTGAAAATTTGTAAAATAAGAGACAATGTTGGTCTGAATGATCATGCAAAATATAAGTTTCATGAGATGTATCGAAGACCATTTTCATTTTTCAACCCATCAGGAGATATTTATTTAAATTCTAACCAATTGATAGATTTCAAAAAAAAATGGGGTCAGCAAACAGAGAAGGTTGTCTCTACATGTGTGCAAAATTTCAGATCGATAGGTGAAACGGTGCGACTTCTATTGCTCCAGATAGCAGCCAAAAGTAAAAACAAATAAAAACAAAAACAAAAAAAAACAAAAAACAGAGGTCCGTGTCAAAAGAGTCAAAAGGAGACGCTCGCTTCACTCGCTCAATAAAGAGGTTGAATTAATCTAACTCGATTGGAATGATTGCAAGCCTTTTCGCGTCAAGTCTACAGGTTCACTTTTTTGTTTTGACAGTTCGTGTTGCCAAGTGCAGTAAAAAAGGAGAAACTATTGAAATTGACAATTTTAGTTATACATTTACTTTTGTAGCCATACAGCCTCATGCTCCAAAGAAGTTCTAATTTATCGACGCAAGTGTCCAGAGTCTACTGGATTCCATCCATATGATTATTAGCTCACGGTCTTATGGTGTTGAGGACTGACATCCACAACTGTCTACTACGCAACTTCTATTCAGCATGAGCCTGATAACAATTAACAAACAACGAAAGCAAATATTTTTATACATGTGCTTCTGTCATCCACTATTCACCAAGTACCAAATAGCCACCAGAGTGCAGTCGGGTTCCTTGTTTTCTCGAATGTCTGTTGTGTAGAGAGCGTGTCTAGAGAAAATGTATAGTGAATTTATTGTAATATCTTAAATATAAAGTAAATCTTAGTAGATCAATGTGTTAATTAACTTTTTGTGGTGTCAGCAGTAAAGAAAGATACTTATTTGTAACTGATTGGATGAAGCTGCCAGGTGAGCTGATAATTTAAGTTCAGGCAAAATGGAAGAGATTGAGAAATTCGTTCGAGACCTTCATCTCGTTATTAGATTCTGAAGGAATTGTTAGAAAAAAATCGCTATTCTGAGATGCAGAGGAGATATTGGAGAAGTTTTACGTTTGAGCCAATGAATTATAAAGCTACGACGAGTAGCTTTGTCATTGGTTTGAACCAAATTAATAAAGGAAGATTAAATTTATAATAATAATTATAAAGTTTGGGGAACATTGCCGAAAAATAATATGGAGGTTGAGAGAAATAATTTCTTCGAGATTCGTCAGAATGAGAGTGAAACTTTTGATTGATATTCATATTTTGTTACTAGATTGTGATCGGCAACATGTGATGTTGATTGCACACGGTAGGTACTACATTGTGATCGAGTGGTCACGGATAGTTATTGAGAACGGAGATGCACATTACTTTGTATATGGAAATCATTCATTCCCTTCAAACTGTCAAAGTAAGATGCCCCAGTAAGGTACAGAGGAAGAGAGTAAAGAGGCCCGGGTAAGCGAACGTGAATTCATGGTTCGTCAAAACGGTTTTTTGACATTTCTCTTCGTTCTGACAGAATTTTTAAACGTCAGATAGTAACGACCAATTACATCCTAATAGACTATTGCATCACAGTGGAGTACATTATGACCTATGGTACGGCCTCAAAGTGTTAAATACGATATTTATGGTAAAATAATCGTATTTTACACTTTGAGGTCGTACCAGAGGTCATAAAGTACTGCAGTTTGCGGCATTATTGAGCGAGCGAAGCGAGCGTCTCCTTTTGGCTCTTTTGGCACGGACCTCTGTTTTTTTTTTGTGTGTGTTTTTTTTTCTTTTTTTTCTGTTACTGACGATATACAAGTCACAGTTTTTCTTCGATCAAGCTGAAAATTTGCACACATGTACTGACCATTTCCGGGCGTTGCAGACCCTAATTTTTTTGAAATCACCTGATAGGTTCAAATTTAAAAAAAATTATCTTTCGATTGGTTGGTTTGATCAATTTGAAATTTAGCAAAGTCATTGCAACCAACATTGTACCCAATCATAATAAATTTCAGCCAAATCCTCCCATTGGTTCAAATTTGAAACCATTTTTCCTGTGATTTTTGAAATTTAAACTAGAACCGATTGACCGACCAACTAAAAACTTTGCATGGTCATTGGTACCAACATTTAAGGTATTTTTGCCAATTTTCAGTCAAATCTGTCGTTATTTTCAAAAGTTTTTGTAATTTAAGGGACATTTTGCGTGTTGGCTGTCAAATTCACGGCGACTTGAATCTTCAGTTCAAGGCAAGGTAGTTAGAGCAGAAAGTTTCAAACGAAATGAAACTAACTAGGAAAACGCTCTGAGTAACGCGTTGATGAGCGAGCACGGATACGCGGAACACTTCGAACCGAAATTATGTCTATCGAAAATATCATTAAAAGCCAATAAATCTTGAATTTCGTCAGACTTGAATAAAAATCTCTAAATATTCCTAAAATGTTAGTATCAACCCTTATGATTGAACTGTTCCTTGTTAATATTCAAAAATCACAGGATCTCTTTAAAAAAATATACCTGGGACCACTCAAATCATATGATATTAGTGTGTACACAATATCAGATCAATCTGTTGAACGGTCATTATTAGTTTCATTTCGTTTGAAACTTTCTGCTCTAACTACCTTGCCTTGAACTGAAGATTCGAAGTCGCCGTGAATTTGACAGCCAACACGCAAAATGTCACTAAAATTACAAAACCTTTTGAAAATAACTACAGATTTGACTGAAAATTGGCAAAAATACCTTAAATGTTGGTACCAATGACCATGCAAAGTTTTTAGTTGATCGGTCAATCGGTTCTAGTTTAAATTTCAAAAATCACAGGAAAAATGGTTTCAAATTTGAACCAATGGGTGGATTTGGCTGAAATTTATTATGATTGGGTACAATGTTGGTTGCAATGTCTTTGCTAAATTTCAAATTGATCAAACCAACCAATCGAAAGATAATTTTTTTTAAATTTGAACCAATCAGGGGATTTCAAAAAAATTAGGGTCTGCAACAATCAGAAATGTTACGTACTTGTGTGCAAAATTTCAGCTCGATCGAAGAAAAACTCTGACCTGTATATCGTCAGTAACAGAAAAAAAACAAAAAAAAACAAAAAAAAAAACAGAGGTCCGTGCCAAAAGAGCCAAAAGGAGACGCTCGCTTCGCTCGCTCAATAATGACCGTTCAACAGATTGATCTGATATTGTGTACACACTAATATCATATGATTTGAGTGGTCCCAGGTATATTTTTTTTAAAGAGATCCTGTGATTTTTGAATATTAACAAGGAACAGTTCAATCATATAGGTTGATACTAACATTTTAGGAATATTTAGAGATTTTTATTCAAGTCTGACGAAATTCAAGAATTATTGTTAATGATATTTTCGATAGACAGAATTTCGGTTCGAGGTGTTCTGCGTATCCGTGCTCGCTCATCAACGCGTTACTCAGAGCGTTTTCCTAGTTTAGTCTATTGGGGTGTAATGGGTCGTTACTATCTGATTTTATAAAATTATGTTAGCGTGAAGAGAAATTTCAAAAAAAAAACGTTTTGACGAACGTTTTCGCTTACCCGGGCCTCTTTTCCCGTTCGCTTCCGTTTGCCTCTTTAAAGATCCATTCCTAGAAACGCGTTCCTATAGCTACAGTGTTGCTTTGGAAACTAAAGAAAACGTAACGATGAACTTTCTTTAAACAACACTGATTTAAAAGCACCACATGCTCTCTTATCAACGCTCGTTTTCAAGAGAAAGCTCTAGAAAAACGCTCTGTGTGACGCGTTGGTAAGAGCCATTCGTATTGCATGCAAATTCATATGCGTATGAAAGTTGCTGCTCAATAATATACTCTGGAAACAACCAGTAAGACAATATAACAACATGCTTCAAAAAAGCAGTAATAATTTCTTTGAAATTTCTTTGAAAAAATCTAATAAATGTTTCGAAACAAACTAAACTTAAAATTGACAAAAGCTCCTCAAATGTTGGTCCCAATGAGCATGCAAAAGAATGAAGTTGATCGCTCTAACGGTTCCATTTTCATTTTTCAACCTATCCTAGGATTTTGTTTAAATTTCGGTCTTCACACCACCAAAGTGGTCTTAAGAGGGCTGAGTAGTGAGCGTGGCCTTAAAGAGTTTTTTAATCGATTTTTATCAATATCTTTTACCAATGTCATTGTTAACAAAATAGGGCTTTGAACGAGTATTCATAACAGTTCAATGAAAATAATTTCATAGTTTGGATGAAGTTATTAGTTTTATTTTGTCCACCAGATGTTTAGTTCCATATTTTACTAATTTTCAGGCTCTAAACGTATGTAGAACAAAGTTAATCTAATAAATCATTACAAGCTTTGAAATTATTTTCATTGAACTGTTCTGAAGACGCGTACAAAGCCTTATTTTGTTAACAATTATATTGGTAAAAGATATTGATAAAAATCGATTCAAAAATCTCTTCAAGGTCAAACTCACTACCAAGCCGTCTTAACATGTGTGCAAAATTGCAGCTCAATCGGAGACAAGTTGCGACCTGTATAGAAGCAGAGACAGAATAAAAAAACTACAAACAAAAACAGAGTTCCGTGAGAAGAGTCGATGAAACAATCCAAGTATCCGGGCCCCCCACTCGTGTGTACTGCAGGTGATCGATCAGGAGTCCGGATTCTAACCTGCATTTGGAATCATGTTGTGGACATGTTTTTTAATCAGTTAAGTGGCTGCTGGCATGTCATGGCAAGGCAGCAAGAGTTCTCCATCCAACTGATTCTTAAGGGAATTGATGACAACGCACGGGGGCTTTTCAAGATAGTGCGGAGGGTTACACAAAGGTTCACTAGCAGGTGAAAGAACTTACTGGCAAAGATTGTTTTTTATTTGTTAATATTTTAACACTTGATTAAAATGTTTCAATCCGTTAATGCATTCAATCTAAAGAGCTCTGTTCGGTAAGGCTAGTAACTTTTACGTGTTTGTAGAAACTTGGAAAACGCTCGGTGTGTCGCGTTGATAGCGAGCACCGGTATGTGCAGCATATCTATCTAACCAAAATTCCGTAAATAATCCCTGCAATAATCACTTGCAGGATCACAATAGAGTTCAGATTTTCTTCAGAAACTGGAAAGATTGCCACAAAACTTTACATTCAATACATTCTATGTCAAAGACGAAATGTTAATGTTGAAAACAAACGTTACTGTCTCCAGGAAGTAGCACAGAAATTTGCAGTGATCATGGTCCATAGGTATTTTTAACTCTATAAACTCTCGAAAAACATTTTGTTGCTATGGTACCTAAACAACATAAATCCAATTTTCAATGAAATCAACGGACTGATCTTGCTGACAATCATTATGACCACAACCAGAATAGTAAAATAAGATTTGTCAGAAAATTGGCCTGATCCGTTACTTCGTTTGGCAGGAGACGCCAAAGCACAGACGACGACAAACGACATACAAAAGAACAACAGAGATTCGAGCCATAAGTTTCAAGTGGAGACGCTCGCTCCGCTCGCTTGATAATATTTTTTTGGATCACGTTCACAACAAACCGTTAAAAATCACATTATTTCTAGTAATTATCTAGCACTAAATTTTTTTATGATCGCATAATTAAAACTACAACCCGAAGTAATTCCCTTAGTCGAGAGGTAAATGCTGGAAACGCTACTTATAGGCCACGACCGCCCCTTTCCCACCATCTATTCATCCGTTACATTAGTCCAGAGCATAGAAAACCAATTCTTTTTATGGACGATCAATAATTTATTATTGTGTGAAATGTATTATTGAGGATCATTATTCAGTGTACTAATAATTTATTAATGTTCTCTCACTCCACTTATTACAAAAGTTACATACGTCAGATATAAATAGGTAAAATAAAAAACTCATAACCCATGAATATAAAATGTTTACAAAGCAAAATAAATAGAACGAACTTGTGTGCCCTAGAAAAGTCAGAAGCTTGACGCGCATTTAAATCAATCTTTCAAGTACTTTTCGAAATTCACAAGAAAAAATAAATTTCCTTTTGAAATGTTTGTCAGCTCTAATTGAGAGTCAATCCGAAGCACTCAAACTTGACGTTTGATTTCTATCACAACTCGCTCAGAATAAAAGATACGGATTGCAGCAGAATATTGTTCAAAACTATTTGAGTTGAACGATTTTAAAGTAAAACGTACAAATATTTGGGGATTTATTTTAAAAGGCACCGTGCATTTTCTCTGTGATATTACGTTGGCCAATTCTCGAGATTCACGTTTTGAACCCGTTTTACGTTTGCATTGTAGAAAACTTGAAACAGTTGACAACTAGTGCTTAGCCTTCAACTTTTTATGTTTTAAACAGTGAAAACGTATACAGTTTCAAAACGTGAATCTCAAGAATTGCCCCCCAGCTACAAATAATATATTACGTCCTCGTTTTCTAAAATAGAGTTATTAAAACCTCCTGTTTTTTAGTAGTGCTTAACGTCGCACTGATCTGCAGCGAGGCTAATGGTAACGTATGAATGTTATGATGATGATTGGGAGAGGTGAAGAGTAGGTAAGGATGGAAAGTGGGAAGCAGGCGGTCGTGGCCTATTAGTTGGGAACCTTCCCAGCATGCCTGTCGACTGAGGAAATAGCACAAAAAACTCCTCGGATATAGGTTGTTGAAAGCATAAACTCTACTATTATATTGAGTTATTTGTTGACATTTGATCGGTTGCCAATACACCAATCGCAGCCAATGAGAGATAAAACAAATGAAAATCTTCTGCTGCCAACTCGGCCGATTTCTCTCACTAGTGGCGCTAGAGGTATGAACGAGCGGTGCCTAAACACTGAGGTAAATTACTCATTCCTTTCTTGGAATGTCGTCATAACATTTTATCAAAGAAAAATATTTTTAGTGTAAAATATGGTTTATGTAAATTGTTATATTTTAACAAAGGCATTTGATCGAATCCGGCTGATAGACATAATCAATATCCTCATTCAAAGGAACATTCCACAGTCTATCATTAGAGTTATACAAGATATCTACAGCAATAGTAAAATTAAGGTCAAATGTAACGGACAGTTCTCTGAACCAATTGATATGAACATGGGGGTAAGGCAAGGAGATTCTTTAAGCCCGCTTCTTTTTAACTTGATTATGGATGAAATTATAAAGTCTGTTCGAGGAATTAAAGGATACAGTTTGGGTAGAAGTACGATAAATATTATTTGTTATGCAGACGACGCTATATTAATAGCTGATAACGAGGACGACTTACAGAGATTGGTTTTTAGGTTTAATAATGCTTGTAGTTTGTATAATATGGAGATTTCTACAAATAAGACGCAGACAATGACGATTGCTAAAGAGCCCATTCGATGCAAAATAGTGGTTAATGGTGACATTATTGAGCAAGTTTTAGAATACAAGTACTTGGGAACGACTATCACCAGTTATGGACACATAGAGAAGGAGGTGAATGGACAAATCATGAAGGCCAACAGAGTAGCGGGATGTTTGGGAGATGTTATATGGAGGAACAAGTTCTTGCGCCAGGATGCGAAGTCGCAGATATATAAGAGCGTAATAAGACCCATTATATCCTATGCTTCTGAAACAAGACCCGACACATCTAAGACAAGACATCAGTCGCAGGTAACCGAAATGAAAGTCTTAAGAAGAATATTAGGTAAAACGAGACTGGATCGGATACGGAATGAAAGTATAAGGGACACCTGCAGAGTTACAGATGTGGCTGATTGGATTAAGGAAAGAAGACTTCTTTGGGATGAACACATTTCAAGGATGGATCAAGGGCGATTAGTTAGGGTTGCACGGGACAATCGGCCCAGAGGAAAGAGAAGAATAGGACGTCCAAACAAGAGATGGAAGGATTCATTAGAATGAAGAGCTCAGTACAAAACGTTTTAAATTGGTTTTGAACAGGATTGTATCCTATATATAAGTTAAAGAAGAGAAGAGTTATATTTTAAGGTGAGTAAACATAATCCCAGAAAAAAACACTCCGTGTAAAAAAGGCAGCCAAGTCCCTTTACTTTAAAAAAATTCAACACCGAAAAGGAGTGATATCAAAAAAGGAGCCAAGTCAATGACATTTCCAAATATTTAATCGTATCTTTGAAATAAAAGTATAAACACCGAGAAATACTTTACAAAAGGACTTGGCGCATCGTTTTTTTAAAGACATCATTCTATCCTAAAAGTGGAAAGAAATTTACAAGTAGGTACATTTTCCTCTTTCTATTAGAGCCAGAATCTATGAATCAAGCTACTTTTAGTAATGACTATTTTATAGTTTTGTCAATGGCGATAGAAGCATGATTTTATGCTGTAATATATAAGTAATATAAGGGTGAAAGAATTACATAACAATTGGAAGTGGTGAGAATGTAGGTTTCTTTGGAAAACTTCCATGGAGTCAGGAGTCAGGATCCTCATCAGTGTGTTGTGTCTAATGTCCGCCCGTCCGATCGGGTAGCTCAGTTGGTAGAGCTCTCGCCCGGCAAGTGAGAGGTCCCAAGTTCGTGCCCCGGTTCGGTCGGATATTTTTCACAACACACATCCCTTCATATCAATTGGAAGTGGGCTCATACATATTCTTGCAGTACTGTTAATATGGCGATATTAGACTGGTATCTTTTCATAATTTGATCTTGACTGAAGGAAATCATGAAACGTTGTCAAATAATTACTAACTAATGGAACACAATTATATATTTTTGAAGTGTCAAGTGTATAAAGTTAAATTTTTTAATAGAAATTCAATATGACTGTCTTCTTTGTGAAATGTATTTTTATAAAATGTGTATTAATAGAAATTGTTACATGATGAGAAGGTATAACGCATGAGACTTAATTATATTCACCACGAAACAATATTACGAAGATAACTATTGTGTATATTTATAGAAAGCATAGACAACAAGTTTCATAGCGTATATATTCATATAGAAAATATTTTACAGAAGGTATGTATAATATGTACCTAATTGAAAGATGTTTCCCTATTATTCTAAACATTCAAAATGACGGTTGTATATAAATGGCACATGCTTATGAATAGAAAAATGTCTTTAAAAAAACGATGCGCCAAGTCCTTTTGTAAAGTATTTCTCGGTGTTTATACTTTTATTTCAAAGATACGATTAAATATTTGGAAATGTCATTGACTTGGCTCCTTTTTTGATATCACTCCTTTTCGGTGTTGAATTTTTTTAAAGTAAAGGGACTTGGCTGCCTTTTTTACACGGAGTGTTTTTTTCTGGGATATCACTTCTTTTGTTAGTTTATTCATACAGCTTGTAGCACAGCTTGTGTCCGTGCAAGAACTTATTTCTTTAAAAAAATACGCCTATGCCGATTTGGATACTTAGAAAAGTTGCGTTTGGTATATAAGATTAAAATAATTATCCAAGAAGAATAGCTTTAAGTTTCGTTACAATCGGTCCAGCCGTTTTCGATATATGACGTCACTTCCGGTTTAAGCAATGGCGGCCGAAAATAATGTCGTCTTGAATTCATAATTATTACTCCTACACATTTCCAAAATTTGGTTGCAATCGGTACAGCCGTTTTTGATATATGACGTCACTTCCGGTTTTAACAATGGCGGCCGAAAATAATGTCGTATTGAATTCATAATTATTAGTACAACACATTTCCAAAATTTGGTTGCAATCGGTACAGCCATTTTCGATATATGACGTCACTTCCGGTTTTAACAATGGCGGCCGAAAATAATGTCGTCTTGAATTCATAATTATTAGTACAACACATTTCCAAAATTTGATTGCAATCGGTACAGCCATTTTCGATATTTGACGTCACTTCCGGTTTTAACAATGGCGGCCGAAAATAATGTCGTCTTGAATTCATAATTATTAGTCCAACACATTTCCAAACTTAGGTTGCAATCGGTACAACCGTTTACGATATATGACGTCACTTCCGGTTTTAAAAATGGCCGCCGAGAACACTGCAACCTTGAATTTATAATTATTTACAAAGTACGTTTACTTATATCTATTTTAAAGTATAAAGTGGTGAATTTAGCGTCATTTAGCATATTTATGACGTCATTTCCGGTATAGGGCATAAAATGTGTGACGTCATTTCCGGTTTCGATATTTGAATCATCAAATATTACTGATTATATAAAGTTGACCGTCTAAATCGTTTAGCGCTGGTTTTGTTCTAATCTGTTTAGCCGTTTTTGAGACATGATGTCACTTCCGGTTTCAAAATGGCGGCTTCCGGTTGGTTTTATAACAAGTCAAATGAAATATCAAAAGTAAAAACGTTACATAAATATCAAGACAATCGGATCAACAGTTGTTGCTGAAATGCAAATCGATGTATATTAAATTTCATGACGTCATTTCCGGTTTATTTAAAATAATGTTCAGTCTTTTGATATTGATAATCCATATAGATGACCGTCTGAAACGATTGGCGCAAATTTCGTTCCGATCTGTCCAACCGTTGACGAGATATGACGTCACTTCCGGTTTCAAAATGGCGGCACAAAAAATTCATGGGGACAAGGTTAAATCAGACGCCAAAAGTGCACACGTGGTAAAAATGTGAGATCAATTGGTTCAGCCGTTTAGGCTGTGGCCTGTTTACCGGATTTTAGCTCCAGCCTACTACTACTACTAAGATTATTATTATGAAAACCGCCCTAAAACACAGTTTTCACGGCCCTCTAGCGCGCAAAGGGCGTAACCTATTGTTCCCAAATTTAGTATATGTTGTAGGGTGGGCCATAGCTCGAAATTAAGATATTTCGCAACAATGTGAGATTTCTCAATTTTAAGATCCAGTAGGCCGAAAATGCCACTTTGATGCTTACAGTAAAAGTGGGTTTGCTCCAGCCTTTATATGAGAGTGTGCGCGCGCCGTACGACTTGGCTGGCGTGGAGCGACCGCTCCACTAGATATATTTTTCAATTTGCGATGCGAGATTGGGGCAACAATGATATTCGTTCGATCGCATTTTACGGCATTTTCTCCCTTTTTTGGAACTCGTATTTTGTTATTTTTTTCGTCAAAGTTCAGCTGTCACGACTTTTAGCAATTGATCTGAAATGTTGCACACAATATGACAATGTCATAGATGAAGTTTTAAGCAAAATCATCTAATAGATTTTAAAATCAAACTGACACTGCGGGTGAGGGCCTATCAAGAAGAAATACTTCTCATGATTGAGGCAAACATTTTGTTAAAATTTGCATATTTTTCCGTCAAAAAACGGCAATTGGATGTTTTTTTTTTATATTTGAACCATTAACTGATTTCAAATAAATTATGGTCTGCAAAACCCTAAGATGCTGCGTATACAATAAGTGCAAAATTCAGATAGATCGAAGAAAAAATGTGACCTGTAATACCGTCAACAGGAAAAAGAACATCAAAAAAGGTGCGTGCCAAAGGGCTGAAAGGTGTCAATAATCAATTAATTAATCACTTAATTAATCGCTTAAATATTGTGTATTTTGTTTTCACTATCCCGGGTAGTATAATCTCAACAGCTCAAGCTCAGCATGTTGCCCATTGTGTACTATAACTTGGTTGTCAACGTGTTACTCAAAGCGTTTCCTACTAAATACGTACCTATATTCCTGTGTAAATTGTTTTTACCGTTGTAAATAAATATAATTGTTCAAAGTTATTACGATCTTCATCATTAAAATGAAAATCGTTTCAATTTTAAAATAAATGATTAAGTATCATCTGAAACGCAAAATTAAAATACTTGATCAAATTACAAATTATTTCATTAATTTGCCAATTGAGAGATAAACTTTAAGTTCTTTTTCTGACATGGAGATAAAGTAAAATTAATTTCCTTTCTATAGTTAATAAGTAATATTGAACCGGGATATAATAGCAAAGACAAGTTTTCTGCAGCACTCCTTCAATACAATTAGGTACCTATACGCTGAGTTTCAAAAGGATTCTCTTGAAACTTTTAAAACGTGAAGAAAATCGGCGAAACCAAATGAAATGTTGTGTTCTTTGAATAAAATACCTCAGATCACTAGTCTTATTGGGAGTCTGGAAAAACTCTCATAATCGTGATCGAACCTCCAGAGCAATTGTTTAATAACTGTCAATGCGGGACGTAAACCATACAAATATCGGCGTTTTTATTTTTTTTTGGTAACCCGCAAGAGGTTTATTCATTTATTTTTATATACCTAAGCCATTGTGTCTCAATTTTTTAACGGTTATAAATTATAATATGGTTGTGCATCCAACCGTTAGGCGCCAGCACAAGTAGCGATGACAATGTTCTGGTGTCTAAGTGGGTACACGACCTTTTGCGGGATGCAAATAAAATAGACATATTGGGAAATAAATGCATTGGATTTAAAACAAAATCTTAACTATCCCTGTATGGATATGATCGTTGGCGAAAGACATTGCGGTATAAATGCGGAATGTAATATTTCATCGATAAAGAGACACAATTGAAACATTCAAATTATATTCAAAGTGGCGATAAAAATAGTTAGGGTGACGTTTTTCTTTAGTATGATATAATATGATATACATGACTTTATCATGTGTATTGGCGTATGGTTGGTAGTGAGTGACATGGCCCTAAATGTCACAAGAAGTAACTATGTGTTTTTAAATTGCAAATGATTGGAATGGTTAACAGTCATAAAATAAATGATTTAAAATTATGCATTATTTACAACTTCAATATAAACTATTGATTTCTTGATCTGGAATTGTAAGCAAAGCGAGCTACTATTTGCTTTCCGAAGCCTCACACCGGCTAGACGGCACCTGTATATTGACTCAAAAACACAACAAACCTCTCAATCGATTCACCCAGTAATGTTGATGTTGTTGTTTGAACTTCAGCCCTTCAATAATTCAGCAGCGCCGTTCATTCTTATCATTGTTTGATGATTTAGTGGATTAAAATGTACATTTGATGGAATGAAGACGGAATGGCATCTTAGGAAAACGTTCCATACATAACGCGTTTGATAAGTGATTATTTATAATATTTATTTATTCATAAAGTAATTTTTTCAAATTACAATAAACAGATGCATAAAACTAGGCATACAATTAAAGTGGTCCCACTGCTCCAGCCAAGGTGCTTAGAATTCGCCGTAATTCATACAAATCTCTGATGAAATAATACCTCAAACAACAGCATAAAACATTTTATCTTACCGTTTGCTCTAATTATATGTTTTTAATTGAAGTTCCAATTAAACTATCCCAAAATAATTCATATTTGTAGTGCAATGTTGCCAGATTTATGGCAAATTTCACACATTATACATATTTTCTTTCTTATTTGGCCCGTGACCCCATATTTTCAAACGGCAGTCTTATTCTAAAAATTATTATCTTTAATTTGAGACTATTTTCAATAATTTGTCATTCCTCTTGCGGTTTTAGGAGCAATTTAAGGCCAATTTTCCGGGACGATTTCATGACTCCCTGTGTTATCTTATGGGGGAAAAGATGATCTTCAATCAAGAATATCTAATTATATGATACCGTAAGGGGCAAATATTTTTTGCTAGTTGTATGTAATATGGTTTCATTAATCATTGGTGTGAATTACAGCAAATTCTCATTCCTATGCCGTAACCCTGGTACCCCCTTAATCAATTCGTTGTATTGCATGTCGCATAATATCGTATTTAAATTCATAAAATGTCGATTTATTTTCTTTTAAACGGTGCATTTCTTCTTCACTTAAAATTGAAATCTAGTGGAGCGGTCGCTCCACCCAGCCAAGTCGTACTATACACTCACACTCACTCAACATACCGTAAATGCCTAATAAACTGAGGAGCAGACCAAACACTTTTACTGTAAGCAACAACATGGCATTTTCGGCCTACTGGATCTCAAAATTGGGAAATCTCACATTGTTGCGAAATAACTTAATTTCGAGCTATAGCCCACCTGACAACATATACCAAATTTGGGAACAATACGTTATGCCGTTTGGGTGCTAGAGGGCCGTGAAAACAGTGAAATTACACCCCTTTTAAAAGCTATCTGATGATGATGATTCAGATATCAGGAAACGTTGCTATCACTGCCACAGCCTAAACGGCTGAACCGATCGATATGAAAATTTTACCACATGTGCACTTTTGGCGTCTAATGATACCTTTGTTCTTATAAATTTTTTGTGCCGCCATTTTTAAACCGGAAGTGACGTCATATATCAAAAACGGCTGGACCGATTAGAACGAAATTAGCGCCATTCAATTTAGAAGGTCATCTATAAGGAATACCAATAGTGAAAGAAGAAATGTTCTATAACCTAAACCGGAAATGACGTCATAAAAATTACAAATCTGACTAAAATCATCTCTTATATCAATAACTACATATTCAGAAGGCTTATAATGTTACATAACATTAATAGATACAAATTTTAGGTGGCAGTGATGTCAACCGCCATTTTGAAAACCGGAAGTGATGCCGTAACTCGAGAACGGCTGGACCGATTGGAACGAAACTTTTGCTATACTTTGTAACATATTATTTATAGCATTAACACAGTAACAAGCACAACTTTTCTTAGCAACCAAATCACAAAATCTTATTTTTTAAAAGAATTATAATCTTTGGTGCCACAATATGTTACAAGTTGTAATAATAAACTGAAAAAAGGAGTGATATCCCCATAAAAAACACTCCGTGTAAAAATACCAGCCAAGTCTCTTCAATTAAAAAAAAATAGAAGAAATCTAAAAATTCAGCACTGAAAAGTAGTGATATCAAAAAATTGGCCAAGTCAAAACTTTTCAAAAAATACTTGGCGCATCGTTTTTTTAGGACATGTGTAGATGAGTACATTTCATTTCCTGCCTACTTCTATACTATTTATATGAACGATGCGCCAAGTATTTTTTGAAAAGTTTTGACTTGGCCAATTTTTTGATATCACTACTTTTCAGTGCTGAATTTTTAGATTTCTTCTATTTTTTTTTTAATTGAAGAGACTTGGCTGGTATTTTTACACGGAGTGTTTTTTATGGTACTTATTTAATGTAAGAGTATACAGTCTTGCATGCGAATTCGGTTAAACAATATTGAATAGGCTACACAGTACCTAATTTGGCTATAGGTACTAATCGATTTCTAAATGAGCTTATGGTACGCTTGGTGAATAATCTTAAATGAGCTACCTTAGTAAATAATGATGATAATAATAATAACAGAAACACTGCAGTGACCGACAGCTAATGTGAAATCAATTCGAGGCGCACAAGCATGAAATTCTCTTAATGAGAAATATTATCTCGAGCTGCAACGACATGGTTCTGTTAGATCATGGTTCTCTTGTTGTCACTTTGCATTGTCATCCGTCATTCTTTGGCAAGCCATGATGCAACACTATTGAAGTTTTGTTTACGTTTACGGTTGCTACGATGGAATATGAGGATAAGACATCCAAATGGGCCGTGAGTGGAACATCAGGTATGTAATTCATAGGTTGCATGTGATGTCATCTCATTGTTGCCGTCGCCATCTTAATGGCACGCAGAATAGCTGTGATTCTCTGCTTTTTTGACGATATTTTATAGTTAATGAGTACCTGGGAAATTGTATAGGCTCCGGAGATTACTTTAGTACGAAGAGAAATCACTCACATTACAAAAATACATCGGTTTGCCTCAATAAAGTTATAAATCTGACCCGTCAAAGTGCCAACGTAATGGGTGGACAATTCAATAATTTAGCATTGCTGAAATAAAACAAAAGAAGTTCGTGCAAGCTATGATGATTTTAGGCTCAGCAACTGACTTTTCGAGACCACCGAGGAATGCCATAAACTGTATTGGAAAACTAGTCGCTAGGCACAATATACTGAGGACAATAATGAGGCAATAATAAGGATGTTGCATTTTTTTGTATGATTACAGGCCTGATGTACACTCCTGGACACTGAAATTGGTCCGCGGTCAATGTTCAAGTGGCACTACGGCTAATATTTATTTATTTATTTAAAGTAAATTTTCGGCCCTCACACTAGCCATCCGGTCTTTGTGCTAAAAAATTACATTAATATAAAATGTTAAATACTAGCCGTAGTGCCACTTGAACATCAACCACGGGCCAATTTCAGTGTCCAGGAGTGTACCAGCTGGCGGCTATTTATAACTTATAACACGAGCTATTACATTTAATTGAGTTCTATCAATTTGCTCTAATTAGATATGAATTGCGCTAGGCGAGGACACTTTTATGTAAACTTCGTTCATCGCAATCCACAGAGAAGACGGATGACTCTAAAAATTCGGTATTTTTTTGCACATCCGAAATTATTACAATTTGTGACTATGTTAAAATTTATCGTAATTGTATAACCTGAGGTTAATTTAAACTGAGGAAATAAGCTCCCTAATTAACCTGCAATACTGCAGCTTAATATAATGGTAAATACACCTAATTGCCTTAAGGTAGTACCTTCATTATACATATACAAAAAAAAAATCTTGAAATTACAACTTCAGAAAACGTTTTCCTACATTTCAACTATATTTAAGTATAAATGAATTAGGGATGGAGAAAATATCGATATATCGATATATATCGATATCAAAAAAATATCGAAATATCGATACCTGAATATATTGAATATCGATACATTGAAATATCGATATATCGAAATATTGAAATATCGAAATATCGAAATATTGAAATATCGAAATATCGAAATATTGAAATATCGATATATTGAAATATTGAAATATTGAAATATTGAAATATTCATCGATATTCAATATTCGATATTCGATATTCGATATTCAATATCGATATATTGAAATATCGATATATCGAAGCTTTACCGTATGATACAACTATATTCTTAATTGAAGTTTATACCTACTATGGCAAAATAATTCATATTTGCAGTGCAGCGTTTATCACATTTTAGAACAATTTCTCAGATTATTCACACTTCTTTCTTATCTGGCCGGTGACTCTATATTTTGGAACGGCTGTGTTATTTCTATTTAAATTTTCTTTTGAATTTCCTATCATTTTTAGGAGCAATTTAAGGCATTTAAGGCATTTATGCGATATATCAATATTTCCATACCTACATCGAAATATAACATTGTCATATATCAATATTTCGATATTTCAATATATCGATATTTCGATATTTCAATATTTCGATATATCGATATTTCAATATTTCAATATATCGATATTTCAATATATCGATACTTCAATATATCGATAATTATTATTATTAAGCCTATATTCTAAACGGAGCCGAGGCTCCACTAGTGAGAATGTAATATAGAGAAGGGAGGAGAGGAAACCCGGTACCGGCATGTAGCCTACTCCTGACGAAAGATACCAAGGGGACCAACGGCTTAACGTCCCTTCCGAAGGACGGTGTGACATTCACAGCACGGGCCTCCACAACCCGCGCCGTCGAGAGACTGATAACAGGTGGAGGGAGGTCGTCACACTAACCCCCAAACACCCCAGTCTCTCTGGCCCAACGGCAGCAACCTGGCAAGGCAGAGTTGAATGGTCACCCATCCAACCGCTGACCGCGCTCAATGTTGCTTAACCTCGGTGATCTAACGAGAACCGAGGTATCCAACACACCAGCCGTTGCGATATATCGCGATATCGATATATCGATATATATCGATATATAAATGATATCGATAGTCGATATCAAAATCCAGGTTCGCTCCATCCCTAAAATGAATCATAAAATGTCATTTAACTTGCAACCCCTGTCGTATAGCGAGGTTTCAATTTATTGCCTTCCGAGAATGAACAAAACTGTAACACTGGAGGTATAGGGAAATCCCATTAAAAAACACTTCGTGTAAAAATAACAGCCAAGTCTCTTCAACTAAAAAAAAATATGAAATCTAAAAATTCTGCACTAAAAAGTAGTGATATCAAAAAATGAGCCAAGTCAAAACTTTATTTGAAAATCAAAAAATACTTGGCGCATCGTGTATATAAAAAGCTTGGAAGTATAGGCCAATTATAAAATATACATAAAATATCCAAATACATAGTACACCTATAATGCTCTAAAAAAACGATGCGCAAGTATTTTTTGATTTTCAAATAAAGTTTTGACTTGGCTCATTTTTTGATATCACTACTTTTCAGTGCAGAATTTTTAGATTTCATATTTTTTTTTAGTTGAAGAGACTTGGCTGTTATTTTTACACGACTAGCGCGATTGACACGATTGATTACAATCGGTACAGCCGTTTTCGATATATTATAACGTCCCTTCCGGTTTTAAAATGGCGGCCGAAAATAATGTCGTCTTGAATTCATAATTATTGGTCCTACATATTTCCAAAATTTGGTTGCAATCGGTACAGCCGCTTTCGATAATGACGTCACTTCGGTTTTAACAATGGCGGCCGAAAATAATGTCGTCTTGAATTCATAATTATTAGTCCTACACATTTCCAAAATTTGGTTGCAATTAGTGCAGCCGTTTTCGATATATGACGTCACTTCCGGTTTTGACAATGGAGGCCGAAAAAAATGTCGTCTTTATTTCATAATTATATTAGTCCGACATAATTGTAAAATTTGGTTGCAATCGGTACATCCGTTTTCGATATATGACGTCACTTCCGGTTTTAACAATGGCGGCCGAAATTAATGTCGTATTGAATTCATAATTATAAGTCCTACACAATTCCAAAATTTAGTTGCAATCGGTACAGCCGTTTTAGATATATGACGTCACTTCCGGTTTTAGAAAATGGCGGCCGAGAGCACTGCAACCTTGAATTTATAATTATTTACAATGTATGTTTACTAAATATCTATTTAAAAGTATAAAGTGGTGAATTTAGTGTCATTTAGAATATTAATGACGTCATTTAGCATTTTTATGACGTCATTTCCGGTATAGGTAATAAGAAAACAATATAGTTTTATCTAGTTGATACTTCATGAATGACCTTCTGATTTCAATAGCGCTAATTTCCGTCAAATGGCTCAAGCCGTTTTCAATATATGACGTCACTTCCGGTTTCATTTAGTGGTTCCTGCCGCCATTTCCGGTACCGTTAATTTGTATATTCATTAATCCCAATTGATTTTTCAAATAGGTTGCAGAATGAATAGACAGGAGCTAGTTCAGTGGCAATCGGTACAGGCGTTTTCGATGTATGACGTCATTTCCGGTTTCAGGAATGGCAGCCGAGAACACTGTGTATTGAAATTATAATTTTGTATTGTCTATGTTACAATGTAAGATAATGATATGTGTATTTAAAGTATAAATTGATGAAATAAGCTAAATATTGCAAATTTATGACGCCACTTCCGGTTTAGGATATAAGAAAATTATATTTTTAAGTAACATACTTCATATAGATGACCATCTAAATCGAATGGCGCTAATTTCCTTCTAATCGGTCCAGCCGTTTTTCATATATGACGTCACTTCCGGTTTAAAAATGGCGGCACAAAAAATCACAAGAGGCAAGGTATCATCAGACGCCAAAAGTGCATATGTGGTAAAAATTTCAGGTTGATCGGTTTAGCCGTTTAGGCTGTGGCGGTGACAGCAACTTTTTCGGGAATCATATGAAGAAGAAGAAGCAGATGAAAGCGGTGTAATTTCACGATTTTCATGGCGCTCTAGGTCATAAACGGAATGACTGGTTGTTGTCGCGTGATGTATATGTTGTCAGGTGGGCCATAGCTCAAAATTAAGACATTTCACAACAATGAGAGATTTTCCATTGTTGAGATCCAGTAGGCCGAAAATGCCATGTTGTTGCTTACAGTAAAAGTAGTTGGTCTGCTCCTCAATTTATATAGGCATTTACGGTATGTTGAGATACTGTGAGTGTACGGTACGACTTGGCTGGTTTCTTAATAATAATAATAATAATAATCTTAGTAGTAGTAGTATCCTGGAATTCAAATCCGGTAAACAGGCCACAGCCTAAACGGCTGAACCGATTGATCTCACATTTTTACCACGTGTGCACTTTTGGCGTCTGATTTGCCCTCCCCCCCCTTGACTTTTTTTGTGCCGCCATTTTGAAACCGGAAGTGACATCATATCTCGACAACGGCTGAGCTGATTGGAACGAAAATAGCGCCAAACGATTCGGACGGTCAACTATATGGATTATCAGTAGCAAAAGACTAAAATTTATGTTAACGAAACCGGAAATGACGTCATGAAATTTGAAATACATCGATTGGCATTTCGGCAACAAATTTGATCCGATTATTTTGATATTTATGTAACGTATGTACTTTTGATATCTCATTTGACTTGTTATAAAACCAACCGGAAGCCGTTATATTTTGCATGGTTATCGGGTCCAACATTATCTGTATTTTTGAAAATTTTCATGCTAATCTGTGTTTAAATTCAAAAGTTATTGACAGTTTACGGATATTTTGCGTGTTGGCTATCATACTTCTCGAATTTCATATTTCACGGCATCTTCGAATCTTCACTTCAAGGTTGTTAGAGCAAAAACTTTCAAACGTATATTATGAAACTGATATGACCGTTTAAAATTTTTTTGAACGATATCCTGTGATTTTTGGAAATTAACAAGGAATCGTTCAATCATAAAGGTTCAATCGATCAACTAAAAACTTTGCGTGGTTATTGGGAGCAATATTTTAGGAATTGTTGGAGATTTTCATACAAGTCTGTGACGAAATTCAAGAATTATTATTGGCTTTTAATGACATTTTCGATAAACATAATTTCGGTTCGAGGTGTTGCGCGTATCCGTGCTCGCTCATCAACGCGTTACTCAGAGCGTTTTCCTAGTTATATTAGTCAGTGTTTATCGTCACTTTTGCAATGGTTGTTTGTATTGTATTAGATAATTAATGGCAATGTTTTACTTCTACTTCAATTACTGACAGCTTCTTGAGGAAACCTACAGACGAAAGAAAAGTCAGTCTATTCATGAAGTCTATTTCATTCAGAAACTAAGTTTTGAGTAAAACATTTATATCTTCTAAACATTGGTTAATTACATACAAATAACACTCTTTTCAGTGAATGTTCATAAATATTGGCAAATAGACAACATTAAAAAATAAATATATTTAGCTTTGCTTTTCAAAAAAATTCACATGCAGTTCCGTGAGTCTAATATCTATTTATGTTATTACCCATTGTTGAATAACATTAGATGACTTTTTTTTGAAAAGCAGAGCTAACTACAAAAAAAAGGTTGAGTCATAGTTATATTGACATGTCTTTCATTACCGCGTATAGAGTGCCGTCCAAAATGTTTTGTTTTCAACGCCGATTAAAAAATACATATATATATAATTGTATAATTAATATAATATATAATAATAATATATAATTGTATAATTTTAAATGCTGTCAACCTGCAGTCTCTATCGTCGATTTAACCCGCCCATAGCAGTGTTAAAATGCGAGATAGAACGGTTGTTTTATAGGCGCAAATTGAATTTACTTTTGTTGAAAACAGTTGGACACAAATTTGATCCGTCAAGGTCGATTCGTATCGATTTGTAACATACTTCTCGGAAAAATGAATGGAAAATCATCAATGTATAAACCACAGTTTCTAAAATGTATAGGTTGAGTCATAGTTATATTGACATGTCTTTCATTACCGCGTAGAGTGCCGTCCAAAATGTTTTGTTTTCTACGCCGACTAATATTTTGATCAAATCTCGAGCCACATCATAGCTTATTAGTTGCCATGTTTTAACGGGAGTTCTTCAAATAATATGTTATTTTCACTACATGCAATCGTTTATGTTTATTATTTTACCTTAATTTTCCTTTTGCGTTGATGTTATTTGTTAATTTATGTCTTGATTCAAAATAAAGATCCCATAAATTCAGGCTTTTGAAGAAAACCAGGCTTTTTCAATCAATTAGAGATTTTGGCAGAGGGTTCAGTTATAATTTAGTTAATCCATAATATCAATTCTATAGAGTCGGTCATGCGGTTCCTAAGTTAATGATGTATAAATAATTCCTTTCGAAGTCTATTTGATGGGGATATTGCCCGTGGAATTTTAACATGTATCTGGATTGTATCCATGCATTTTCCTCAAGTATGAATTCCAAGTAAGACGAGCTAATGTTCTTACCTGACGACGCTGATATAATGTTGAAAGAAAGAGAAGTTTAAGTCTCGTCCGCTACTTCAAGAGTTTAGTCCATTGCTCCAGAAACCCACACGTTTATAAACATTCTTCACACTTTAAACACTAACAGTTTTTAATAACTTTACGACACAAAACATCGAAATTTGTATTTGAAAACAAACCCCACAGTTTATAAAACAGTATTCGTTCTTTTTCAAGAGTAACTTGTGTTTCCTAAACTAGTTAGGTTTTATTTGAACGACTCAAGACTATTAAAAATAAATCATTCATTTCATTATAATACTGTTTCTTTATCAATTTCAATATAAAATAAAATGAATCATTTTATGTAAAAAAAATTAACATGACTTGTTCCCAATCAACGCATTTTCCGAGGATAATGAAAACCGTCTCCCGTCGTTTCACCCCGTCAACTCCCGGCAGCTTTCAAACGAAGCTCCCGCACTTGTTGGTCCTCACGGCGCGATCGACAGACGCCAACTGACGCTACAGAACCGACGCTCGACGTCGAAACGATGACGTCAGCGGTGACGTCGCACTAGAGAGAGATGGAATACGAGACGTCAGTATTGGATGACAGAGACAGACGTGAAGGATGCTTCACATGAGTCCGGGGTTTTTGTTGATCAAAGAATGGAATGATGTTTGAATAGGTAATTCGAACTATTGTGATGTGACGCGAACTCGATTCAGATTCATTCGTCTGTAAAATGATTCGACCAAATTAATTATAATGTTAAAGTTGAAGTTACTATAGGAATATACAAGCGTTTGATGTTCGAATAGCTTTATCAAATATCTGTAGAGCATCATATTTCAACACATAGTATTCGCATACAGTACGAAATACCCCCTTTTGTTTCCTAGTATGTTTACAACAATTTTGACGAAGTTGAAATACGTTTTGGCGATTTTTCGAAAGTGGTTTCATATCGTTTGGTTATTGTATGGTACGCCATCTAAGATCAAGATATTGTGATTGAGGGAATGTGAATTCTTTGTCGAATCAAAATTGAATTTGTTAACGTCATCAACACTAAAGTTTTTAGATGTTCTAATAGTTTTGAGTGAAGTTGATCAAGGACTGAAATAGTTCATGATGTTGGAACCCAAATGAATATCGGTTTCGATTCCGGTTCCGGTTCCATAAGGGTTCCAATCGCTTCCATCAAATTCAGACAATATTTTTTTTTTAAATCGACTTTTGGGAACTTACATATTTAGAAATGTCTAACGTTATAATTTGACAAAGTGATTATTAATTTGATAAAATGTAAATATAGTTGTAAATAATTTCATATTTGAACGGCAATGAAGTAAAATTAAATGAAATTAATTGTTTACATAACCCTTGGAACCGTTATGGAACCCAAATAACATTTAATATTAATAAGGGTTCCGGTTCCGGTTCCTATAAAATGAACTGTTCATTTCGTTCCGGTACCGATTGGTTCCGGTTCCAGTCCCCGGTTTTAGCCAATGAAATAGTTTTGAAATGATCATAAAAAAGGGCTGGCTACGATTGATAAAAAAAAAATATTGTCGACCGAACGGCACATTGCTTCTTTGTGCAGTAAGCTCACAAATATTAGACTTCAACCACACAGTACACTACACAAACTCATCTTCCGGTCTTCTACCTAAAACTTTGATCAAACTCTCTAATTAATCAATAGCAATTCATAATTGTGAATTAACTGAGGTTTCTAGTAGATTCGTAATTAGATTGATCACGTCATACAATACTTGTTGACCTTTGCCCGATGGAACAAGGAGATTCTAATGGAACATACACGCAGCCAATTAAAATCATGTTCATACATTAAGTCACTCGAGTTAATAAACAAAGTTTGTTTCTGGTTGTTAGTTTGTCATTAGCTGGCCTGCTTTATAGGATCAATTTACTAGGTTCTCACATAGTATCACAAGGATAAAAAAACAATATGAATACCAAAAACCACTCATGACTTTCCGCTGAGTTCTTATACCTATCGACTATAGAACTAGGAAAATGCTTTTTTTTTGTCTGGGGCTTAAAGTAGCACTGTTCTGCAGCGAGGCTAATGGCGACGGATGAATGATTATGAGGATGATTGGGAGATGATGGTGAAGAGTAGGTAAGGATGGAAGGTTGGAAGGAGGCGGTCGTGGCCTATTAGTAGGGTACCTTCCCAGCATTTGCCTGTCGACTGAGGGAAAATCACGAAAAAACCCCAGTCAGGAAGGACGGCCGCGGGAATCGAACCCGGGCCTCCGGAATACAAGTTCAGAGCGATACCACTCAGCCAACCTGTTCCGGAACGTAGGAAAATGCTATATAAACACGTTGATAGGTATAGTGGGTATAGCCATCGTATTGCATGCGAATTAATATGTGAAAGTTTCTGCTCTACAGATCTTGGAAAAGGCTACTCAAATGGGTCAAACGAGCAGATGCTTTTAGCTTCTTTTAGCGATGAAACAAATTTGACAAAATACTTCACATCAATAACTGTGAAAGTTCTTGAATTATTTTACTGAAAATCAGCCAATTTTTCTAAAATGATTATTCCAATGACCAACCAAAAGTATAATTTTATCGGACAAATAGTTCAGTTTCACTTTACTACCAATTTGTAGAGGTCAAGTTTCAAAATTTCAATTTTGTTGAATAACATAAATAGATACCTATTAGAATAATTTTAAAATATTTTATAAAAAACAGAGAACTAGATATTATTTATGTTGTCTGTATTGAATTCTTTTCAATTTTATGCTTATCGTGTTTCTTTGTTATTACCTACTTATTTTAGATTTTAGTTTATAGGTACATAGAATAGCTTTTATAATTTTCGTTTTCCTTACTCCAATTTAAAGTATAATCTTTATGAGTCTGTATACATACATGTATTATGTATTGTTTTGGAAATAAAACAATGTACCAATCTATCGTTTTCAAAATCGTGTCCACCAGAATGATTTCGTAATTTACTTCTCAGTAGATTTTCCATTTTCCATTTTCCATGGTAATAGAATCACCTGTATAACTTCTTCTCTGGCACGCCTTCATCTAATTAGCACACTTTCACGTCAATTAGTAGTTGATTAATTAAGCAAAGTTCTGACAGGAACCACTAGGACACCGGAAGCCAGTGAGAGAGCGGAAGTAGAGGGCGACACCAGCGCTGTACTTGGGAGAAACATGAGACGAGACAAACAACGTTACGAGGAGCTAGGGAGAGAAGGGCTCTTTGGCTCTTCAACATTGCGCATGCGCTGTCGCTGAGCCATCGTGCCAAGAAGGGATATTTGAATGTAAATACCGCGAAATAAATAATTGGAATGAAACTACATAATGCATTTTACGAATATCAATTTCGAAACAAATAATAACTATGAATAAAGAAATAAGATAGAAAAATTAAAGCAATTGATAAAATACTGTAAGTTTCGTAAATAAATAGTAGGTAGGCAAGGTAATTCTTTGGAATGAATTTAATAAGTGGAAGTTGAACAATTTAGGGTGTTCATGCAACACGAACAGATAATATCATAAAAGTGTGATTTATTACTAGGAAAACGCTCATTGTAACGCGTTGATAAGCGAGCACTGATACGTGCTATACTTTAATACCACATGTAACACTTGAAATACATTGTAATATAACGAATATATTTTACTCTGGCAAAGGACCCCTGTCTCTCATTTGAATCAAAGGAGAACAACCTTTTTCTTAATGTTTGGGGGCTGACTGGTCAAGACTTGGGTAATAAACTCAGCAGGGTGTCGCACCCAAATGGGCCATAAATAAAAATAATTAACTTTTTGATTTGAATATTGCTGAAAAAACATTCCAGGACAAAATTAGAATAATATTAGTTAATGTTCAAAATTTCATCTTGATTGGTCAATCGGTGCGGCCAATATGGCGCGAACAAAAAAAAACACACAGAGAAAGAGGCAAAAGAGTCCCGTAGTAACTCTCGCTACGCTCGCTTAATTAGATCAACTTCAAACTTGAACTATGTAATAAGAAATGAAATCATCTAGCAACACTCATAACAATTCCAAAATAATATATTATTACCAAAGGAAGGCAAAAATAAGAGATTTTGAAAGAAGTGCAATTGTTCCAGTAGGTAATTGACACCCCAAAATTATATCAAAATTATTGAAAATAGTACAAAAAATTTACTCTATGTTGAAACTACAGTGCCTTCTGCACAATTATTATCACTCTTTGTTTTAAAATTGGTATGGATAATAAGTCAGTAAATATCATAAATTCATAAATTTGTGGCGGACCAGCACCAAACCTTCCCTCACGCAGTAGACCGGTTCCCGCCTGTCCTTGAATCATGCAGGCGAGCCAACATCCCCGCCTGCAAACTACACATCGGAACCTGCGCAGTAGAGGTGAGAGTTGGGAGGGGTTGGCGCTGCCCACGCCGCGGCAGAACACAGACCGACGAGGGAGAAGAGAGACGTCCCAGCGGAAGACTTTTCCACGCGGATTCACTCGTCGTCTTTACCCAACTGTCTTTGTCATTACTTTGTACCTTTCGCCAATTATAAACCTTTTGCATAATTACTGTGTCAGTGTTCATCTTGTTCCCCGCGCCTTGTGATTCCCACATATTCAACAGAAATGTCTCCCTTGGCTGTAAATGCCTTGTACAATATTATCATGCTATTGATGGAATAGAATGGATCAAGCAAAAAATTCAAATGATTAACATAGATAAAGATTGATTAACGTATGCCCTTCCCCCCCCCCCCCCCCCCCCATACAATAGTCATATGTAATAGGTCCATTTTAATTTGAACCTTTTCATCATAACATGCTTTCTTGATGGATGTTTTGGAGGGTTTTCTTTTCCTCATGGTGGAAAACCTCGTTTTCCTCGTGGTCTTCTCTGTTGCTCCACATTCTTGTTAGCCAGTAATTTACAGTAATTTAATTAAATTGTAATTATTCATTGTGGAATATAAAAAATAAATGTTTTATTGTTTCAATGCCATAACAATTAACAGCATAGATTATATTTTTAAATATTTTTTTAAAAGTTTTACACCGTAAAAATGACTTTAATTAGTCAATAAAAATAAAAAATAATTAAAAAATAAAAAAAAAATTGAAAAAATTGATTGTTTTTTATATTATTTTCAAGTGATTTTCTTTTAGGAAAATAAATTTCACCAAAATCCGGGCAAATAAAATATGTCTGGGTCTGAGGAGGTTATGAGAAAAAGAATCATTGCAGGCGACTTCAGAGTGTTCGCGCATGCGCAATGTTGAAGAGCCAAAGAGCCCTTCTCTCCCTAGCTCCTCGTAACAACGTTGATGGACTACAATCAGATTTAGTTACAGGCGTGTAGAAACAACATTATTACGTGACTGGGCGGGGGACACTATTCGACACTAAAAGTTGCAAAACGCCACCTAGCGGAAAAAATTAACATCTCCTCCAACGAGTATTTCTGCATATGCGCACAGGGCGCGTGCAGGCAAGTCACTTATGTCAATCGTATAACGAGTTCAGTAAAAGTTATAATTACATCGCGAAATAACAGAAATTGATGCTTACCTCGGTCTCAACAATCAAATACAATCGGCATATTTAATTACAGCACACATTCATTCAAATTCTTGTGTAAACGAGATGTCTATTCACCAAAAGCAGCATCTGACAGATTGCAATTGATTGAACGAGGCGTCAAGAAAACTGTTCAGAAGACCGTGAGAAAACAATTGCAACTGTCAAATGGTGATTTTTGGTGAATAGACAACTCGTTTTCACAATAATTTGAATTAAGACGGCTGGGTAGTGAGTTTGACCTTGAAGAGTTTTTTAATCGAATTTTCGGGTTCTAAACACCTGTTGGACACAATAAAACTAATAACTTATTCCAAACTATGAAATTATTTTCATTGAACTGTTCTGAATTCACGTCCATAGCCCTATTTTGTTAAAAATTACACTGGAAAAAGATATTGATAAAAATCGATTAAAAAACTCGTCAAAGCCACGCTCACTACCCAGCCGTCTTAATGTGTGCTGTAATGAAGTATGCTCATTGTATTTGATTGTTGACACTGAGGTAAGCATCAACTTATGTTATCTCGCGATGTATTTATAACTTTTTACTGAACTTGTTACGATTGACATCTAAGTGACTTGTATGTAAAAGTACGCACGCGCTCTGGGACTGTACTCGCGTGAGCGGCCATCTTACTGATATCAGTGCAATCTCTTGGTACTTTTAGTGTCGAATTGTAAAATTATGGGAGATGAGATACTATTGTTTGCAAAGACAATGGGGGTCTAGGGGGAGGGCTCCCCGTGCAATGAGGGTTCAGGGTGCGTTGCCCCGAAAACATGTTGAATTTCAGTCATGAATTTGGTACGTTTACGCTTTTGAACACTGCCTATTTTTATCTTGGCTGGAAATGAAGGGTACAGGGGAAAAACGCTATAAGTCACATTCAGATGAAAATTAGAAACTTGCAAAGATTGGAAAGTTGCAAAGAAATTCGTGATATGGGTTATTTCCCAAAGAATGTCGGTAGAAAATTTGGTTGAGTTCGGTCAAAGGGTACAGGAGTTTATGAAGAACTACGTACAGACATACAGACAGACAGACATTCCAATTCAATATTCAATTTCCGTTAGCTCAAACGAGTTTTTTTAAAATTAAGATCATACAAACAAATGACATAAATTGTTAATCGAAATACACAGAAAATAACCACATCGATGTTTTTGTTTATTGAGAAGTACGTTTACAAGAGTAAAGTCACATGTTCATTTACTGATGTTGTTGGAAATCATATACGCCAGAGTTGTAACATAATCTCACGGATAAATCCTACATTATTTAGGGTTTTTTTTTCTTTTCGCATCTATATCCTACTCCGGAGGGAACACAGATGCATAAGCCGTACCCCGGATCACGACTCCCTGGTTTGCATGGCCCTGGAATCACTGGAAACAATAATATCATTTCATTTCATACATTCTTGAACCCTATGCGAACTAAGAAATGAGTTTCGCAAAGAATCCTGGCAATATCAAAACCTATGGAGTTGATCCACAAAGCAAAATCCATTTTGAAAAACAATTTTTCCACCCTGTCAGAATATAATATGTATAAAGTAACTATTTGCAGAAAAGCATCGGACTCACTCGGATTTCCCTGGACAACGGCCATGTTGATTAGAAAACAAACAACTAAGATGCAAAGTTCAATGAGAAAAGTCACCTTCATTATCAAGTCTTGTTTGAGAATCCAAATCTCAAAGCAACAAACAAACAAGAATTTAGTATATTAGTGAAACATCAGCCTTGGATAATAAGCACTATTTATTTCTTTAAATATTAATACCTATAATATTAAAGATAACAAAAATTTAAACAGATAATTTATTTTATATACCTATACCAGAAAGGTAGAAAGTCGGAAGTCAAAAAATGTGCAATTTTGCTTTGCACATTTCTTTTGAATGGTGTAATCGAGCTCTATCAATTGCTTTTCAACTGATGCCAACAAATGCAGTTATATTGAAGTATTCTCTTACACATGACCCATCCCACGTCATTACAAATATGATTGGATGAAGACAGAAATAATTTCCAAGTAGGTATCATATTAATTAAAAATCTTATTAATAATGTACAGTGTATTCCTAAGCATTTAATAAAATTCTAAATTCTATCATTGGCCTTCTACGCCGAGAAAAACAGATTTAATTGTAATTTACGTAATCCAAGCAAAATTCAATCAATGTAGAAACAGAAGAAAAGTCTAAATATCGATAAATAAGACTTCAACTAGAGAAATAAATTAACATCAACTTATACCTCAAAAGAAAATGCCGCAATAGTTTACGAATCTGAGTATGTAAATGAATTTCTATTTGATATTCTGCAGTTACTGCGCCACAAAGTAACATAAAACTATGTTATTTCTGGGCAATATTTATAATGGTAATTTTATTGTTGAGTGTATAGCTTGTAATATATTTCTTATTATAAACGTGCCGTGTGTGCCAATTCATGATTATTTAATTGGCACTCGACTTCGAGGCACGTATAAATGTCGCATTAATGCGACATGATTCTGGAACTTACATTTCCCGTCAATTAATTCAATAATTCATTAACACATATGTAATACATACATATTATGTGTTTACGGAATTCAGAACTATGTAATTTCATAGTGTATTATTGTATTACATATTGTATTACATATTGCTCCAGTTAACAGCAAAAGTTAAAAAAAAAACAAAAAAAAAACAGAGGTCCGTGTCAAAATATTCAAAAGGAGTCGCTCGCTCAATAACAAACATTGATTGTTATGGAACATGACCAGGAGTCACACAAATTTGTACACCGATCAATTTTAGTTGTGTCAAGTGTACATACAACGCACAATAAAATGAAAAACAATTAAAAACACATGGTCGTATTTTCAGAGAAATCATACATTTTATGCATCTTCCTGCACAAAAACCACTTTGTAGACCGGGCCATCGGTCCAAATGACCCAAACAATATTACGTCACTGTCAATCAATACGCCAATAAAACAATAAAAAACTACATATACATACATACTTTTTGTTACTAAACCACGCAATAAGTTCGAAACTAACTTCAATCTAAAGCTATCAAGCTATGAGCACGCAACGGCAAGAGTGACGTCATATTGTCGTCAGCCAATCAGGAGGCAGAGATTCTTCAGTGTGAATAGCGTGCCTGAAGCCACAGAATCACTAATCAGACAATTGTATTATCATTTAGATTTCATCATTCGCTTCGATCAGGCACAAAATAGCTCTAAGCGGAATGTATAATTACATTCTATGCAACTGGTGCCCTATGCCCATCCTAATTGATAGGGATGGGCTAATGACCACTACTAATTGAAATTTCCAATCACAACAATAGGTATTGCTATAGCTATATTAATTACTACACGACTACAGTCTACAATACTACATTACCGAATGAACATGTATTTGTGCTTCTATCGATTATGAGTTTGATTGGAATAATGAAGAAAACTGAGGAAATTCGGCCGTGCATAAAGCACGTCACGCTTCAGGGGGGATGGGGGAGGATTCACCTTTATAGGACAGAATGTGACAGAGGGGGGCGGGGGTCTGGAGCCAGTAGGACGTCACGTTTTGATATAGAAATTTTCAAGCATTTTGAATTTCAGTTGATATGTCGGGACTCGAAATTTCTCTAAAAACGCTAAATTCTGATACATTTCGAAGTCAAACAAATTTTATTAAGGGTGGGGGGGGGGAGGGGGGGGGGGTCGAAAAGTGTGACACAGCGAGCCAGGGGGGGGGGGGAAGGGGGTCATAACTAATTTTTAGCATGACGTCCATTTTGCACAGCCCTATGCAAAAACATATCTTAATTGACTTAGATTACGTTCTAGATAATTGAGCGAGCGAAGCGAGCGACTCCATTTGGCTCTTTTAGCACGGACCTCTGTTTTTTTTTTGTTTTTTTTTTGTTTTTGTTTTTGTATGCTAAAGGAAGCAATGGAAGTCGCACCGTTTCACCGATCGACCTGAAATTTTGCACACATGTAAAGAGAACCTTCTCTGTTTGCAGACCCAATTTTTTTTTGAAATCCATCCATTGGTTCATTGTTAAAATAAGTATCTCCTGATAGCCTAAAAAATGAAAATGGTCTTCGAGAAATGTGATCAAACTCATATTTAGCATGGTCAGTAAGACCAACAATGTCACTTATTTTACAAATTTTCAGCCGAATCTGTCAAGAAAGTATGCACTTATTGACATTTTTAATAGCTGTCAGAAATGAAACATTGAAAATGAATGTCTTTCCAATGCAACTGAATCTGATTTGCTTTAGGTACAAGAGTGTTTTGATGGTATGTACAGTTTTTTAGTGAAAAGCAGATATTTTTATGTTTATTGAGTTGATCAAATTTGAATAATTCAATTTGGATCATAGTTTCCAACAAATCATTTCGAGTTTTTATGGACCTTGATTGTCTTTTCGTCAATTCGTAGTTCTAATGGCCGTGCCTCCCGTGTTTCTACTTGGCTGATTTTGCATCCAGGAGGGATTAGAAACATAAGCTCACATTTCAATAATATCATTGAGTGGCGTTTGTTCTCTTCTAGCGTTCACACGTCATTCCAAATCTCTCCTGCATTTTGCTTCTTTTCGTTGATAATTTTGGCAATTTGGTGTACTTTGTGAAGGTATTAGTAAAATTGAATCGCTTTTAAAGCATAGATATTAGGTATCTACAGTTTTTGTCCAGGGGATTGATTATTTCAAATTATTTTCTTCTTGGAAACGTTGGATTTATTCCGTTTCTGAGCTTCTGTCTAGCCTGACATTTCCTTGAAGGTTGCTATTTTTTTTGAAAGTTTTGATTCATTCAGTTCAAAACATTACGTTGTCTTATTTTAATTGTGGAACGTTGGATTCATTCCGTTTCTAAACTAGGTAGTTACTATTTTACCTGATCCGTTTTTTGTGTGGAACTTTGATTCCTTTCGCTTATTAGTTGAAAGGTGATTACTTTATTTTCATATTTGCGAAGTTTTGTTCAAGATTCATTTCGTAACATTACGACATTGAATACATTACGTCTTTGAGCACACATTTCGTGCATTTCAAACATTGATCACACACATATTATTGTACTTTAATTAGGTAGGTACTCTACTTCTTACTTTTTCATTACCTATCTTATCCCTATTTAAACATGCCGAAAAATGGAAAGACTTCTGCTAGAATGAAAGCCATAAAGGCGAAAAAGCGTCTGCGTGAAATTGAAGATCAAGAAACTGACGAAGCTAAATCTAAAAGGTTGAAACAAAATGTCGTTAATAATAAAGCATCAAGGAGCAAAGAGACCCCCGACCAGACTGCTGCAAGGAGATACTCAAACAATCAACGCAATACCCGCTCTCGTGCAGCGGGTATTGCCGATTGACCGACCAACTAAAAACTTCGCATGGTAATTGGTAGCAACATTTAAGGTATTTTTGCCAATTTTCAGTCTAATTTGTAGTTATTTTCAAAAGTTTTTGTAATTTTAGGGACATTTTGTGTGTTGGCTGTCAAATTCACGGCGACATCGAATCTTTAGTTCAAGGCAAGGTAGTTAGAGCAGAAAGTTTCAAACGAAATGAAACTAATAATGACCGTTTAACAGATTGATCTGATATTGTGTCCACAGTAATATCATATCATATGAGTGGTCCCAGGTATATTGTTTGAAAGATATCCTGTGATTTTTGAAACTTAACAAGGAACCGTTCAATCAAAGGTTTAATCGATCAACTTAAAACTTAGCCAGGTTATTGGGACCAATATTTTTGGAAATTTTGGAGATATTTATACAAGTCTGTGACGAAATTCAAGAATTATTGGCTTTTAATGACATTTTCGATAAACATAATTTCGGTTCGAGGTGTTGCGTGTATCCGTGCTCGCTCATCAACGCGTTACTCAGAGCGTTTTCCTAGTTATATTGATAGATTTCCGCGCCTACCTCATAATACACGAATTAATTTGTCTAGTTTGGACGTGTCATCATATACGATCTAAGACACGTCATTACACTATAAAACCTTGATGAAATACGTTCCAAGAACTCGTCTATAAAAGTAGGAAACTGTCAGTGGTCGAAACAGTCAGTGGTTATGTGAAGAACGAAGAAAATAAACGCAAGTAAAACTAAAATAATGCATATTTTGTTCCCCTAGTACTCTAGTGGATGCCCCATTCATTCAGTTTCTTTTTCCATTCAACAACATGGCCTCCATTCTAATAAGGATAATGCCATAATAAGTTGTCAATGCTCCGAAGAAATAGAAGCAGTTTAATCTCATTAGATATTTTACGTGGAAACCTCATAGGTATGTATTGATAAATGATAATGATATTCTTTGTAAACGCCTCCGTGCTTGTTCTTTTCATTTAATCAGCTCAAATTTAATCTTCCTTTTTCTCTACTAAGAACTGTGAAGTGCTTTGGGAGATTAGCCTTGTGGACATCTACAGCGAATTGTGGAAATTCAGAACTACCCATATGCTGAAAATGATTATTCCCTCACATGTAAATCATGATAATTCAATTAATTCTATATCAATATTGCAATTTTCTTCCATTTATGCAGTTATTTAGGTTTCGTGTAATGGATACTATCCCCATAAAAAACACTCCGTGTAAAAAAACAGCCAAGTCTCTTCAACTAAAAAAAAAATTATTAAATCTAAAAATTCTGCACTGAAACGTAGTGATATCAAAAAATGAGCCAAGTCAAAACTTTATTTGAAAATTAAAAAATACTTTGGCGCATCGTGTATATAAATAGCTTAGAAGTATAGGCTAGATATAAATACATATACTTATAGTACCTATACCTACAATGCGCTAAAAAAACGATGCGCCAAGTATATTTTAATTTTCAAATACAGTTTTGACTTGGCTCATTTTTTGATATCACTACGTTTCAGTGCAGAATTTTTAGATTTAATAATTTTTTTTTAGTTGAAGAGACTTGGCTGTTTTTTTACACGGAGTGTTTTTTATGGGGATTAATAAGTACGGGAAAAGGCAGATTTCTGTTGTACCTACTATTTTGAACGCTTCTCAAGTCAAAAGGAAATTTAATAACTGTCTATTTCTAAATATGTCATAATTTGAAATAATTGTGCCTACACTGTTTACTTTATGTTTAAATTATTTTTTCTCATTAATCTACTGCAATTTAATTCGGAGCTTATTTCCTCAGTTTAAATTAATCTCAGTGTTTTTGTATTTTTACAATAATTCATTGCTTATTTATATTTAACTATGGGTATAGCCAGCCCACACTCAGTTTTCCTGGAATAAAATGATGTATACATAAATAAATAAATAAATAAATAAAATTAAGCTATGCCGCAGGACAATTTTAATACATTACAATTCCCGAAGTGGAGCTGAACTAAACTGAACTATTGGTATTTGCAAGATAGCGAAGGAGCTGATCCTGTTGAACCGAATGTGCCACTGTTTGACGTATCATTTGGGTTATTCATGGTGATCAATGGATGGATGGGAAGTGAGACTGACAGCGTCAAGAAGTCTTTCACAAGATCGATTAGGAACACGCGGATGAGAAAGAATCATTGAATTATTAACTCCCGTGGGATCAGAAGCAAACACTGGATCAGGAATTATTCATCAGCGACGTCTTAGTGTTTTAAACTATCTCACGGGGAACGACTCATTGGCTTATGCAAACAGATAATGAAGATGAGATTTATTGATTTGAGGGGGGATACCCAAGTAGAGGTTTCCGATAGATATCTGAACAAATATGATTATAGATAATTTTCTTGTGCACCATATAAACGCAAGAAAAAGTGGGGTAGCCGAACTAATTTCCAAGATAATCACTTTATAAATTTGGGTTAGCCCTATCTGGCAAGTCGAAAAAACACAGTAATTTTCCTTCTAAATATTAGATTTAAACTATTTTCCACCGATAGATTTTTTTTCCAAAAACTAATATTATGTGCTTTAAGCCGCTTTTACATAACACGCGTTTCGCGTTTTGCGTTTTTTTATTAACCCATCAAAACCACCGAAAATTTTGCCGCACGCGTTTTATTTTTAAGCCACCTTATCTCGATTGTCGGGAGGTATTTTCAGTACCGCGCGTGGCGAAAATGACGTCTATACGTAAACTATAAAATAAACTATAAAATAACTGCAAAATAAGACTATAATGTTAATAAATTCTTACCAGTGCATATTATTCCATCTAATAATACCTAAAAACACCCACATTGTTACTAACAATAATAAAAAATGTATATCAACATTCTGTTTTCGACGGCCTCTTCTAAGAAAAGAGAAAACGCGAAAACGCGAAACGCGAAACGCGTGTTATGTGAAACCGGAATTTATTAAGATTTTTATATATACACCTACCCGTGGGTTTTTGAAAACTCTATATAAGTCGAAAGTTGCAAGTTACAAGAAATTTGATGAATCTTTTACATTAAAATATTGTTGAAATGTCGAAAAATTTAATAAAAATTGTAAATTTCAACAAAAAATATTTTCAGAAAATCTTCTAAATAATTAACATAAAATTACGCAATAGACTCCATTGTCTCCACCACAGATTATTATCTTTGTCTCCCACGGCCTTGGCTTTTCTTGAGACTAACCATACCGTCAGATATACCTACCACTAAAGAATAATTATTGAAAATAACAGTAAATGATTGGTTAGTCAAGTGCGTCACAAGTACTAACAACAGGTAGCTTGAACTATTTATATGGAAATATGTGAGCTTCAAGTGAAATTTAATAATTGTGTATTTGATTTTAAGTGCATGATAGTTTTCATCTTCGTCTTTATTGGATTCTACTGTGTAAAGAGAACCGTCAAAATTACATTATACATATTATTATCATTTTATTTTAAGGCAATATTAATTGGAAGAAAATATACCCGACAATTTAATGCGTATTTTTTTTAATTTTTATCATTTAAACATTATTTCTTTTGGAGAAACCCTGAATGTAATCTCTGGAAAAATATTTTATGGTTTATCGTATGATGATTGTTTGATTGTACTGCTTACCAATGTTTTGTGTGAATTGCAAAAAAATTATCATTTAACCGTTTTAGTGACATAGAATCAATGTTTACATCGTTCTATGAAATTAAATTATCCCGCGTCCCTTGTACCGTATGACGTTGGCGCTCCAAGCGATTCCTGACGACACTTCACCTTCGGCTTAGTTCGGGAGTCTTCGGTCATCCTCGTTTCCAATACCCTCAAATTCGACCTTTACACAAGTGAAGGTCACTTACACCTGTCTGTTAGATCGGTGTTTCTGTTTTGGTGAGATTTTAAACATTTTCTAGGCATTATTAAATGAAATACAATACCAAAACTAATTCTCCGGATAGAAGTGTGTGTTTTTCATCATATTATCTTGCTTGAAAACCGTCTCGAGACAAACTACTTGTGATATTCTGTACTGCCGGGCCGAAATGGGGCGGAGGAACATCTGTTCTCATTTTTATAAAATGTATCAATTTATTACTTATTTTACGTAATATTATTGTATAATATACCTAGAACAGTATTTATGTTCATAATTCAAGTTCTTATGCAACGTACCTAGTAGGTACTACCTAGTAGCAATATTGCAGCATGAAATTTGATGACCTTTGTGCTGCACACCCATGATTCTTCTTTAATACCTAATCAATTAATATGAAATGATATTATGTTCCTAGGTATCTACCTACTTATAGATTGAACTTAATCTTTAAACTAGGTACTTTACCTACCTTGAATTCCATGACTGACGATGTACGTTGTTTCTGCAGCTATCGTAACCACCGCTACTTCAGTCGCTGTTCCGAAATGCCGGTGAAGAGTATTCTAGCTCGCCAGATCTTCGACTCTCGAGGTAACCCCACCGTCGAGGTCGACCTAGTCACCGAGCTCGGTCTTTTCCGAGCAGCCGTGCCATCCGGCGCCAGTACCGGAATATATGAGGCTTTGGAGCTGCGGGATAACGACAAGAATGCTTATCACGGCAAGGGAGTCCAGAAGGCCATTGATAACATCAATAAGGTAAAGACACTGACTTTGAATACCTAGAAGGTGCTTTAGCAGTTAAATAGCACAGTGCGAGGCTGCCAGCCTCGACCTCGGTGATTGTCATTGTCATTGTCTGATGGTTCGTAGATTTGAACCTAGGTCTGTACAGAAAGGGATGGGTGGGTGGGAGGGTCAAGAATGGGTGGAAAATCTCCCCTCTGATTCAATAGACAACATCATAAATTATCTAGTTAGCTCTGCTTTTCAAAAAATTTCATATGCATAATGCAGTACCGTGATCCAAGTATCTATTATGGTTTTTCAACAATGGATCATAACCATAATAGATACTTGGATCACGGACCTGCATATGAAATTTTTTGAAAAGCAGAGCTAACTAGATAATTTATGATGTTGTCTATTCGCCTCTCTGTTTTTATTAATTTATAAAAATAAAAATTGGCCAGCCATAGGGTTCAAATCATAAATGCATCAAATTTATTCCTGAAATAAAAATGTTTCATGGGGGAATATTGTTTCAGGTAGGTACAATATTTTTAATCCCCCCCCCCCCCCCCCCCCCCCCCCTCTCCTTTACAAATTTAGTTAATCATCTGCCCTGGCCGGTTATTTAAATTTCCTTGTCATTTCATATCAATTTACTACCTACGGTGTCACTACCATGTAGCACTCCAGTGTGCAGTGAGCCCTTATCATGTGAAACGAGACGACAAGGCAATTTAAAATAACCCTCCTGGGCCCTCATTCACGTACATTGTCCTTATCCTTGCCTACCCCGGGGTAGCCTACCACTTGCTTACCACCTCGGGGTAGCGAATGACACATTCGTATTCACGAAGCAGTGGTATCTTGGTGGTAAGTCACTGCCTTCTTGAAATTTGTATAGTGCAAATAGAACGTAAGTTTTAAGCAGGCCGTGGATTATTCCACCAATCAGATTCGAATATCATTTTCCGCGCGCGTGCATTTGTCTTTATTAAAAATAGTGACAGTTCAATTCCAAACGATAAACTACACAAATACTAAACAAAATGTGTTAGTGCAATAAAATCTGGTGCAACAATAGTTTTGTATGGTGAATTCAGTGATAACCTAACTCTGCAACATATAAATATGTAGTTTATTACTTATATCTAGTGTTTAAGTAAATGTTTTGGAGGTTATATGGTCCATGGATTGACTAACTAGAACCAATAATACTATCCGATATGTTGTGGAATGATTAAATAAACAGGAACTAACATAGTAAACGTAAGTAAAAGACAAATCATACACAATAAACACACAGCACAGCCGATAAGATGACGACGCAAAGGAATTACTTCAAAAAGTTGTTTTGGCAGTCATGTCAAGTTAAAAATGGCCGCCAATAAGTTACCACCAACTTCAAACTTGGTTACCACGGCTTACCCCTGCCTCGAGGTAGGGGTAGACTCTACCCCGGGGTAAGACATGATAACTTCTTCGTGAATACCGATACCACTGCCACCCGGTCTACCACGCCTTACCACCAGCTATCATGGCTTACCCCATGTACGTGAATGAGGGCCCTGGGGGGTTATTCTAAATTTCCGTATGCCAACTTTTTTCAAGTTTTAAACGATATAAAAACGTGAACTGTATCAAAACGTGAAAGCTCAAGAATTGACTATCTTTAATGACCATGTTCCAATATATTGCTCTATATTTTCTTGCAAAGATCCCATGTAATCTGGTACCTGGTAGGTACCTTAATGATTTCTGCGACTTTCTTTATGGGTAAAAATGATCTAGAAAATACTTCCTTCCAAAGTTCCAACAATAGGTAAGTTAATGTCAAAAATGTCCCTTCAGGTGCTTTACTGTTGTATGGCAGTGGACTTGGAGTATCATTGACTCTGCATCGTGGCGTGTAACTTGCTACTGTGTTGTCAGATCATCGTGCCTGAGCTGCTGAAACAGAACCTTGAGGTGACGGAACAGACGGAGATCGACGAGTTCATGATCAAGCTGGACGGCACCGAGAACAAGTCCAAGTTCGGAGCCAACGCCATCCTCGGCGTCTCGCTGGCGGTGTGCAAGGCAGGGGCGGCCAAGAAGGGAGTGCCGCTCTACCAGTAGGTGTAAAGCACCAACAATTCACGCCGAAATGCAACAAAACACGCAACAATAGTTAAAGTGGTATTTGCATAAAACAGATCGGCTCATTGGTCAAGTTCCTTGACAAATAATCCTTGTTATTGTCAATGAGATTTCCCTGCTGAAAACTCTTGGCAAATCTCCAAATCTTGGTAGATCTTGGAAATTACTTTTTCAGCCAATCCGTTGCTTTCGAATACAGTTTTTCTTATGTTGAGTGTATTTGGTTGAGGGTACCTACATTCGGCAGTTTCTTTGATGAGGTTAAATTAGTATTAGCAATGGAATCGATAGATTTGATTGTACATATATTATCTCTACTGACCAATCAGTTGTCAGGTAAAGGCTAGTTATTTCATGTGATGTGAGGTAACATTTTTCGGTTTTCGTGTGAATTATTTCAAGATTTTAATCAAACCCTTATATTCATGAAATGTGCGGAAACTGTCAATCACATAGGTAATATCATTCAATGCTTGAATAGACTTCGCTCGTGTGTTGAGATAAGGCAAACACTGTTCACCAAACTTATCTAGGGAGACTAGTTCCCTTCCCTACACAAGGACTTCACAACATTGTGAAGAAAATATAGTGAGAGCCAGTACCACTTACTCGAATATAAGCCTGGCCTTGGGTATTTTTAATAATTAAAACCTTAGGTAGGCGTATGGCATAGTACACTACATAGATATAGTAATGGCAATTTTCTGAAAAAATTTTTTTTTGAAAATTTTCATGAAAATTTTCAATGCGTTGAAAAATTTTTAAATTACTTTTTTTATTGCTTTATTTCACACAATTATTAATAATATACCTGAAAAAAGCGTAAAATCAAAATCAAAATAAAAGCCAAATATAAACCCAAATCTCAGTTTTTCTACATTGTAATTTTGGCCAGACTAATTTCTACATACTAGGCGGGAAATTTGAATGCTGTAAAGTTCGTTCACGATAAGAATTTCACCGACGTTTTAGTCGATCACGTCGTTCATTGGTCAGTCACTTGAACACTGCCCTGTCAATGGCAAGACTTTCTTCTTTGAATTATTGAAATTGTATAAATTATGTCAAATACACTATTTTTATTATTAGAAAATATTAGAAAAATTCAATCGAATTGATTTATTTCCATCTACAGTCGTATTATACATAGTTTTGGATTATTCTATTGATATTTTCATATGTAGGTATACAATTGTTCATTTGACTACAGTAGTATCTACACGGCCGCCATTACGGCTTGCAATTCTAATCGTGAATGAACTTTATTAATAATCATTTTGCACATTTACCACTCAGACAACAACACGCATCATAATAGAGTTCAGTATGCATCCCAAGTATCCCATACATTTATTAAAACATACATTTGTTTTTACGTCTTTTTCAAAAAATTTCAATTTTTTCAATAGTCATTGAAAATTTTTGAAAATTTTCAAATGAACATTTTTAATGGGCTATCACTACATAGGTACCAAGTGTTTTTAAAAATACGAACTTCCAAAAACTGCGGTGAAGCTTATATGAGTAAATATCGTGTAGTATTTTGTATTGCATACAAATTAAATTATTAGGCTTTGGGACATTGGGACACAAATGTTTACTGCTAAACAGTTACATAATTTGTGAGGAGAAACTTTACATAGGATTCTTCATTCGTTGTTGTTCACTGTAGTGATAAACACTGAGTCTATAATAGCGTAAGTTTGGTTTCTATAAATAGATTGCAAACTCCAAGATGCAGTGAAATATCGGACAAGCATTAATTTCTTGATTGGTTATTTTTAATTTTTTAGCATCGATTTTCGGACATTGTAGTATTTGTTGCGTCACTTGAAGGCTAATCAAAACTTACGCTATACTGAGATCTGAAGCATGTTAACCCTTTGGAGTCATATTTGTTGTACACTGGTTAGCTCCACAGGTCATTTAATTTGTAGGTAAATCGGGAATAAGCACAATTTCAACTTCACTTTCATCAAAATCATTTTCAACATCAGTCTTTATATTTTGAATAATTAAGAGTCGGAGTCATCTAAAACGTCAACATTATAGGCCTCTCATGACCTTTACTCTGAGCTGGATGCCATCTTGGATAGAAAATAAGGTTACTTCAAGAAGCTACTGACTTCTTTAATTATTATAAAAATAATGGCACTAAGAAGGCAGTGAGTGATATGCTGGATCAGTTGGTAAACCTTGTCAGAGTTACTAGGAACACCAATAGATGGTGCGGCATGTATGCTTTTGGTTAAAATGGCGCGAAAATTCAAGTTGACCTATAGTCGACAGTTGACCAGAACTAATGTATTTTTACGTCGACCCTAAGTTGACAAAGGGTTAATAAATGTGGTATTTACAGACACATCGCTGACCTGGCTTGCAACACCAACATCATCCTGCCCACGCCCGCTTTCAACGTCATCAACGGAGGTTCCCACGCCGGCAACAAGCTCGCCATGCAGGAGTTCATGATTCTGCCCACAGGTAGGGCTCGGCGTAATCGATTTACACACTTTAAAAATGTTTTTCCTGACAATCGCCAAGCGTACGCCCACTTATTACTTGAAAAATAAACCACTGAGAATAACGATTTAAATTTTCCTGTTGAGATCTTTATAAACTATTTGAAAAACTATTTTTGAGGTTTTGAGGATAATTATGAATTTCAAGAATTGTTTATTTCTAAAAAATGTAATTTCTGATGTATTCGTAGACTAAAAGTCAACATTTTACAGAAATGATGAAAAATCTATCCCCACTGGTATGCTTTATTGGTAAACAGAGCCTCCCCCATCAATTCGCACCCTGCGTTCACATGCTGTGGGTATTGAATGAGCCCGAACGAGCATATGAGTTCTCGATGTCTCAGGTGCCACCTCGTTCACGGAGGCCATGAAGATCGGGTCCGAGGTGTACCACCACCTGAAGAAGGTGATCAACGCGAGATTCGGACTGGACGCGACGGCGGTGGGCGACGAGGGCGGCTTCGCTCCCAACATCCTCAACAACAAGGACGCGCTCGACCTGATCACCGACGCCATCGCCAAGGCCGGATACGTCGGCAAGGTGGAGATCGGCATGGATGTTGCCGCGTCGGAGTTCTGCAAGTATGTGAACACTCGCTATGCATGAGAGAGATCACGGCCTTCTTAACTGGTTAAAATTTGCCGTGGCGTAGCCTAAAAACTAATGTTGTCCTGAAGAAGACAGCCGAAGCGCTGTCGAAATATAGCTCTCCGTATTTTAATTTGTTTATTTTTATATAGAACCGGCGTCGTCCAGTGTAGGAGTTTTTTTATTATATACTCCTGGTAGATACACACTAACTTCTTTGTTTTATTAAACTAAAGTTCTACGTGATTTCCAGTTTTAAAACAGTTTATCTTTATCGAAAGGGCATTTTTTGAATTGGGCTTAGTGTGAAACTAAATTTTTGCATTCTATTCAAGTCCAAATAAGTCACTGACATTCATGAATCCTGAAATATTTTTAATGGGCGATGGATGAAAAATTTGATTCTTATTGAAAATATCACAATATTACCCAACACTAGTGTGTACTTAAAAACGTAGCGTGTCATGTGGTGAGAAGGTGTGACTGATGTCCGACTGGCTGTTCGCAGACAAGGCCAGTACGACCTTGATTTCAAGAACCCTGCCTCAGACAAGTCCAAGTGGCTGTCTTCGGACCAGCTCGAGGCTCTGTACCAGGAGTTCATCAGCGGCTTCCCGATGTGCTCCATCGAGGACCCCTTCGACCAGGACGACTGGGCCGCGTGGTCCAAGATCACGGCAGCCACCACGATACAGATCGTGGGCGACGACCTCACCGTCACCAATCCCAAGCGGATACAGACCGGCGTCGAGAAGAAGGCCTGCAACTGTTTGCTCCTCAAGGTATGTTCTCAACTCGAGAGCATGTTCATTTCGAACCGTTCAACCAATCAATCTGCACTTTTGTAAGCACACTAATGTTACAAGATTCTCGTGTATTAGTTTTTTAACAGGATTATGAGATTTTTTGTAAATTATACCTACCTGGAACCGTTTTTTTGATCAACTTCAAATTCTGTTTGGTCTTTAGGACCATTATTTTAGGTGTTTTTGTAAATTTTCCGACTAATCTGTCATTACTCATTACCTTCCAAAGTTATTACATTTTACGTGTGTTTGGAAATATTTATAAAATTTCTTGAACGAAATGTTGGATATTTTATCAATGTTCCTTCGACGCATTTCGTTTCAGGTCTTTCCAAGGTCTCTAGAGCAGAAATTTGACAAATTTGCATGCAATACAAAGGCTTGCTTATCAATGTAGCTTTTTCTAGTTATTGACCTACCAGGGATCCTGATTCCTGTACATAAATCAATATGTATTTGTGACTATTATGCCTGTGTTATGCGTGCCGGAGCGAAGTGATTGACCAGCATTGCTCCGCAGGTGAATCAGATCGGCAGCGTGACGGAGAGCATCCGAGCACACAACCTGGCCAAGGCCAACGGCTGGGGCACGATGGTGTCCCATCGCTCCGGAGAGACGGAGGACGCGTTCATCGCCGACCTCGTCGTCGGGCTCGGCACTGGACAGGTCAGTCGCATTCTTGACCCCTGCGTGCCTGGCCGCGTGGGCCCATATCTCACGCAATCTGTACATATATCAAGATAAAGTTTTTGTTACCTTTTATATCTGTTTATAATACTATACTTAAATCTAACATAAATGATTGATAATAATTAATAATTCAATGACACTGAACTTCTGAAGTTCACTAAACTTCGGACATTTACCGAATTTTATATTCCTGGAGATTTTACGTCCCTACGTTGAAGACAGTTTTGCAATTCACGAGTTGGAACACTTATTGTAAGAAACTTTAATAAAAATTAGGAGAGAGTAACATTTTTGCAGTGAAACTGTTGATTTAGTTCACAGTTTGAGTTTGTACATTATCCAAATTTTTAAGGCATTTCAGCAAAGGGTCGGTTAGGTACTTTCAAATAGGTACCTACATAATAGGTACACTCGACAATTCAAAAAAACGGTATTTGAACGAAATGGATTGGCTGCTGGTCAGGTTCATTGACAATCAATCCTTGTTATTATCAATGAAATCAGAGCTCACCTACTAGAGGTAGATGACGAGTAAGTATAGACTTCATCAGATGATGCCATCACATTTTTTTCAGACAAATGATCAATTTCTTTGAAATACCGTTTCATGAATTGTCAATCGTACATAGTTTAGCTATGAATGTATATTATTTTCGCTTATTTGTTAATATTTTAATATTACTTTAATTACTTTATTAATTTACTTTATTTTAATTTAATTTTTTGTATTTGGGCTTTGAATTTTAACCCAGGCATGAGTGAGTTGCAGTGGAGCGAACTAACATGGCTGATGTATGTTGTTTTGCTTGAGCAGATCAAGACCGGGGCTCCGTGCCGCTCGGAACGTCTGGCCAAGTACAACCAGCTGCTCCGTATCGAGGAGGAGCTCGGAGCCAAGGCTCGCTACGCCGGCAAGAACTTCCGCCACCCCGTCTAAGCGGCTCTAGAAACTCCGCTCTAGAACGACCCCGCTTGCCTACTGTTGCCGGAAGCAGAGTTACACTGCATTCTCTCTCGTGTCTGTTGAACGTTACAAATAAAGTATGTTATCTCCATAATTTCTTAAGTTCATTTAAAAATAACTTTATAATGTACTGTGGGAAGATTAAGAATCAAACTAGATTCATACGAGATAATCTGCAAGTCAGTACTCGTTAATGAATATCAAACTGTGCACTGCAAGTGTTTAGAAGAAATGCATAAATGTTCTACACAATACTGATGACCTACTGATGTTTATTAGAATATGTTTTACATTATTATATTAGGTATTGACAATTTTCATTGATAAAATTCATTGAATTCTTGCATGAGAATTTATGATTTTTGCCTTCATCTGTTGACATGAAAGATTGAAGAAAATGTTGCAGTGTCTTTCTGCTTCTGGCTTCCCTTTAGATTTCTCTGATAATAATCTTGGTCAATAGTGTAACCCTGTTTAACTATGAAATATATTATGATGGATAGATACTAGAGTCACATTATTATCATGTAATCTAGGTCTAGCTGCTTTAATATCACATTCGTTTCTTGGATTAAATTCCTTTTTCCATTTCTCTTCATCAAAGTGCTCTCCACTTTGCTTCATTTTATTGTTAACTTGTTACTAATTTCTTGTAGAATATTTTGGTTTTTTGTAGATTCATTCGTTTATTTACTGGTTAATATTATTTCTTTCTGCTGTGTAACATCACTGTAATTGTATATAGAATATTGTAAGTGTTGAGTATTAATATAAAACATAAATGTTGTTAACAATGCCGGTGGAATGTGAAATTCATCTAGATGTCTGCATTTCCGTTGTGGCGAATGTCTGTATATGACATATTAAGCAATAAATCAAAATTGTAGAAAGAAAATGTGTTTTATTTATTATTATTGACGAAGAACTAGGTACATAGTAGGTACCAATATAGTGTGCGTTTTGACCTTTGATTGAAGGTCACCGAACAGTTGCTGTTGTTAGCCAAGGTGTTCAATACTCTGTCTGTAATCTTAAAAATCGTAATTTTTCTACTTTTGATTAATATATATATTTATTGCCTTTTTTCCACTACAACAGCAGGTAAAAAATATGCAAATGATTTTAAGGCAACAACAATAATTACATTGGCCGTCACACTCGACGCATTTACTATAAAACTAAACATTGTATACACTACAGTTTACAATAACTAATTTACTTTTAAATTAAAATTGTTAAAAAATATATTATTATTTATTATTATTTATGATATATATATTTATTTTTTATTATTTTAAAAAATAATATACTTTTAAAATAGTAAAATTTATTTTAAAATCGAGTTTATTAAATGGAGAAAAGAATCTTTGATTTAAAGTTGTGAAGAATTAATATTCATTCATAATGAACATTCATGTATGTTTCTGTTTTCTATCAAATTAATTTAATACTAATTGCTTATCAGTGTGGGTATAATCAGTTTTCAACAATACAAATTTGAATTTAATTTCGTTTTCATCAGGTAGGGTAATTTTTCTTTTGTAATATGGGAATTAATTATTGTTTTGTTGGTAGTTTTTCTTTTCAATATGGCCGCGCCCTTGTTTTTATGAGAATGCACGCCATGTTTTGTATTTCTGTGTAAAACAACAAGCATAATACAACATAATATATACCTACATAGTAAAGCTTCAGCATTCTCTATTACACTGTAGGCAGTGAAGTGTGTATTTTCTATGATAATTTATTAATTCTTTTGTAATAGTTTATTTCATTCATGCTGGATTTTTTCAGTTTCTAACCTCAAAAACTCCCGCCGCTCTCATGTAGCAACAGGTAAGGCCGACTAGAACAGTGAGTTCCGTTTTAACCAACTCATTTTTCATGAGCTAAAATCTCAACAAATGACAACTTGGGCAAACCTTCTAGTTTTATATAGGGTCAGCGGTCCAGTTCTCGTCCATGTCCCTAATCTCGATCACCATTTAACCATTAACCATCACTTTAACATTGAATTTCTCAAGTGGACGAGATCAGGGGCAGTGGTTTTGCTAATTTAAACTGTAAAATAACTTGTCTGAGTTAACCCTGCTAACAATGACCTATCAGAAATGAATTTTCAAAGTCTAATTTATCACATGGAATGCAGCAAAGTTGTGACATTTCACGTAGGGTCAGTGTCCCAGTTCTCGTCACCCTTTAGCATAATTCAGCATAAACTAATTTATAAAACAACTGTTTGTGAAATGTCACAACTTTGCTGCATTCCATATGATAAATTAGACCTTGAAGATTCATTTCTTATTGGTCATTGCTAGCAGGGTGAGCTCAGAAAAGTTATTTTACAGTTTAAATGAGCAAAAAACCACTTACCCAAATCTCGTCCACTTGAGAAATTCAATGTTAAAGTGGTAGAGTATGGTTAATTGTTAATGGAGTATTCATGGTGGTCGAGATTAGGGACGTGGACGAGAACTGGGACACTGACCCTAGGACAGTTGTTTTAAAAATATGCTAAATTGTGCTAAAGGGTGCCGAAAACTGGGACACTGACCCTACTTCCCTAAAGAAGGGAGGATAGGAAACCTACCCTTCTGGGGCTGGTCTCTCCTAACCCATGATCCATGAAGTAGGGTTGCCTAATTTTGAAAATCCTGAGGAGGGACCAGCGTGTACTAGGTAGGAACTAATTTTGCAATTGTAAAAAAAATCGATTTCTGGAAGTTTTTAAAAGGATTTGGACATCTAATTTTTAAACAATCTGAAATGGCAGTGGCAAGAACTAACTAGGTACCTAGTATGTTAGGTATGTGCCATATATAACATGCTACCTACCTAGTTAGTACTGTATTTTTCATGTTCATATGTAAGGGCTTCCCATGCCGGACAGGTCAGTGGTGAGGTACAGACAAAGAGCAGCCAGGGTTGGCCATCTCCTCCCTTGAATTTGCGATCCCCATCGGGCCGGCCTTCCCCCTTGAGATGGTGATCCCCCTGAAATCGGGTTCCGCCTGCCTGAATCCTTACACTCCCCTGGTCCGTCCCCATTCCGGCCTGGCCTTCCCACCAGTGCTGGACTCCCCCGGATCGGGCCCGATAGATCAACCCCCTCCCCATGTCCTCCACTTAATTCAACAAAGTTTAAAGTACCTAAAAAAAATAAATGTGCGCAATATAACCTCGTCGTTGACGCGCCGTTAAACCCTATTAATCTAATCAAATCTGTATTTATGGGACGATTTGACTAGATTGAGCAGGGACCTTTTTGCAAAGATTCCCACACAAGTTTCCGGGAAGTTTGTTTTGATCATTAACTCGATCATTAACAAGGATGTCTGGATAACATGAGAATTTGGGGGTGTTTTACATCTAGGTAGTTTCTTTTGCTAAACAAAAAACAAAAAAAATATTATTTTAAAGTGTCAACAAATCAAGAAATACTCTGCGGGGCAAGGTGGGGGCACTACCCTAAAGTGTCAAAGCTTAAAAGATATTTAATTGTTCAACAAAAGACACCTCATAACAACTCAAAATTTGATTTCAAAGTGTCCTTCCTAAAACCAAAAAAAGCTATGCGGGGCAGGTGGGGCAGAATCCGCAGAATTTCTGCCAGAGGGTGGGGGTACACCCCAGACCCCTTCCCTTATTTTAAAAAATTCCCCCCCCCCCCCCCCCCCCCCCCCGCCCCCCATGACAAGAGTCAAGATCCTCCCTGGTAAACGGACACCCGATTCAAAGTTGTAAACAGGAGATGCTCACTTCACTTATTAGATTGATAAGTTGTTAATTTATTAAAACCTTGTTTTCGAAATTGCTGTGTAAATTCACTTCACGCGTCCTTTAAAGAAAATTAAAACGTGGATTTATTATTTCTTCTAGATCTAAAAAAAGAAGAACAACAGCAATGGAGCCATTAGTTTCTCACGGTGCCGAGGAAAGCATCTTTTGGGTGTCGGACAACCATGAAATCGCCCAGGACCCGCTCGCTGCAGACGTCAAACCGAAAGTCGAGCCCTCGGTGAAACTGGAGTCTGGATCGACGCCGACATCTGATGAACCAGGCAGAGACATGGCATCGCGTTCTGAGGAGTGGATTGACACGGCATCGAAACCAGTGAAAGATGAACCAGTTTCACCTTGCAAACCTTCTTTATGCTTCCTTTCGACCCTCGTTTCTGATTCAAACTGCGATGCAGAGTCATCTGAAAGTGCTTGCGTGTCGCCAACCCATGATCCTCTAGAGCTGAAACCTTGTATTGTTTCACAAGATAGCCACGAGTCTAATCCAGTAGTTGTCAAAACCGAATTGAATTCTGCAGAAATGTCACAAAATAAGTATGTTTTGCAATCCAACTTCAACTCGTACTCAAGTACGACTAATATTAATAATCACGACGACCTGGACCAACGATCTGCTGGCGTTGTCCGGTATGAGCTCAAGAAGTGTTATGTGTCTCTCTCCAGGTGTCGACTGTCTGATCACAAGGTCCCTGCTCGAACCTCTTCGGACTCTGCAGATGGTAATTCATCTCCGTCCAATTCTCATGAACTTGGGGTCTCTCAGGAACCTCCCATTCAAACAAAGATACAATCCTCTTCCAAGAAACAAAAACTCAAGGTCTTATCTCCATTTGTTGACTCGAAGATATTTCTAGACCCTGATTACGTTAAAGCCAAGAAACGAAAAATTAAGATATTGTTTCCATCGGTTGACTCCCAGAAAACTCTTGAACCTGATCACGTTAAAAGCAAGAAACACACCAGTTCTAAGAATCTCAAACAAAAGGTCTCGTCTCCATTGGTTCACTCCCAGAAAACTCTTGAACCTGATCACGTTAAAACCAAGAAACACACCAGTTCTAAGAATCTCAAACAAAAGGTCTCGTCTCCATCCCAGAAAACTCTGGAACCTCATCACGTTAAAAGCAAGAAACACACCAGTTCTAAGAATCTCAAACAACAGGTCTCGTCTCCATTGGTTCACTCCCAGAAAACTCTTGAACCTGATCACGTTAAAACCAAAAAACAATCGAAACCCAAACTCAAGGTCTCCTCTTCTTTTGATGGCTCTCAGAAATCTGGTGCACCTGATCACGTTCAAACCGAAAAACTATCGGATCCCCGTGAATTTAAATGCGACAACTGCGATAAGTCTTACAAGTGCAAAGGGCATTTAGTCAAACACAAACTTTCTGCCTGTTTACCACCGTATGTCTGTCTTAAGTGTAACAAATCTTTCAGTCAAAAGATCTTCCTCAGCCATCACAAAAAGACACATCGGGAGGAATATAAATGTGATGTGTGCAGTAAAGTGTTCTCAACTAAAAGTTATTTGATAGACCATGAATCTGTTCACTCCTCAACTCCAGCCTCCTGTCCAACATGTGAGAGAGTATTCAGCAGAGAGAAAGCTCTACGAACACATTTGAAAACACACCACAAGATCGTGACACGGAATTTCTCATGTGGCACGTGCGGAAAGACGTTCTTCACACGAGCAATTTGTAGGAATCACGAAAAGATACACGTGAAGCCATTTAAATGTGTTCAATGCGTAAAAGCATTCTCCACCAAGCAGCTACTAGCAGCCCATCTTATAATGCATTCCGGAAGAAAAGACCACATCTGCGACATCTGTGGCAATTCTTTCGCTATTGCCCGATGCCTCAAGGCGCATCTGCGCATCCACATGGATAATACATTCACATGTGCCGACTGTAATCAGATGTTCAAAGCCAAGCATATTTTACAAGCTCACATCGTAAGCAAACATATTCCCCGCGAGCAACGGAAGAGCTTTCCCTGTCCAGTTTGTAAGATGTCGTTGATCAGTTCTTGTAATTTAGCTAAGCATCTCAAAACACATGACACAAGGAAGTGTCCAAGCTGTGAGTTTGTATGCGCCACATATTTCGAAATGAAAGCTCACACGATACTCGCTCACGGCGGTGAAAGAAAACATAAATGCAGAGTCTGTGGGTTCTCATATGTCACGATAGCAGAGCGGGACCGCCACGAGAAGAAGCATGTATCCCAATTGAACTGTCCTTTCTGTCCTAAAAGTTACTCGATTCCAGCTAGCTACTACACTCACCTCCATAAACATAAAGTTGACGACAGGCTAGCTGCTGACAAAGTGGAAAAAGCGCGACAAGAACTGAGTGTTGGTGAAGAAAATGCGACAGTAGAAAAACAACGACGAAGGAATTATAATGACGCTTCCACTCTTGTCACATCTAAAGCAGGTACATTCTCATGTCATATTTGTTCTAAAATATTTCCCACCATTAAAATTTTAAGTCGACACCAGAGTATACACACGAAGCGGTTCAAATGTGAGAAATGTGACGAGATATTTCAGGCCAATTGTTATCTTCAACGACATCAAGAAGTTCATGCGACAATCAAGAACCATCACTGTAACTTATGCAACGAGTCATTCAGTCTGTACGATAATTTGAATCGGCATGTGAAGAGAAAACATGGAAAGAAAGTTGAGAAGAGTTATTTTTGTAACTTCTGTAAGAAAAGATTTACTGCTAGAAATAGAATTGAGTACCACATATCAAGTAAACATTTGTCAAAGTAAACTGACTGAGTACTACCTAGGTAAAAAAATTTAATTGGTACCTCTAGATGATTTTAAACATTCTACAGATGTAATTTTGATAAGAATTTTGCAATAAGAGTGAGACGCAGAAGTGTGTGTGAAGTTTGACGAGAAGAATATCATTGAACCATCGTGTGAAGTTACACTCTCCTTCAGAACAATCGTGTGAAGTTACACTCTCCTTCAGCCCATTTAAATATACTCACTTTTTGTGACTTTTTTTTAAATAGTGATTTTTAAATTTGTAGTTTGAAAAATTAAAATACATAGGTACCTGCAATGGTCTGAAGTCGAAAACATTTGGTCGTGATTTTAGGGAGGTTGTTCACTTTTTTCGTAAGAAGTGTGACACGGAGTATTGTGTTGTCTAAAGTCTTACATTTGTGCTGTCAGAATTTTGTAGACAAAGAAAGATTTACCTAGTTTATTCAGATGAGTTAATAATAGTTTTGATAATTTTTTCTCTTTTTTTAATGAAACATGCTTATTGTTTAATTATAGTATTTTAAATTTAAAATAAAATATGATTTTGTCACCATGAATTCTTTTGATTGTAAAATTATTTTTGAATTATTTTGTTGACTTTGCCTTATATCACCACTTGCAAATGTTGACATGTAGTTTTATTTTAATATCAATATTTTTTCAATTGCAGGAGAGTTAGGTACCTTTCTTGCAACAGACTTTATAATTTCATGTTTTCCTGTGAGAAATAATGTTTATGATAGATTGGTTATTCCAAAATGTGTAAAATTAATAAGAAATTTAGTATATTTACAATCTGTAATTTAGGTGGCTGTCACTAAAAAGCCATTTGTTTGGTAGGTGTTTGGTTTGTCCCTACCCAATCAGATTTTCATAATCCTGCTTCATGCAACAACACAATATTTGTATGTTTATCAGTACATACTTTATTGCCAATGGATGAGGTGTGGATTCAGGTACAGTAATGTTGTAATTAATGCCGCCTGTTTTGTAGAAAAAACTTGCAAAGTAAAGGGAATTTAGAAGTCTAGTTCTTTTTCCTTTATCTAGCATTTACTGATGAAGATAAATTAGCCAGGCTGCTGCTGTGCCTGAAATTGTTATTTATTATTAAATATTATTATTTAATGGACATATGGACGTGGACATATGGAGAAGACTTGTAGAAAAAGTTGAGGAGGAAGGAGGAGAAGAAGTTGAAGATGGAGAAGAAGATGATGAAGATGAAGAGAATACAGAAGAAACGTCAGGCCCGGCCAGCCGGTTTCATTAATTAGGCCCTTGTATTTACCTCCTTAACCCACTGTTATTTGGAAAAAAAAAGGATTAAAGATTATTATTATTATGAATAAAATATAATTTTAACCAATTTCTTATATTTTCAACTTTTATTTTCGACTAGTTGGGAACATTATATAACAAAATAGGTAGTTGAATGAAATTCCAATTTTTTTCATCATAAAACCATAAAAACATTACAAACATCCAAACCTCAAACCAAAAACTATTTATGAGCAAGAATTTTGTTGTACTGGTTTTTCATTTTTCTGCAAAAAGAGTTGAATGCTGTGCCTTGAACGGCCGTTTAAATAACTCGCCGTTTTAACCGAGAATTCAATTCTTGATTGAATACGTCCCGCGCATTTCGTACTTCTGGATCAACCAACGCCTTCTCGATTCGATCAGCTGACATCGCTGACAGAATTGGGAATCAAGAAGGCATTGGTTTGGTTTTGGCCTCACGAGTTCACGTACTGTCACTCGCGCACGATGAAATGATATTTAGGTACTAATCAACAAGGTAATATGTTTTTTTCACTTACTAATAATGTTTAAATTCTTCTTTTTATTATGTCAGACTGAAATATTTTACATTTGGCAAGAATTTGAATGCCGGTCCAGGGCGCTTTCTAACCTCAAAAGCTTCCAGTTGGAAGCTCTCTTTCAAGATCACATCAACGTTTATTGAGATAATATGTTATAAGTGATATGTTATTTCCCAAATCTTATTACAGGGTTAGGTATAGGCCCGAGGAGCTCCTGGATGGATGGAGTTCAGAGGGCAATGGTGGAAAGGGGTTTGGAAGAGGGTGATTGGGAGGATAGAGAGAGCTGGGGGATGAGATGCAAAAAACGGCAGCAGCTGTAAATCCTCATAATAAAAAAAAAATGTTATAACGTTATGGCGTTACTGCTGCCTCAAATTTTTACTAATTTTTGACGATGCACCATTATAGAAGTTGGTCGAGGAATAATTGTAACTAGGTAGGTACATAGGCGTGCGCCCGGGGGGGGGGGGAAGAGGCCGGGGGGGGGCCTTGGACCCCCCTAATGGGTCAGCCTCAACTAAAATATTATAAAATGTGGTCCTCAGTGTCAAAATTTTGTTTTAAATGGGTTTAAACAAAAAAAAATCTCCCTGCGGGGCAGACTGGAGTTGCTCAAATCACTGAACTCAAGTACTGGGTTGATCAAAAACACAACATTTTGGAAAACAATTTCTATAAAGTACACTCCCCCAAATAATAAACGGTACTTGGTAAAAAACGTTTTGGCTGCTGGGCTGGTTCCTTGTCAATCAATCCTTGTTATTATCAATGAAATCAGAGCTCACCTAAAAGAGTTAGATGCGTTAGCACCAGGCGCGTAGGAAGGGGGGGGGGGGGATGGGGGGGGGGATTAACCCCCCCCCCCCCCCCACTCGAGCAGGCTGACCCCCCATTCAGCATACAAAATTAAGTTTAGTGTCCAAAATCACTTAAGAATTGTTTAAATTCTAAAAAAACTGCCCTGCGGGGCAACAATTGGAGGGTTTCTTGCTTCAGTTTGGGCATTTTAGAGCCCCAGAATCACTTTTAATTGGTTTAAATTCTAAAAAACGCCCTGCGGGGCTGAAACTGGAGGGCTTCGCCCCCCAGACCCCCCTTCCGGATTTCGCAATCCCCCCCCATGACAAAAGTAGTTCCTACGCGCCTGGTTAGCACTGACTTCATGGGATGATGCCATCAAACCTTAATCAGTCAATTCATTTTCTTTCGAGTACCATTTATTATTTGGGGGAGTGTACCTTCAAAAAATACGATTTTTCATGAATTTCTAGATTTTTCCCATAAAAATTTCTTTTGATTATACCTCAAAATTGCTCTAATATGATGTATGACCTCCAGAGAATATTTTCTCGGGGGCTTCGCCCCCGAACACCCATTCAAATCAATTTATATTTTTATGTCATGAAAAAATTAAGTTTTGGGAACAAAATGCACCCAAATTAGTATTTGAAGTGCCCAAAATACTAAAACGCTCTGCCAGACCAGGTTTTGGGGCATGCCCCCTCACCTTATTGTAGTGAAAAGGTGTGTAAAATTAAAAAAAAAAATTCTAAAGAAAATGCTCCTCAGAATGTCTCAGAATTGATTTCAAAGTGTCAAAAAAAACGCCCTGCGGGGCAAGGTGGGGGGCGCGCCCCCCACACCCCTCTTGACCCGTGGCTATTTTTTTCCTTGGACTTTACCCCCCTGTCATTAATCCTGCCGGAGCCCATGTTGGCCCCCCCTAATGATTTCCCCTGCGCACGCCTATGACTAGGTAGGTACCTACCTATTGGGATTTCAAGCGAGTGAGTAGTTAGCTCCCTGCACCGTGCTGGCTTAAGTCTGATGCACAATTGAATTAAGGTCTATAGTTTAAGGTTTAGTGATTAGTGTTTAAGATGTTTTAACAGAGTCCAGTGCACAATTGCTTATTTGACGAGGTTATTTCACCATGATAAAATTAAATAATTGATCAAAAAATGATATGGATACAAAAATAAGAGCAAGACTAGCACAAATAAAATTATCAAACTAAAATGCTTCCAATGACATATTCGATCAAAAAAGCTACAGTGAGAACTCTAGCGGTAAAAGTTGACACTATTGACAGGAGGACAAAATGTATTTTCCATATGAAGCGTGCTAAAGGTCTGATAGCGTGTGATAGGTCTACATCCGACACTGTTATAAATAGAAATCTCAAATTCATAAGGAGTGAAGATAACATTATGGTCGTTCGATTTGTCACCTCAGAATTTTTCTCCGTCTTCAAATTACGGTGCAATCGTATTTCAAACATGAAATGTTTCAGCCGGCATCAGCCAATGAGAAGACAGGAAACGGATACTCAAACCAATCACGTCACTCTGTCAGCTGAATTGACTTGATTTTGAAAGTAATTTATTAATTATCAACGGCTTATAATCAAGAAACCAACATTATTATTTGTACCTATATATATTCATAATAGTACATAGTATCATATTGAAAGTGACGTAATAGGTCTGAATATCCTACAAAATGCGTGATTTTGAACCATGTTTTGCTATAAGAAACGAAGCTGGCTTTTTACGGAATCCTCCTCTCTGCCGCCATAATACAGCGTCCGCAGCGCCATCTCTTATCACTATTTTGGACGAATATTCAGAAGACTTTTCATTTTCCCGTACGGATTTGATATCGACATTTACTCTGCTCTCTTCCGATTGGTTTGTCATTTAAATTGAAATAGTGTTTTGCAATAAGAATGGATTTAGTTGATTTAACGTAAAGGACTTTTTAGGATTTAGCTGAAAATTTGTAAGATTGGGGACAGTGTTGGTTGCAATGACTTTGCAAAATTTCAAATTGATTGGACCAACCAATCAAATACCTAATCAATAATTTTTGTAAAATTTGAACCAATCACAGGATCCCGTTCAAAAATGATCCCAGAGACCGCATAGATCTTACATTCTAGTAAGTCGTGCAAAATTTCAGGACGATTGGTTGTGCGGTTTGACCTGGGCCGTGCAGGCAAAAAACAAAAAGAGAAAGTGCCATTAGAGTAGGTAACCTACCTACTGTGGTGACTCTCGCTTAAATTTTAACATTTTCCAGTTAATTTCTGAAGAATTATTTCATGATTTCTACAAATGCTACTAGGTACATAGGTACAGTAGTAGTAGTAGTTTATTGTTTGTAGCAGAATTCAGCTAATACAATACTATATTATTCTATTCTATACTATAATAGAGTAATATACAATGAAATTTGATATAATTTACACTTAAAGAATGATAGCAAAAAGAATATCTAATACATTACATTGGAAATACACACTCTATGTTAAGAGTAAACTAGGTATACATGCATTATAAGATGCATACATACAATAGATATCAGTACAGCTTTTAAACTTAAACATTACAGTTGAATAACAGTAGTGTAGGTTTACACAATAAAAATCACATTTCAATATCAACTTACATGGTAATACATAAATGATAAATATAGAAAATAAATAATCAGCAATTTCTGTCCCAAAACGTAGATTCATATGGAGGTGGAATAAGAGCATTTTCTTTTATTAATTTACAACATAGTCTTCTAAATAATTTGGGTTTCTCACTATTCCTTATCTCAATTGGGATCCGATTATATATTTTTATACCTTTACAAAAGATTGAATTATCTGCAAACGAAGATTTATTTCTACAAGTTATAATATTATTATTCTTTCTAGTATTGTAACAATGCAGTTCTTTAGTTAGTTTGATTCTAGTGCTAAGGTACAGTGGTGAAAATCCCTTCTCAATTTTAAAAATAAACGTCAAGGTATTTAATAATATTCGGTTTTTCACATTCAACCAAGCTAAAGCATTGCACATTTTAAGAATAGATGTATACCTATTGACTCCTAAGATACTCCTCATTGCCTTTTTTTGTAATTTTTGAATGGAGTCAATTTCATTCTTATTCATTAAAAATAGTATAGAACTACAATAGTCTATATGAGGTGCAACAATAGCTTGGTACAGAAGTAATTTATATTTTAATTGTAGGCAGCCATTAATTCGTCTAAAAAATCCTACCTTACGAGCCATTTTCTTTATTACATACTGTGCATGGTCTTTAAGATTCAAATTATTGTCAAGTATTACACCTAAGTATTTAAAGTTAGGGACAATTTCTATTGGTTCATTCTCAACATTAATATTAATATTATTCAAAAGATCCTGGTACTTTATTCTATTTCTTTTTGAACATATAATCATAGCTTTCGTTTTATTAACATTAATTTTCATTTTATTATTGCGTAACCATAATTCAACGCTTTTAATATCTGAACTTAAATTTGCCAATATATCATCTATATTAGATCCACTACAGAACATCAAAGCATCATCAGCATAGAGATGCATTACACCATATTTTATACTATTAGGTAGGTCGTTTATATAGATGTTGAACAATAATGGGCCAAGTATTGATCCTTGGGGGACCCCCAGGTTATTAGACAAGATTTCCGAGTTCGTCTTGTTAAAATTAACTCTTTGTGAACGGAAGCTAAGATAGCACGATAGCCATTTTAAAACGTTACCTTTAATCCCATATCTTTCAAGTTTACTTATAAGAATTGATCTATCAATAGTTTCAAATGCCCTCTTTAAATCTATAAACACTGATAAAGTAAATTTATTTTCTTCAATATTCTGCTTCCAATTATTTATGATTAATTGTAGAGCAGTCTCACACCCATGATCCTCTCTAAATCCAGATTGGTTTTCATTCACTATATTATTATCATTAAAGAATTTGTCTAATTGGTCCTTAACTATATATTCCAGAACTTTTTCCATAATATGTAATGTATTTATCGGCCTAAAATTCTCCCCATCAATTGGATTAGGTAACTTAGGGACTGGGTAAATAGTAGCTAACTTAAATATAGTGGGAACATTTCCTGTCTCAAAGGACTTGTTTATTATGTTTGTCAAATATTTTATAATAATTGGAGATGCTATCCTTATTATGGACTTATTTATTCCATCTTCCCCAGGGGAAGCAGCTTTTAGTTTACATATTTTATTCTTTACTATTGCTTCATCTACTAATCTAAAATTTTCAAATATATTATCTTGGTGTGGACAAACAAACTCTGCTGTTTGTGTAGAGTTTAAACTTGGCACTATGCTATTAGAAATGTCCACTACACTGTTTATAAAATAGTCATTGAAATGGTTAGCTATTCTGTCATCTCCTTTAATTAACAAATTGTTGAAACATATTTTAGGGACACTATTTAGTTTGTCATTTCCTTTGTACAATCTCTTTAGAATCCTCCACATATCCTTTGGTCTTTTTATGTATTCTTCAATTTTCTTCTCATAAAATTCTCTTTTTTTATTTCGTATCATAGAAACAACTTCATTTCTTTTGATCCTATATTCCATCATTAATTTTGCTGAATTCGGTCCTCTGTGTTTTGCCTGTCTGAATAAATGGTTTCTCTCTTTCATGGTCCTCCTGATATCATTATCAAACCATGAATTATTACTGTGGATATTCTTTATTTTGATTGTTTTAGATTTTATATTTTTATCACTAGCACTGGTCAGGTTTGAGATCAGTTCTTTGACCATTGAATCCAAATCTTCACACTTAGTATTATTAACCCAGCTTAGTTGTCTTAGATCTATTCTAAAATTCTCTTCTAATTCTTTATTGCCCAAAAACTGTTTATAGTCTTTAAAAATAATTGTCATAGTATCATCAATTGAGATCCTCTCTTGATTCTCGTTTAACTTAATTTTAAGGATTCTATGATCTGAAATTATATCATCCATAACACTCACATTTATCTTAAAACTGTCTTCAGTCCTAATGATAACATAATCTATTATTGTTCTGCTTATTTTAGTTTCATTACTGTTATTAATTTTGATTGTAGCGATTCTCGTAAAATCTTGGACTATCTGTTTCATACCTTGGGCAGCAATCATGTCTAACATCTTTTTTGAATATGGGGTGTGTTTACTCAAATCTATATTAAAATCTCCTAGAATAAATAATTTGCATTTTATGTTAAATTCAATTAGGTCATCAATATTCTCTGATAACATTGTAATTACATCAGCTTTTTTCATTTTTGGCGAGACGTAAGTAAAACTAAACACTGAATTTTTATTTTCTCCTTCTATGATACGGATACTTAGTGACCACCAAAGTTTGTCTATAACTTTCTTTTGAATAATTCTATATTTTGTGTTATTAAGAATATAAATTAGTACTCCTCCCGTGTGTCGACTTGAAGAGTCGAGTCTGATAGTTTCATACCCATTGATGCTGATTTCATGATCATCAATTTCAGCTGTTAACCGAGTCTCAGTTAATCCTAGCATCAATGGTTTACTATTTACAATCAAGTCCTCGACTTGTTCCTTATTAGCTAATAAGCTCTGTACATTGAAGTATAAGACAGAGACATTTTCTGTTAGTCAGTATGACTTTAAAACTTTTGGTTTATGAGTCCGTTTGCTCACTCGTAACGGGACTGGCGAAGGTTTGGCAGTGCCTGGGAATCTTTTTGGGATTGCCCCTAGCCTATAATTATCAGCAACTAGCGCTGGCGACTGACTTATGGCAAATGACAATTGGGCGGCTACTGGAACTGGCTGGAACTCGGGAGACGAGTTCGCACTCGGGCTAACGGGTGACAAGTTCACACTAGGGCTGGTAGGCGACAAGTTATCACCTCGGTCCTCACTTGGGCTAGCAGGTGTCGACATCTCACTTGGGCTGGCAGGCGACGAGTTCCCACTAGTGCTAGCGGGTGACGACATCTCACTTGGGCTGGCAGGCGACAATTTCCCACTAGGGCTAGCGGGTGACGACATCTCACTTGGGCTGACAGGCGACAAGTTCCCACTAGGGCCAGCGGGTGACGGCGTGGTGATAGCTGTAGTGATGTTGTTCGACGTCTTCGATATTGAGGAGGCGTTCTGGGACGGTGTGGTGATAGCTGTAGTGATGTTGTTCGACGTCTTCGATATTTAGGAGGCGCTTTGGGACGTCGTGGTGATAGCTGTAGTAATGTTGTTCAACGTCTTCGATATTGAGGAGGCGCTTTGGGACGGCGTGGTGATAGCTCCTTCATGGATTGTCGTCGCTATAGGTGGCGGGAGCTTGCTCATCTCGATTGCAAATGTCATGCCCAGCATTTTCGACGGTCTTGTGAGGAGGCACACATTGATATTGCACATTGCTGGTTGGACAGACTGTTGGTTTCTATTTATCTTATCGAATATAATTGCTACTAATTTTGACTTTCCTCTGTTGTTGAGATGGAATCCATGTCTGGTGTATTCATGACGTCTGAGGGCTTCTGTAGTGATGAATGATATATTTAGAGCTGGATTGGTTGTTTTGTGGGAAGTTATCAGTTCGAACATGTGGCTATTTATTGTGTCGATGAATGAGTTTTTCTTGACGTTGTCATATCTTTGTGGAATGTTCAGGATTGCAATGTGCGGTTTGGGATTTGAATTTATTATATTTGTTATGGTTTCCCTGACTCTGTCTACTGTTCTTGATCCAATATTGTTGGTTCCGCCGATTATTATAACAGTGTCCTTTTCTGACAGGTTGGCCCATTCAGTTTCTTTAGCAATCTCTTCTATTGGTGCATTGGGCTTGCAAACACACTGGACTTGTGGTTTTGATTTTAACGATATTAATGTCTGTTGTTCTTTGATGGTTATAAGTGTCTGTAGCTCGGCGCCTAGCCCTCTTCCATGAGAGTCTGATATAATTCTTATTATATCTTGATTTGATTTGCTCTTCTGACGTTGCTTTTTTGGTTTAGTGGTAGTGGGCGTGGTTTTAGTTGCTAAATATGTCATGTCATCATCAGCGAGAGGTACTTCGCTGGACTGTGGCGCTACTTGGCGTGCTGCGGGGTGCACGTGCAACGCTGCAGCGGAATCCCTAGTGGCGCTGGATGATGGCTCTATCTGGTGTTGGTTTAGAGATTCATAATGCTGCACGTTATTTCTGATATTTTCAATTAAATTTACAGGATCTGTATGATGTATGTCCGTGTGGAATGATTCTAAGGATTCTAATTTCAATTTTAACATGTTTATTTCCTTTACCAGCATAGTATTTATTGCAGTTTGGCTCGCTTGATTGTTGTGGTCCAGTATGCAGGCTGGACCTTGGCTTCCGTGCACGCAGCATTGATGGTGTTCTTGTTCCATTTTATCCTGGTTATCAGAGTTTATAAACACTTATCTATGCAACACGAATATATACTGATACACTCATAATGATTTCATGGTAGGTAATATTAAACTTAAACTTTAAATGTGTCGAAATAGAGAAAAACTGACCACGAAAATATAGGCGCGACTACTGTGCGGCCATCTTGAGCAATGTACACATACCATTCCACTAATTATTTTATAAGTCATCATACATTATGTAAATTATTTAGGTAGGTAATCAAAAGACGATTGTAGGTAGTAGGTACCAATTTATACCTAATCTACTACTATATCTTCCTACCTACTATACATTCTGGACTCCTTCCTGCTCGTTGCCAACCCATTGCCCTTTTTGATCCCATTCTCAAATGTTACTTTAAGTTATTAATTTACTGATTTTAAATGATTTATTATATATATAGTTGCCTAGCTAGAGCTTATACTGTAAAATTTACTTAAAAGCAATTGTTTAGAAATAGGTAGACCTTACCTAGAGGTAGTGTTGGGAATTTTTCGTAAAAATTTTCATGAAAATATTCAATGTTTTAAATCCTAAGGAAGGTAATTTTTTTTTTCTGGTAGGTGCACCGACATTTTTAAACGTATTTCGATCATGCATAATAATGTAACACACCTCCATTAATACTTTACAAAATAAAAAAATTGAAAATATGCTGAAAGGTCCTCTGTAAATGAGTATTATCATGAAAATTTTCATAAAAATTTTCAACAGGTCTTGAAAATTTTCATTTTCATGAAATGAAAATTTTCAAGTCCCTACCAAGTCCCTCAAGTCCCTTATACTCAACTGGTTCAACACTATACCTAGGTAACTAAACAAAACAACAAACATACCTAGCAACTTACTACTTCAAAAAATCATCATTAAATTTTTTTAAAGTGTTTAAAAAAAATTTCCAAGTGTTTTGCCAGCATTTTTTAAAACTTATCTTTAAACACATGTTTTCACAATGGTAAGCACTCTTCTAATAAGTCCCTAATTTGATTCTAACTGTAGTTCTAAAGTAATCCAAGTCATTGCAAGAAGTTAATTTCCTAATCATTGTGATTGTGTGTTCCAGAACTGACCGAAGAAGAATCATCTAAACAATGGAGCCATCCGTTACACACGACGCTGAAACCAACAGTGTCTGGATGACTGAGAACAACATTGAATCCGAAGTCTGCCTCGACGATGTCTTAGATCCTCTCGCTGCAAAAGTTGAGCCGAAAGTCGAGCCATGTTTCGTAAAAGAGGAGCCAGGATTGACGTCGGGTCGAGACCGCATTAGTTCCATGAATGAGAAAGAGATTGACGGGATACACACATTCGTATCAGTCAAAGAAGAACCGACGTCCCCGAGTAGAATTCCGTCACCCGTATTTTCATTCTTCAACGCCAATTCAGAAATCTTCTCTGAAGATCTCTCGGCCGAATCTCCGACTAAGGATCCTCTGGAGATGAAACCCCACATCGGTTGGGAGAATCGTAATGATCGTAAACCAATCCTCGTTAACAGTGAACATTTAGCAGCGAAGTATCAGCTGAAGCAATGTTTTGTGCCTCTCATCCGATGTATGTCATCCACAGATCTTGTCTCGTCCCAATCGTCAAAAGAATCTCCAACACGTCCTCCAACACGAAAGGAAAACAAATGTTACATTTGCAATAAGAGGTATTCGTCGAAATGGCATTTTAATAAGCACAACTTACTTCAACACGGACCGCCATTTGGTTGCTTACGATGTAATAAAGTATTCAGCTTGAAGATATATGTGGATCATCACCGAAAGTCTCACCGGAAGGAATATAAATGCGACATTTGCGGCAAGATCGTTGGCTCCACGGCGTATCTTAGAGATCACTTGGTTGTCCACTCCGACAATCCTCCAACCTGTCCAACTTGCGAGAAAGTATTCGCAAGAGAAAAGAATCTCAAGAAGCATTTGTTAACCAACCACAAGGATCTAGCAAAGAGCTTCCAATGCACTTCTTGTGACAAATCTTTTCTAACGCATTTAACGTTGGGTACGCACATGAAGACGCATGTGAAACCGTTCAAGTGTACTCTCTGTGACAAAACATTCTCTTCTAAACAACTGTGTAACGCTCATTTGGTGGTACATTCGGGAAAAAAGGATCATAAATGTGACATCTGCGGGAAGAGTTTCGCTCTACGTAGAGTTTTAAAGGCACATCGAGATGGACACTTGGCTGGATCCTTCGATTGTGGACACTGTGAGAAGAAATACAAGAGCAAGATCGCATTGCAACGACATATACTAAGTTACCACGCAAAGAATGGGAGAGAAACTTTTCCGTGCAGCATCTGTAAGAAGCCGTTGTTGACGGAAAATAATCTGTTAAGTCATATGAAACTGCACAAGTCACAGCGCTGTAAGGTCTGCGACGAAGTGTGCTCGGATGTAACTGCGCTGAGGATTCACATGACGGTGGCGCATGGGGGCAGTAAGAAACACCGATGCAAAGCATGTGGGGTGATATTCATGACAGCCGAAGAGCTTGAAGAGCACGAGAAACTTCACTCGGAACGTGACCTCAAATGTCCGTCCTGTCCTAAAACATTCAGTGACGCATTCAAGTACAAAGCGCATCTGCACTATCATGGTTTAGCAAAGAAAATATCAGAAAAGTATTCAACTCGCAATAAAGAACTCGATGAACGACAGGATGAAGATCAACCGGCGAAATATCGTCCACCAACTCCCCTTAAGAAAATAAAAAATGGAGAATATCCATGTCGGTTCTGTAAGAAGATATTTGGTAATATAAAAATATTGAGAAGTCACCAAAAAATCCATGTTAAACAGTACAAATGTGATAAATGTCCTAAAACGTTCGGTGTCAAAGCTCAGCTGAGGTTCCACCTGGACGACCACGAGACGACGAAGAAGTATTCTTGCGCCGTGTGCAACAAGTCCTTCCAGAGGCTGATCACATTGAGGAGGCACAAAAACGACAAGCATTCGGGTAAACCCAAATGTCTTTGCTTTTTGTGTAAGAAAGAGTTTTCAAGCAAGTCTGCAATCAGAATCCATATCAATGAGCAGCATCTTTTGTAGAAATTGTTTATCGAGAGTAACCTTTTGGCTCTGGTTTTTGGTGTGGGGTACGTATTTCTCTGGTCGAGCTGAAATTTTGCAAACATTCAAAGACCGCTGTTTAGTTTGCAGTAAGTGTAGTTTTTCTACTACTATTTTCTAAATCTTCTATAGTTTTTTTCTACAAAATCCTCGGATTAATTAAAATGGGAAATTGTTCCGAACAAGCTGAAAGTTTGCAAGGTCATCAAAACCAACACTTTAAAATTTTAAATTAGTATACATTTTCAACAATTTCGGGCAAGAACTCGAAAATTTATTGATATTTCAATAATATTTTGAAATATTTTTATTAGTACCTACCTACCAATTTATCGATTGAAAATAGTGTTACAGTACTTATTACATAGGTACGGCACAGCACAGTATCCACAAAATTTCCGTTTTTTCATAGTTTCTATGGTTCTGGAATACCATAGGTACTGTCACTTATCCCCAAATTAGGTATTTGATGTTAGACCTAGGATTTGATTTAATCATTGAAAGGTCATAGAATACCTTGTCTTTTTCCCGCACATCGCCGTCACCGCTTACTGCACATCACCGCTTGCCCTTTATTGGTGGGAAGAGTGGCTGCTGTTTTTTGCACATTTCTGCTGCAACACTAAATTGTAGTCCTCCAAACTGAGCACAGAAAAAAGTTACTAAGGCGGGATCCGAGAATTTTCTGGAAAGTTTCCTGATTTTTTTTTACTTGCATCTCTAGTAAGTAGTAACTAGTAAGATATCTCTCTAAAGCAATAATTTAGATCTAATTACGGATCTATTTTATTTTGGATCTATGCAGTTTGATATTCAGGTACCCAAGTCCCCATCCAGATCCTATTTATTGTTGAAACACTGAAACAGGGACTTTGGTACCTGGATATCAAACTGCATAGGTACGATAATTTACTAGAAAACGGAGCCACCAAGATAATTTTTAAATTGGTTTATTCTGTCTTTAAAACAGAATTGAGTGAATCACAATTAAAAGTGCCAAACATATTAATTTAGAAAATACCAAGCTTTATTAACAGATTTAGTGCATAAAATTTTTAAACAAATCACGATGATCAAAAATGAATGATGAAAATAAATGAAAATGAATAGTGAAAGCTGTTGCAAGTTTGCAACATTTCTGTGCAAGTCGGTCTCTTAAATTACAAAATTATTCAAATGTGATTGTGAATAAAATTTCATTTCCTAGCTCATAAACACTTAGAATTGAAGGTTTCACAAATTTTATTATTAACTTAGTTTATATACAAAATTTAAATGTAATTAAACGAAAGTAGAATTTTCGTGAAATTGAATTGTTTTTGTGGATACTACAATTTAATAGAATTAAAAATGTTAATCTTCTGAAGTTTCTTTTAGAAAGGAGCCCCTCAGAGTGTTGAATAAAATAAAAATACTTAAATACAATCTTTGCGTTGATTGTGAAAAGATATGAAAATTGAAGAAACTTTAGAAAGGTTTTGTAGTATTTGTGACATATTTTGTATTTTTGCATTAGAAATTAATGCTGTATTTTTTAAAACGAAAAATATTAAATGTACACTCGACAATTCATAAAACGGTATTTGAACGAAACGGATTGGCTGCTGGTCAGGTTCATTGACAATCAATCCTTGTTATTATCAATGAAATCAGAGCTCACCTACTAGAGGTAGATGTCGATTAAGTATAGACTTCATCAGATGATGCCATCACATTTTTTTCAGACAATCAATTTCTTTCAAATACCGTTTTATGAATTGTCGAGTGTACCTAGACCTGTGTTATTATTTTTAATATCATTTAAGCATTTCGAATATACGTGCACAATTGTAGTAAGAATGTTTGCTCTCTGTAATCTGTTATGAATTAATAATCAATCAATCAATAAAATGAAGTGATCATTTTAGTTAGAGACTATGTACGGGCAGTTATGGCCCATGGTTACGGGTTCGAATTCTTGTGGATTTGTAATGTATGCTTATACATTTATTTTTCTTTAATTTCCTCAATTATTATTTCACTTTTGTAGCAGGTGTATAACTTGAGGAAATTTACAAATAGAATGCATGATTAAATTTATTACGACCTCCATTATATTTCCAATGGTAGAATGAATGAAGAAGACTACTATAGACTATAATTTTCTAAAAGTAACTAATATAAAATTATGATGATAGCTCCATATAACTCATTGTTGATATATTTTTGAATATGAACTAATTTGTTAAAAATATTTACCCATTAGCTTAGATATTATTTAGATAGGTCCAGTTGACTATCTTATTTTGAACATTATTGATTTTGTACCTATGTCTTTTGACAATCAGTCATTTTAAGAAATCTCACACAAATTTCAAAATATTGTATGCATTGTTGGCATTTACTTGTACTTGCCATTCTTATGATTTATGAAGATGTCAATAAAGTGTACCTATGGACGGTATATCTGTGAAATTGTGTAATGTTTTGTTTAATTCCTTACTCACTTCTATACTTTTTCCTTCAATTGATTATTTACTTGCTTCATTGTTTAAAATGAAAGAAACCAAGGTTTCTTTTAGACACTATTTTGGAATAGACTTTTAGATAGTATTATTTTCACCAAGTTGAAGATAATTAATTGTCAACTATAAAATCTTTAGTTATCTGAACATGAACATGGTATCTGAACTGATGCATTTCTACGAAATTTTATAGATCCGATCACAAAATTCAGTTCAATCGACTCAAAACGATTCAACCAAGCCTTCGGATGAGAATGAAAATAGCCATACAATATTTTATGTTTTATGGGCTGGATATTTAAACACTGCGTCAATGTTTTCATGCCCCTGAAAAAGCCTCTTTCTTATACCTGCAGTTCACAACTTGGCTGCGTTTATCTAACGCTCCACAAAACAACAATATAGGTGTTAGTTTGTTGTGCTTTAATCTAACACTTATTTAATGAAGGCATTGTTAGCAACGTGGAATGTTTGCTTTGTGCTTAAAGCCGCTCATGATTAGGGCAGATACAGAAGATTATGGGGGATTACTGTTGTTGTTTCACTGAGGATGTAATATTCAATAGGTGCCGATAGACCACTGACAGTTACTGTCAGTTGGCGTAGATTCAGTGCTGTGCTGTGATATTAGTTTTAGGCATTATTTTTCTAATAAGTGCAACGTGAGAAAGCGAAAAAATGAATTTGTTTTGATAAATAATATTTTAAAATATTTTATTGTAAACATATTAAAAAAATGAGTTCTTTCTTAGCAAAGAATATTAATACTCTTCCAATTCGTTGGTGTCAAAGAATAGCTAATGAAATTATATTGTGTCAATTTAACAAGATAATTCGACTTCGAAATGGACAATGAAAAGGACGAGGACAGGTAAGAGTCTTTCAATGATAATGATATCCATTCAGTTTTTAAAAAGAATACTTGGTTAGCGCGACAAGTTATTAGTCTTTGGTACCGATTAATTTTCGAAGAAGTGTAAATAAAGATCGGCCTTGACAGGTTTAAAAATCTGATATATTTGAAACACATTTTTAACCATCAAAATGTACTAGATAGTATTTTTTTTAGCTTGCGGAATAATTTATCAACCGAAAAAATTGCAACTTTAAACATTGGAGCTATATTCATGCGCCAATCATTCTTAATATTTCCTACTTCGGAGGTAGAAGGCCGGATGTTAATTTCAATGATTCTTGATGTCTAGAAATGTCATTATCGGAAGAAGTTTAGTGCAAATAAACGAAATATTGTATAAAATGATTTTTAAAAACAATATTGTTGTAATCCTGCCTTCATCCAATCATATTATAGTAAAGGTGACAATATGATTCAGACATTGTGTAAAGAGAATACTTCAATATAACTGTATTTGTTGGCATCAGTTATATTGCAAGAGAACTTGATTACATCATTCCAAAAGTGTGCAATTCAAAATCGATACATGGACTTACGCCCTTCTACTTCTGAGAATCGACAAACATCGTATCACGCTCGGAAGTGTCATAAAACGATTAGTTGCAATAAAGATTATTAACCTTCAAGTACATCTTGATTGATTACTATAAAAACTGAAATTATTCCAAGAATTAACAACAATTAAAATTTTAAAGTCAGGATAACCTGTAGGTATTACGAAAGAAGGAGAATTAATCTACATAAAAGGTTCCATTTATCGGTGTTAATCCGTTTATACCAGTATGTCCTCAGATTTGCCTGCCTCAATAGAGTAGGATGCTATACAAATTGCTACAAATTCACGCTTAGAGAAAGTAACTTCGGATATTTTAATTTTTCAAATCCCTTCAAATAACATATCTTATTTTTCTTCAATATAGTTAAATTACGGATTTAGTTAGGAGAGAGAGGTGGAAGGAACGGTGCCAAACCTTAAAAAAGTCAATGTCACACTGCACACCGAAATGCCTTGCTACATAAATACATAAATTAATAAAATATTGTTTGAGCGAGCGAAGCGAGCGACTCCATTTGGCTCTTTTAGCACGGACCTCTGTTTTTTTTTTTTTTTTTTTTTGTATGCTAAAGGAAGCAATAGAAGTCGCACCGTTTCACTGATCGACCTGAAATTTTGCACACATGTAAAGAAAACCTTCTCTGTTTGCAGACCCAATTTTTTTTTTGAAATCCATCCATTGGTTCATTGTTAAAATAAGTATCTCCTGATAGCCTAAAAAATGAAAATGGTCTTCGAGAAATGTGATCAAACTCATATTTAGCATGGTCAGTAAGACCAACAATGTCACTTATTTTACCAATTTTCAGCCGAATCTGTCAAGAAAGTATGCACTTATTGACATTTTTAATAGCTGTCAGAAATGAAACATTGAAAATGAATGTCTTTCCAATGCAACTGAATCTGATTTGCTTTAGGTACAAGAGTGTTTTGATGGTATGTACACTTTTTTTAGTGAAAAGCAGATATTTTTATGTGTATTGAGTTGATCAAATTTGAATAATTCAATTTGGATCATAGTTTCCAACAAATCATTTCGAGTTTTTAAGGACCTTGATTGTCTTTTCGTCAATTCGTAGTTCTGATGGCCGTGCCTCCCGTGTTTCTACTTGGCTGATTTTGCATCCAGGAGGGATTAGAAACATAAGCTCACATTTCAATAATATCATTGAGTGGCGTTTGTTCTCTTCTAGCGTTCACACGTCATTCCAAATCTCTCCTGCATTGTGCTTCTTTTCGTTGATAATTTTGGCAATTTGGTGTACTTTGTGAAGGTATTAGTAAAATTGAATCGCTTTTAAAGCATAGATATTAGGTATCTACAGTTTTTGTCCAGGGGATTGATTATTTCAAATTATTTTCTTCTTGGAAACGTTGGATTTATTCCGTTTCTGAGCTTCTGTCTAGCCTGACATTTCCTTGAAGGTTAGGTATATCTCGGATTACACATTAATGGTGGTCATACAATGACACATTGTTTTATATTGATTCAGTGGATCGTAGTTTGCTTTCAGTTTGACTTAAAATAATGTTTTCTGTGTGTTAACGAACGCATATTCGGTTAAGAGTCGGTTGCATGGCTGCCATTTTGATTTTTTTTTCAATTATTTTCTTCCCAAAACAGGGTATACTCTTTTGCTTCTAGTTTCTACAAGTCTCCATGAATATTAGTGAAAATTTTTGTAGTAATAGACTAGATATACACGCAAAAATGCCATAAAAGATATTTTAATCCGGCGTTTATTTTCTCTCAAAATAATTTGTAAAAATGCCACTCTAAACGAGGGGTGGGGATCAGTTTTTGCAGTATTTTGTAAGCTCTAGGAGAAAATACTACTACTACAATGAAGTGTTTTATGCATTTAACCCATTGGAAATGTCATTGGCTATCTACGAAATTAATTCCTATATTGTGGCAGTTAAAATATGATTGTGAGCATGGAAGTGCTAATGCAAGATTACGGGTTTTTTCTCTTGTCAAACATGAGTGAGCACTACTGTTGTATTTACTACAAATCGTAATGGATTGTAATGAAATATTTTATGGCGCTAGTTAAGACATGTCTAAGTGGGTTAAATGGATGTCCCCTTAGAAAGAAATACTACATTCCGCTTAAATAAATGTTAAAAATGACTCACGGGCAGCTGCAGCCCTACAAACACTGGGCGGCCCGGGCTTCTGCCCATCTAGCGCCCAAGTGGGACGTCCCGGGCGGGAACTACTAGGGCATGCCCTGGGCCTGCCCAACGGAGCCCAACCGATCCGTTTTATCTGGCTGTAAAATTTCTAGGAACGTCCCGTCTTGGTCCCGCCCGGGAATGGCTAGGGACGGCCCGCGCGGGCGCTACGACTGTTTGAATTTGAGCTGCTCTAATGACTTATTTTTTTCATATTTATAACTTCATTTCTATAATAATTACATCTACATTTCACATGGATATATTGATTTAAGAATAAATATGTTTACAATTCCAAAGCAAAGTATTCATACCATTTTAAACGTTATTAGTAAAGTTTCTTTTATGAACTCGGCAGTCGGCCATCTTCGTGAATCAACTTGTTTCCATTCTCCCTTCTTCATTTCAAACGCGGCGTTTGACGTTTGTTGATATTTTACAGAGTGTCATGAGTGTGTAGTTTACGTCCTTTTGAGTGATTTTGAATGTGATTTCAATTATTATCTGTGTCCGTGAATGCAGTGTTCACTGCTGAATAGTTTGTCTCAGTTCAAACCATTTAATGTGACACAAATCGTGAAATAATTACAGTTTTGTTGTGCCTCTTTTGCTTGGATTTTCATCACAGAGCCATACAACCCATTAAAGGTGAGTCTTCATCACAACTACCTACATAAGTATCCAGGCATTAATCGTTGATACTTTAGTTTTGTATGCTGGGGATACTAATAAACCAATAGGTAGTGTGACCAATGTTCAGTAAACATTAACCTCACATGTAAATTTTTGAAATGTAGCAATTTATGCAAAGTAAAATTTCCAACTAGGTAGTTTAGGTATTTATAAAATAAATAAAGTAGGTAAACAGTTTGCTTGGCGTGGTAGTCTATACATATCAGTGGTAGTAGTCAGTAGGAAACCCTACCTGTAGGTACCTAGTACGTACCTCCGCCTATTTTGGGAATATTTTCACCTCTACATTAACCAATAACCATCCCACATACCTACCAAGGTACCTACTGCAGTTTTAATAATGTTACTTGTTAAAGGTGAATCTACTCTGGAAGAAAATAGGCTATTAAGATATTGAACTCCAGAAACAAAGCGCGTATTCGTCCTGCGAGCGAACCAAGCTGTATCGTCAAACCGAGCCGAAACATTAAGAACCGAACCGAGCAGAGTGGTAAATATTTTCATTATTTTTAATTATTTAACTTTATCAAGGATTTTAGATATACATCAATTATTTTTGTTTATGTAGGTACCTTACAAGGCCAATAACAAACATTTTTGCTGTGATCCGAAAGTAAAAATTATGTTGCATGGAAATTACATTCTTGTCGGAGGTAGTAGATACATACATTGAATGGTGGTCCCGCTTCATTCAAATACGTAGTAAAATTTTTGAGATTGAATGTTGTCATCCAAAAAAATAAACCGCACCTTTTGAATTTCCTCCAACGCGCCGGTGGTAAGAGAGCAGCCATTCCATGCGAATGCAGACATATTATGCCACATAATACATGATGACTGCTGAATTATTAAATGTAAATAAATCAGCATGTTTTTATATTAAATTCATGGTATTTTCTTGCTGATTCCAAATATGTAATCAGTTTTTTTTTAAGTTTGAATAGTTATTTTGTTATCAGTAAAATTGTGGGACCGCATTTAAATTTAAATTTCGTGTCGAACCATGTAAATTACATAAAAAATTTAGAAGGCTGCACAATGATCCTAGAACTATTTTTATTTTGATGAATAAGATGCTGAACATAGCATCTTACACCCGTACACCCGTAACACGGAATGGCTGAGAGGAAATTAATTTGAGTTGCTAACTTTCACCTTACTTTTTGTAGGTTCTACAGATTCACCGTGAACTTGCCCTGCTCTTATTCTAGAGTCGATTTAATTGCCTACCTACTTCAATTAAAAAGTAAATTTACTTCTTGGCAAATTAGCGAGAATTCTGAAGATGCACAGGACTTGGGACTTCATCGAGTTAATGGATTAAATGTTACCTACCCTACAGATGTAATGATTCAGAACTCTCTGATGGTAAGCCACATTTTAGTATTTTATATGTGTAGTATTTCCTCTAACCTTACCTATAAATCACATTTATGCAATATAGAATGTTTCAAATTTTTATTGGGGTTTTAAATAAATAGTGTACCTAATGGTAATAATTGTACCTCAAGTGATTATTGTGGCAGGTCACACAACACAAAAGTGATTTTTGTATTATTCATTGCCAAGAAGTTTATCCTATCAATTTACAAATTCTTCATTGAATCTATCTTTCTTTTTTTTAGGGATCACTCTGTGCCAAAAATTCAATTTTTAAAATTTTTGTAAAGACTGTTATTTGCAGCTATCTGCTATTGCAGTTATTTACATAAATAGTTCTTGTGTAGTAGGTAGAAACTATTTGCTAGGCAGCCTCATGCTCAAAAGAAGTTGCATCCACGTAGATTGCGGATGTCAGTCCTCGACACCGTAAGACCGTGTGCTAATAATTTATGGATGGAATCCAGTATCTGGCCATTAAATCGGAAAATTCTTTTGAGCATAGCATAATAATAGTGTTAAATATTGACAAAATTAACAAGATCTTACTGATAACAAGATCTTGTAAATGTTGGACTTTCATTGGTCTGACCGAATAAAAATTTACACAAAAAATAAAAAACACTTCTAACAATACGCTGCATGATCTTGCTAAACTTTTCAAGATCTTGTATAAATCTTGTTTAGGTTAGAATCTGTACCTACAATAATAAATAATTGCAAATATCTTGCGAACATTATTAGTACAAGGTACATTACCTAAATACTCTGCAATTTTATTTTTTCAGATGAAAGAAATACGTATTCAATAGCATTCATTTTCTTGAAAAACTGAAGATGAAAAATTGTGCCAACATATCCGTGAGTGAAGTAAAATCCGAATTGTGTCTTGTCGATAAAGAGACAGCGTGCCAGACTCACTGCCAGGTAGTACCTACCTCAGAATGTTTTGATACTATGTGACGTGTGAAGGTTGAAGGACATTTAAAAATTTTAAGTGATGTGGTAGTATAATCTTTTACAATAATATACGTTTATATTATATGAAACTGTTTTTTTTTTAATTTTCGTGTGTTTTCCTGCTCTTTATTATTCCTAAAATTCAATTGCAGTGAATCTCCTATGTGTAGCATTTTATTTTTTGTAATTTATCAAAACAATATAGTACCTAAGTAAGTAGGGAAGAGTACATGAAAAATTTATTATTGAAACGATTCAATCGTCCTGTGGGAGATTATCAAAAAATAATTGCTAATTTCAAAATCCAACAACTGATTCATAAACAAAAATTATGGATCTTTTTATCCTTCTTCATTTTTTTATGAATAAGGTAGGTAATACTTAAGTCTCTAGAAATTTTGTTCCAGTAAGTTTTTAAATATCAACGCAAATAATTACTGACATTTGTCACCCGCGAAATGTTAAAAATTAATTCATGCAAATGAAATTCAATTATAATGGGACTTTTGGCGGGAAAAACGACGTATTACAAGAATCCACTTACACTAATGTGTTACCATTGTGGATCATCTGTCAATTTTCTGTAAATTTTCCTGTTAAAAGTAATCAAACTTTGTAAATTCATTCCTTGAAAACTATTCATCCCACAGCAAAAATAAAATCACATCTGTGTTCAGCAACATAATCAACTTTCATAAAATAAGGGTCTATTATTCTGAAATCTGAATTTCACGAGACTTCCCCATTATGTGACAGTCAAGTTGAGGATTTCAAATGATCCCAAAATATTTCCTCCAAATAAAAATGCGTTAAAAATAAAAACAGTAGGAGGTACCTTAGGTAATGTGTCAGGTCAGTGGAACAGCTTTCAAACAATAGGGAAACATGGCGAGATAAAATAACTTCCAATAACCACTGATTAACTTTATAAATTAGGTACCGGCTATTTTTTTTTTTTATTAATATTTGACCATTTAAGGTGATACTAGCGCTCGGCCGTTTTAGAAAATTTAGAGAGAAATATTGTTTCATAAGCGAGTGTAACTTTTACAGGATGTTCACATGACCACTCTGATTGCATATTAGTAGCACTTTTTCATTTTTGCATATTGCATCGTTAATTAGGCGCCGGTTATTCAACAAAACCGCGCAAAACTATGAAATTTGCGATACGATTGGAGACCAAACCCGAAAACCAATTGATCTCAAATTTTAATCATGATTAGATGAAAGACAAACTTAGGGTTATCACTTGGCACATTTTTGAAATTTAATTTTATACGGCGGCCAGGGAGACAAGAAAACAGCTAATTTTTCACCAAAAAGCCACTAATTATTACTAATCAACGAAACAAAAAATTAAAAATGTACCAAGGGATAACCCTAAGTTTGTCTTTAATCTAATCACGATTAAAATTTAAAATAATTTGGTCTACCCGTTTCGTCTCCAATCGTATCGCAAAAAGTGTCTACAAAAAGCAGCAAAATCGCTAGCGCTTGCAGCACCTTAAATGCATTTCTAATGTGTTTGAGTAGGTACCTACTGTTCTTCTAGTTGACATAACAAATTACAACTGTTGTGAAATATTCCGTGAACTGTGAACTAATACATTGACCCTGGAAGAAAATACCTGGATTATTTTTTCGTATGGCAACGCCCACTCTCCGAAATTGTGAAAAAATCCCGTTTCTCGTGTCACTCACGTTTGCAATTAATTATGTCTTAATGAAACGTATTTTTTCCAGGTACATTCGCATTCAAAATTAGTGCCTATATGCACGTGTCTGGATCAGAGGCACGTTTTGTAGGTACTGCATTTTGAATGAGAGTGTACCTAGCAAGCTAGCACGTGACCGTTATGGAATGTGCGTAGGGGGAGGGGGCTACAAAGCGAGCAGCTGCTCCCGCGCGGGCCGCCCGGGCGGGGGCCAGGGCCGGCCTATGCCTCCCGCGCGGGCCGCCCGGGAGGGTCCAGGGACGGCCCATACCTCCCGCGCGGGCGTCATGGGACGGCCCAGGCCGCCGCCCGGGCTTATTCCCAGTGGCAGGCCCCGGGAGTCTCACTCCATGCTAATCACCCATAAGACGGGAGGTCCCTGGGCAGGCCCGTACGCCCATCTGGGACGGCCTAGGACGCGTCCAGGGACCTCCCAGTGTTTGTAGGGAGTCACACTTCTTTATCACAAGTTTGTATAACCACCTTTAGAATGAATGGCTTTATCAAGAAAATCACGGTTAGTATCAACGGAAAGCGTGATTATTTGACAAGGAACACACGAAATTTGGAAGACCTAGCATTAAAATGGGCTTGGTTATCGCGGAAATAGTAAGGTAATCCACTGAGAAACTATCACTAAAAAATGCACACGAAATCTATATAATCTGTCAATGTTTTTACACCAGTAGTTCACCACTTTCCTGACAGAATATGCTAGTGAAAATCGTTGAAACTGCTTTATCGCAAGTAATTTTTCTAGGATTGATTCACGGCCAACTCGATACTTTCCACTGGGCAGTGATATATAAGTACCTTGCTTTTCTGAGAAGTTTCCTTACGTTCCAATGGTTACCTATTTATTCATGAATATATTTATCAATTTCAGTATTTTTAGTAGAATTTTGATATTCAACAGATACCTGTGGCACTTGTCAGGTTACAAAACTATTATTATGGACGTTTTGGAATTAGAATTATGTTATTAACGGAATCTAATGCATGCATTTAAGCATTTGTAGGCGGAGCTAATTATACTAAATAATATTTATTTTGCCATTTTATAGAAATTGAGTTACTTATTTACTTATTACTATTGATTGATTACAATTATTTGTCGGCCTGGATTTTCCACCATGAAAATAAAGAAGTAGCAAATGAAGTAAAAGCGGATTTATAATAATGTGCTTTTTAGGACCAAAACCTACAGTCCTAAAAAGCTGTGGCATACGAAAACTACATGTATACTAGCCCAAAACCCATGTCCAAATTTTCTGCTGCAACAAGAAGTTGAACGGAACATTATATGACGCCGTAGACCTGTTTTTCTCATCGCAACTCAGCAAATATTATTCTCTGATCCACAAATAATCCATACTGCAGATTTTATATGAATGTAATCAACGAATCTTCTGAATAGGGAAAGTGAATGAGGTATTGATTTTTTGAACTATGATGCGCTTGAATGTTGAACATTACTTGAGTTTCTGATTGACAGTGCACGACACTCCTTTCTCCTTAGGCGTTTAATTCAAATATTCAGGTTGGCTCGTTATGAGGAACTTGTGCGTTGCCCAGTTTGTCATTGGTTAGCTATAACATGAGATTTCGCCACCCTCCCCTGCTGTCTATTTGTCGGGATCATACTATTTACATTGTCTATATCGTACAATTGGAAAACGCTCAGTGTAACTCGTTTATGAGCGAGCACTGATACGCGCAATACCTATACCTGCTTTCCACACCCTCTTGCTTGAATACCCACAGAGAAATATTCCAGATGCAGTGACTTAAAACACTTTTAAAATCATGCCAAGACAGGAACGATGAAATTTCAAGGAAAATACTATAACCTATCAAAGAAAGAAGCACACAATATTTCCATTTAGATTTCATTTAAATTGCCGCCAACAAGCGCGAACTGCGAAACGAAAGTCACAAGAAAGTTCCGGTGATAATCCCGAGGTGTGTCACAATCCAAGCGCATTGCTCTGGACTCGACAAAACTCTTTGACTGGAACTTGCATTGTTTTATCTGTGGTAATGTTAAAGATGAACGATAGAAAGGCGACAAATTTTCCCTTGCAAATTTGAACCCTACTTCACTACATTCAACAATCCCATGCCCAAAAACGATCCGAATAGGTAATAATCCAGCGGTTTACGTTTGAAAGAGATTTGTTTGCTGTGAACGCACGTTACCATAGGCAATGTTACCATAGGCAATGTCACCAGACGTATTGCTCAGAGAAGAACATCAACGCAGCAGAGAGGAGAGAGAAAATTCTAAATTTGATAGAGCAGCTGATTTGGTGTTTGATCATTTTAAAAATAAATTAGCCGACGGAAAAATTGTCTTAGTTCCGCAAGTGTGCGAAAAATTCAGAGCATTTTTAGTGCAAGAAGGTGCCGAAGCAATCGATGCAGAACAGTGCCGCACTGCATTTATCAAGAGCAAGATTTTGAGTAAGTTCGGCAGTTTTGTTTCCTTTCACGTTCAGTCTGGCAATTTGCCTAGCATAATGTGTGCAAATACAATTGTGTGTGGGTCAACTGTATAATTAGACGACGATCTTGTCACTGAAGACTTGACAATAGCATCCGAATCACCCGACATGATACTGAGACAAGCCGCTGCAGTCATCCAAACAGAAATTAATAATATTCCAACAGCCGATTATTATCATTTTCCATCCGAAGTGTCTCTTCAAGCTTCTGAAAAATTTGTACCACAGCGTTTGGCTACATTATTGAAGTTGATAATGGATCCGCGAGCACACAGAGAAGATGACACAGAACTCGAATCAGAAGAAACAATAAAACGACGATATTTGACAATCGCAGAATGCTTAATTTACAGTTCACGCCATTTTAACAAAAAAAAAGTAGTTCCTCCGTTTCATTTGGGTCTGATGGCTCAATTACACCATGAGTATGGAAATCGTAATCTCATATAGACTCTTCATTCGTATGGACCAAGGAGTTTACGACTTTCTGCAGGCATATTTCGCCTCACGCACCAAAAACACCAGGCAAGCAACGGGTCACGTAGCACGCGGTCAAACCCGCACAGTTCCAATAGTTGGTTCCAGGAATATTTTAATTGCGCGCCAATGATTACACTTAGGAGATGCGGTTTGTAACATTGCTTAACTGAGACTCTAAGGAATCACCTCCAATTTTTAGATTCCGCGACCTTACAGCAAGTTGAATAGATCTCTTTTTGTGCATCCTGAATTATTTTCCAAACGTTCCCAGACATATTTTAATTGCGTGCCACCCAAAGTGTAAAAGTGAATCGAAAAATGGGAGGTGATTCCTTGGAGTCTCAGTTAAATGTTACAAACCGCATCTCTCTAAGTGTATTCATTGGCGCGCAATTAAACATTACTGTAACTCTTGGATTGGCGCTCGTGAGCGCGCGTGCGAATGCAATCGTTTTCTGCCTGGAATTTTTCCGCCCGGGAGGAGTGGCGGCTAGCCGGGAGTGGTTTCAAGCCCGTGGCGAAGGCCGGTACTTTCCTTGGTTTGGCCCCTCCAGAAGAATATAACTACAACCTCCTTGGTATGGACTCTGTGCGAGTTATTATGAATTACGCTCTTTCCTAACAACAATTGCTGAGGATCAGTTGTCAGACAGTGATGAGATGTACGTACTCCCAGGTCTATAAAACAGAAACGAGGGTGGCAACTTTCAAGATCAAACTGTAACGAATGAAGTAGTGTCAACTAGAATGAAATGGACTTATGAAACCACATTAAAAGTGCCAAAATAGAGAATGAACAAACTATAATTCACTTCCAGAAACCAACTATCCGACCAGAACCACAGAGAATGCATGGCATCTATGACAAGTTGCATACATTTCTGGATTATTCATGTGTTCACAACAACAGCAAAGATATCGCCTTGATATTATTGCGACAAGTTCACCGACCAATTTTCAAGGAATTTAAGTTGATTCAGATTACCAGACAATACCATTTTGGACTGGCTTCAATACCTCTACCGGAACATTTCGTCAAACCCACACCGTAGCTCTGTACTTGCCAGCGATTGATGCCAAACCAGCAGATTTCACAACTGTCAATACAACATTGAAACAAGGAGAGATGTTTGCAAAGAAATGTGGTAAACAGTTTCACGTGCACACGTTCGACCAACAACTGTACGCCCGTCGCGCAGCAGATCAAGATGAGCAATCCGGAGGAGTACTCCAACTTGATTGTTCGTTTTGGTGGCTTCCATAATCTCTGCACGTTCATTGCTTGTATTGGCAAGATTTGGGGCGATGCTGGTTTGGCAGACGTCTTGAGTGACTCTGGCAGTTACGCGACACACACAGTAAACGCCATGCTGTCAGGAAAGCAATTCTTCAGAGCTGTCCGAGGGTTAACACAAGTGTACGAAACCCTCATGAACATTCTGATCGTAAATTGCTTGAAGTGGATGGAGAGCACTGGAAATGATGTCACTGAACTGGATGCACTTGTGGCCTGCCTTATAAATGCTCACACAACACATGAAAAGGAACAAGGAGTCGAGGCACTTTAGGCGCTAGTTGAAGAGATTGACCAGCACTTCGTTCCTGTCTTGAAAGAGTATCGACAATACGGCCGAGCTAATAGCCCAACATTTCTTTTCTGGGACAATCTCATCGTAACCTTGGAGATCATGCTTCTGAACATTCGCGCAGAAAGGGAGAAACTCCATGTTCAGACGCAAGTTAACACTCTGCCACACTTCTTTGCATGTAACCGACAGAACTATGCTCGCTGGGCCACGTACTACGCCGTTGACATGCTAACATCCCTTCCTCCGGCGATAGAAACCGAGTTCGACAATGGCCACTTTTCTGTCAACTTCACTCCCGGTTGCTTCCGAGGTGTGTGGAGTGACATGGCCGTGGAATGTCAGTCATCAGAGACACCAAGGGAGGAAACACTGGAAGTGGCTTTGTCGGCTTCACGTTGAAGGAGAGCGCCGTTCTGAGGTGGACGCTAACATGTCACGTGCTGGGCTCGTACGACAAAGAAATGAAACGACGAAAAGGACTACCATCTTCAGCGTTCGTCCACGATCAGGATAAACCCTCCAGGAAAGCTCGAGATTAGAGAGAAGTGACGAAGTTCATAAAATCACACATCCAAGACAACATGGTCGATCCATTTGACACCGAAAACGTTGTCAATACATCCTTGTCATACTGTGTCGAGACAGGCAGAGCTATGCTCAAAGAGTTTGTTCAATCACTACTTGAGCCGCACCAGGAGGAGAGTAACAGCAAAAAGCTTTTCAACGATCCCATCAAAAAATCAAGTCTCTTATCCTTCAAAGACATGCAGAAGGGAACAGATAATGGTGAGCAGTAAATCAAAGATGGCGTTGCTCGTGCGGTGTAGTGTCCAAAAACGCGTCGTTAACTGAGTTCTATGCTGCACGCTATTGAGATATGCAATGCAAATTATTTGACAGAAGTAGTGTTGCATCCCAGTCAGGCGTCGAGATGACGGTATGATGATGCAATGAACCAGATTCGAGTGTAGAACTGCAGCGTCGACTAATTGTTCCCCTAGTTGCGCCCGAAGGCTGCGCCCGCAGGCAAATGTGACATCTGTATTTTATTGCCTTTTTAGTTTATAGCTAATTGTTTAGACTCGCGTCAGCAAATTCTTGGAATTCAATGAACGCGCTTGAGGGTTAAAAAATTGGAGTGTTTAAGGGTTGGTTTAGGGTAAAGGGGGGTGGTCAGATATATGGGGTAAATACCCTACGATGTGCGTGCGCCGGGTCTCGTAGAATGTCTCTACGCTCAAAGGGTGTAGGAGTATGAAGAGCAGACAGATATTATGTGTATGTGTGTGCAGACAAACATACAGACATTCTACTTTATACCGGGTGGCCCAAAAAAAACGTCCAACGGGCGAGACATCATTGTGACGAAACTACTGCACATATCGTGCTGATAATCACACCAATTATACAAAACGTAGTAAGGTATAATATGTGAAAGTATTAACATCATACATATTATAAGAAAAAAGTTACAGCTGTTCGAATTTCGTTGTCGAAAAATCGATTATACGGTGCTCAAAATTCATGCGTCCAGAAAATGTTAAATGCCCGGGACGCTGTTAACTCAAAACTGCTCACGGTATCAAGCTGAAAATTTCATATGTTATTTAATATATATAACTATCAATTGTGTAAAAATTCAATTCATTTGAATCAATGTAACGAAAGTTATGTTATCTAGAGCATGCGCTTAAAAAGTTGAATACACGCCTGCGTGTATTCAACTCTCTGCAGAGATAATTTCTCAAGTTTTATTTCACATGTTAATTTTAGAAGTGAAACTATCTCCAATATTTTCTGTTTTTAAGCTCAACTTCAAGATACCATAACATTCGTTCCACTTATTCAAATGTATTGAAATTTGTATACAATAGATAGTCATATGTTGTGAATAATATTTGAAATTTTCAGTCTGATATCATTGTTGAAAATAAAGGTGTCACCGCCAGTGTACTTTTTCTGAATGCGCTCTCGTGAGCTCCGTATAATCGATTTTCGACAATGTAACTTTTTTCCTACAAAAGAAATGTTTTTGAAACTTTCACACATCAAACATTGGTATGTTTGTTACAACATATGAAATTTTTGGACTTATATCTGCAGTATTTTATTCACAGCGGTGTCTCGCCCATTGGACGTCTTTTTTGGGTCACCCAGTATTAAGGATGTGAGGTGCCCAGTTTAGATTTTCATTATTAAGATTCCTAGGAATTTTGTCTCGGACACCTTTTCAATACTTTGACCTCTGGATTCAGTCTGATTAAAGGGCTATACTCGTTATAGTTCGTTGTGCTGTGGGAGGTTGGGTGCAAGACGATTACTTAAATTTTGCAAATTTCTTAGCCTGTGATTCATTTTAGCAAATATTTTTATATTTAGTGTAATGTTGGAGTGGACACTTATCTTGGCTTAGTAAAAGGCCGGTGAGCTGTCGTTTGTATTGGAAAAAGCAAGTAACATGGATGGATGGCGTCCTGTTTAAGAGATCACTAATACCTATCACAACTGTAAAAGATATGATTTTGAAATATACACATATTTTAGAAAATATAGCAGAATTTAACATGTGTAAGTTTCAAACATATTTATTGAATAGAAAAAAGCTATAAATCATTAAAGTTACAGTTGGGTACCGCCATCCGGTATAACTAATTATATATTTATGTGAGTGGAGGGGATATCTTGTTGTAGTAGTATTATGGCAGAGCTGGGTAGTAACTTAACGAAAGTAACGCGTTACCGGTAACGCGTTACTTTTTTGTAACTTTTACAGTAACGCGTTCCTGCTATGATAGAAGTAACTTAGTAACGTGGAAAGTTCCTTTTTGTTGTGGAACTTTCACATTTATAAAAGTTCCTTTTGCAGTTACTTTTAGAGCAGAATGTACCTTCCCTCAACATTCAAAACTACACCATTTCCGCCCTCAAATATGTACCTGATTTTCTCTGATAAGGAATTTTAGGCCACCTGCACAAAACCGCATTCCAATCACGCCGTTCATGCTTAGTGCGTCACCAGTTCGCCCTCTCACTTGCACTTGGCAAACCCTACCGTGGCATGGGGGAGGGGGTAGAATTAGATGCAAGCCATTCTTACTGGGAGGAATTTCGTTGAAAATTTTGTTTTCCACTGAGAAAAATTACAGCCTGAATTTGTGTTTTAGCAAATTGGCTGCATTCCGGAAATAAAATGGTCATGTAACTTTCAAAGTAACTTTTCATTGAAAAGGAACTTCCAGTTCCTCTGATTAGTTGAGGAACTTTAACTTTAACTAGTTCCTTTTTTTCGGAAAGTAACGTAACTTTAACGCGTTCCTATTTTTTTGGTAACTTACCCAGCTCTGTATTATGGTTTGTATTGCGCTCAACAGCTTGGTTATAAGCGCCGATATCTTGATCGCCTATCGACTAAATATAATGTATACGACCTAATTTGTATTTATTATCAGTTCTTTTCAATTGTATTAACTTTTCCTCCATACATTATCAATAATACTGACTTATTTATTATTCACATCTATTTTTAATAGAGGTGTGGAGAGTTATGGGGGTGTGTAAACTAGGTTAAGAACTCGACAATCTATATGCTTGATTTAGACAGAATATTGACAAATTTGGCAAATTATGAATTAAAACATTTGTTTTGTGGGAATGAAACAATTAATAATTTTACATAAATGTTCTCAAAAGTTTCATTGATGACAATCAGTAAACCTGTCGTAGCTTTATCTTCATATCTGTACCAATAATATATGCATTCTTGGCCATCAATTTCCTGTAAAGATAATGATTCTACCTTTATTAGATGCGTCATTATGGCTAATTGATTTAATCATATCATTTTTATTAATTGTTAATTAAGTCCAAAAATATTAGAGATTTTCATTTAATAATTTTTAATATGTTGAACAATGGTTTAATACATCGTATTTGTTGAAAAACAAGCGTGAAATCGCATTGGCGTCTCTTAAATTAAAATATTACAGTTTTAATAAATTCAAATCAAAATGATTTTTAAGCAATTTCCTATTAGATTACGTTTTTAGATTTTATCAGAGCGTAATCAGCGAATTTTTCTGAATGAGAAACGTTAAAAACAAACCTCGTACGATTTGTTCCAAATTTGACTGTTTTTAAGGTTACTTCATAAAAACTGAAAATCAAGTTTGAAAGTAAAATGTGATTTCTCCCCCACCTCCTCTACTTCTAGCGCCATGGTAACCTTCGCCTTGACAACCCATGACGTCAATACAGAGTCAAAGCCCTTAGATATAATATTTAATAAATACATAGACTCTTCTTGATCGTTTAGGAAGGCACTGACTGATTGTAAAATATTTCATTGTTAGGTCTGAATCATGAAGAATATTGCAAATTATTTGATATGAGGGCATTCAATTTATAAGTGCATTGTATATAAATCTTCTTGCAACTCATGAGAATAGAACAATCAGTGTGGATACCAGTAATGTGTTGGAAATATCAATAACAAAGGTAATGAAATCTCCATATGATATTTGACTCTTCGATTCTCGGCTTCGGCAAGGAAATCAACCCACCTTCTTTACCGACTTATTGTTGTTCAAGTAGTTGCAAAATATGCCACCAAATTTGAATACGCTGGCGTCTGCATCTTACTCTTAATGTTTGCGCACGTGTCGTGCTCGCTCATTCAACGCGTTACACAGAGCGTTTTCCTAGTTTATGATTTGAATGAACTTCCGAAAACAATGTAAGAAGAAAATCTTAATCCTAGATTAACGTTTACCACATTTTTAACTGAACTTGAAGTAGGTAAATGTCATTGACGCTGATAATAATTTTATTATCCTAATTACTTACTAATTAACCTTCGGGGAAAAGCACCCACCATAAACATTAGTGCGAACTGTTTGCTCAAAACAAGCGCGTAGAAAGGGGGGGGGGGGGGGGGGGGGGGGTACGTGGGATTACCCCCCCCCCCACTCGAGCAAGCTGGCCCCCTATTCTCAATTCAAAATTAAGTTTAGTATCCGAAAATCACTTAAAAAGTGATTAAATTCTTTAAAAAACGCCCTGCGGGGCAAAATTAAGGATTTTTTTTTGTATTTTTAACATCCTTGAATCGATTTTAAAATAGTTGTATTCGAAAAAATGGCCTGCGGGGCCTAAACTGGGGGGCTTCGCACGCACCCCAGACCTCCATTCCGGGTGTCGCAATACCCCCCCCCCCCCCCCCATGATGAAAGTAGTTCCTACGCGCCTGGTTCAAAAATAATGAAAAAGGATTATTTTTCCTTTGTCAGTCTGAAAGGAAATGTTCCACTCTTTCATAATTTCGAGATCCTCAAAAAATTGTAAGGTAATTTGGGGCTACAGGGCTGTCTAAGTGGCAAAAAATGAAATTTCAGTGAAATTATATAGAACATTTGTCAGTTTACGGTTTGTGTAAGAAACAATAAAAAAAATTCTTCAAATCTTTTATTCTAAAAATAAAAATAAGATAACTCAAAACTATGTCACCATATTGGATAAAAATTGCTTATTTTAAGTTTTTCCTAAATTTTAGTAGGTTTTTGAAGAACAACGAAAAAGTTTGTTTGTTATAAAATATACCTACCTAACCCTAAAACTAATAATCTAATTATGAGATTATTTTTATCTCACAAGAAACGAGCTGGGCTGGATCTTTGAACATTGCGTGTGTTTCCAGAGCCGAGGACGCGGCGCTGCTGTCGCCTGTGTCCGCGGGGAACGGTGGAACTACAGGGGTGCTGCGCGCGCAACACAAGGAAGTCATCAGCAAGAGCAAGGAGGACGAGGCTAATGAGAAGGACGAGGAGGAAGAGGATGGAGATACTTCATTCAGAGGGATCTTTGCACAGGTCAGACATCGCATGAATCTGATGCTCCTGATATGAATGAGATTAGATTAGATTATTCTTGTTTAACGGCGCGTCAACGACGAGGTTATATTGCGCACATTAATTTTTGCATTTAACTTTGTTGATAATAAGTGGAGGTCATCGGGAGGGGTCGACCTAACTGGCCCGATCCGGGGGAGTCCAGCACTGGTGGGAAGGCCAGGCCGGACTGGGGACGGACCGGTGGGGGGGGGGGGGGGGGAGGGGAGGCTTCTGGCCGGTGGGACTCGATTTCAGGGGGATCACCATCTCGAAGGGGGAGGCCGGCCCGAGGGGACCGCAAATTCAAGGGAGGGCATGAGACTAGGCCGACCCTGGACTGCACTTGGTTGGGACTAACTCGCTATGCGAGCCGGTCCCTTAAGCCCCACCACCGCGTCAAGGTGGCAGTCCATTGGTGAGGTATGAATGAGAGAGAAAACAGTGAGGCATCAACTAATAAGAATCCAGAAGGTTTAGAAGGCAATTTGTTCATATTTCTTTGTCTACATTACAAAATTGAATTGAATTGAATAGGGATTATGCATGGATTTAAAACTATAATTCAATATAACAACATATCTATCTATCTTCTATATATATAAAGTAGAATGTCTGTATGTCTGTCTGTCTGTCTGTCTGTCTGTATGTATGTTCTTTATACATTTCCACACCCTTTGACCGATCTTAACCAAATTTGGTATGAAGATTCTAACCTATCCTGCGCACATTGTAGGGTACTTACCCCCTCCACCAAACCACCCCTAATTGAAAAAACCACCCCAATTGAAAAAATGTAAATCACACTTTCGGCCATATACGCCTACACCATTGACATACCACAATAAATTTTTGAACACGTGTACTTCATCAACCTGCCTTCATTTCAGGCCACTCACCCTCTCCCCCAAACCACCCCTAATTTTAAAAATTAAGAATATAAAATATATACTTTTTCTATGCGCGCGAGCATGACCATATTAATAGGCACACATTCTACGGGAAGCAGCCCACATAAAATGGCCGTACTCACCCCCTCCTCCAAACCACCCCTAATTTGAAAAATTCTAAACTTAAAATATACACTTTTTTACGCGCATGAGCATGACCATTGCAGACATTCTACGGAAAGCAACCCATATTATAGAGTATTACTCACCCCCTCCCCCAAACCACCCCTACGACGTAAATATTTGATGACCTTGACTTATACGGGACAAGAAACATGACTTCAGCATAAGAGTTACTTATTGGAAACCTGGACCCATACCTAATATCGCGAAATGTTGGTGCTACGATGGTGCTGAGTTCAAGGTCGGTGCTACTACGGGTTATTAAGATAGGTAGCACCGTGGTAACTAGCACCGTCCTACCATTTCGCGATATTAGGTAAGGGTCCTGGCGCCCATATGACGCATCCTCATTACTCAGTCATCTAATCCAGCGGCAGAACATTTTGATGTCGTTGACGAATTCTGAATAGTACACGAGTGTTTTTATTGTTTTCGGTTCTACACGAGCCCAGAACATTCTAGAAACATTTAGTAACAAATATAACACAGTACCGAGACTTTAACTGAGTCAGTGTCAAGGACGTGTCAGTTTGAATTGCGAGAGCGCTGTCAGCATATTGTCAAGTGTGAAACTATCTCTTGGGTTTTCTGTTTTTCTGTGGGTACCACTCCCCACCAGCACGAGCAACGCCGGGCAGGTCAGCTAGTTTGATAATAAAACACACTATTTTCACTTGTTTTGAAAAATTTTGAAAATTTCACTTGTAAGTTTTGTTTTCCCAACATATTATGTCGTTATTTTGAAATATTGTATTTTAACCGCATTAAAAACTTTTGCATATTCCCGATTGAATTGAATTATTGCACAAAAAAGGCTGGAGCTCTCGTGGAGCACTGTAAAAACAAGTAGCCAAAACGGGGTGAATAAAAAACAGCTTCAATGCATTCTAGGTCGCTTTTTACCTAAAATAGTCCTAAAATGTGAGCCAAAACGGCTTTTGAAATGGCTCACATTTTAGGGGCTGTTTGAGGAAAAAGCGACCTAAAATACACTGGAGGGATATTTGATTTACCCCTTTGGCTACTTGTTTTTACAGTGAGAGCGTCAAATCTAAAATAATAGGCAAACCAATTCACTGTTGATGAATATTTAGCTGGAAACTGTGTATGTATAAATAGTACAAGTTAGTATTATCTTCCGTATGCAAATGCCCTTTTTAATGGTGTAACGTCGCACTGTTCTGCACTAGGCTAATGGGGACGGATGAATGACTATGTAGGTAATGATGATTGAGAGATGATGGTGAAGAGAAGGTGAAGATGCAAGGTGGGAAGGAGGTGGTCGTGGCCTATTAGTAGGGAACCTTCCCAGCATTTGCCTGTACTGAGGGAATACCACGATAAATCCCAGTCATGAAGCACGGCCGCGGGAATCGAACCCGGGCCTCCGGAATACAAGTTCAGAGCGTTATCTCTGAGATAAACCTATTCCGTTGTTTCTTTCATTTTTATGGGAGTACCTTACTAAGCCTTTTTTCAGTCTCTTGTTGCCTTGGCCGTGTGTCTGCTGACATGTGGCTGCGGCTTTCCTATTGGCTACTCCGCCATCTTGCTTCCCCAACTGCAGGCTGCCAACTCCACGCTGCCTACAGACCAGGAGATGGGATCCTGGATAGGTGAGTCTAGAGCCTAGTGAGGGTGAGTCCACAAACACATGTCATACAACCACAGTAGGTTTGTTCGTCGGACCGTTCCGAACCTGCTCGGAACAGCTTTGGCACGAGTAAGCAAAAGTTGCTCCCAGCTGTTCTGATAACCTGTTCCGAACCTGTTCCGAGCAGCAAAAGCTGCACCGGCTATTTTGTTTGAGCAGCTTGCTCTCAAAATCAAAATGGCCGCTATAGAATAATTAAATAGTTAGAAAGAACTTTAAGGCCTGGTCTTTCTATTCAATACTCTGCTAATGTCTCAATTAGCTCTTAACAGTTAGTTAGTGTCATTCTAGGAATGACATTGGTTGTTGCCATGGCAATACAGTCCTAATCAACAGTTTAAATGTTAGCAGAGTTTTGAAAGACTGGCCCTAAGAGTTATTAACATCGCTCATCAACGCTTTACACTGAACGCTTTTCTAGTTCCGTATATAACGGAAATACCCTTTTTTTAGACTGAAATTTAAACTTATTATATAAGATTTGCGATCAGATTAAGATCGAACATGACCCTCAATATCTGATAATTCTTTCAGAAAGCAACAAAAAAAATAGAGATGAACAGATTACACCCTTGAAACCGATTTTACATATTTCTCACCCTCTATATTAACAACCTTTTATACCACAACATATCCTGGAATACGTAATTAATTCCGGGCTGTGTTCCAGCAAGCGTGCACTCTGCCGCCACGCCGATCGGAGCGCTGCTGAGCGGCTACATCGCTGATCGCTGGGGCAGGAGAGAGGCTCTGCGGCTGAGCGTCTTGCCCTTCACCATAGGGTTTGGACTGATCTCATTGGCCAACTCGCACTGGCTGATTCTTCTCGGCAGGATATTCGCTGGGTTATGCGTTGGACTCAGTGCCGTACCGTGTCAGGTAACAATCACACTGCTCTATAACCATGATGATTGATGAGGTTTCGTTGGAATCAACATCTTCATTGAGCGAGCGAAGCGAGCGTCTCCTTTTGGCTCTTTTGGCACGGACATCTGTTTTTTTTTGTTTTTTTTTGTCTGTCGTCTGCTCGTATACAGGTCACACCGTTTATTCGATCGAGCTGAAATTTTGCACACATGTCCAGACCAAATATGAGATTTGCTGACCCTAATTTTTTTGAAATCCCCTGATTGGTTCAAATTTTAAAAAATGTATCTTTCGATTGGTTGGTCCAATCATTTTGAAATTTAGCAAAGTCATTGCAACCAACATTGTACCCAATCATAATAAATTTCAGACAAATTCTCCCATTGGTTCAAATTTGAAACCATTTTTCCGGTGATTTTAGTAATTTAAACTAGAGCCGATTGACCGACCAACTTAAAATTTCGCATGGTCATTGGTGCCAACATTTAAGGTATTTTTGCCAATTTTCAGTCTAATCTGTAGTTATTTTCAAAAGTTTTGGTCATTTTAGGGACATTTTGCGTGTTGGCTGTCAAATTCACGGCGACTTCGAATCTTCAGTTCAAGGCAAGGTAGTTAGAGCAGAAAGTTTCACACGAAATGAAACTAATAATGACCGTTCAACAGATTGATCTGATATTGTGTACATACTTATATCATATGATTTGAGTGGTCCCAGGTATATTTTTGAACGATATCCTGTGATTTTGAAAATTAACAAAGAACCGTTCAATCAAAGGTTTAATCGATCAACTTAAAACAAAGTTATTGGGACCAATATTTTTGGAGATTTTTGAGATATTGACACAAGTCTGTGACGAAATCAAGAATTATTAGCTTTTAATGACATTTTCGATAGACATAATTTCGGTTACAGGTGTTGCGCGTATCCGTGCTCGCTCATCAACGCGTTACACTGAGCGTTTTCCTAAAATGGGGGGGGGGCACCCCCCCCACTGATTCAATTCCCCTCCCTATGTTCTTATACATTTTATGTCAGGTTGACAATATGTTTAAAAAAGTTGAAGAAATGCACCAAATTCATGACTGAAATTTTAAAAAAAATCCGGGGCTGTGCGCCCCAGACCTGCATTTTGATGGGAAGCCCTCAAGTTATTTTACAATAGTATCCCCCCCCCCCTTGCAAATTTAGTTCCTACACGCCTGACAATGTTGAAGTCGTGCCAATTTCCTCGAAACAAAATGAATTTGACAGTTTTGTTTGCCTTCGGTCGTTTTGAAAAGAAGTGTTTTTCTGAGTTGCATGCTTTTTTAACACACATTATACTGGAAGGAGTGCGTATTAATTGAGATTCGGTTATTTCTTTACACAATGAAAGCCAGATTATATAATTTTAGACATGATTTTAATTGGCAATATACGTCGTCAATCTTGATAGAAATTAGTGTGTATCTTAGATTACATCGTGTACATATTGTATAATACAGAGGTAATGTTAAGTATACTAATCTAATACTATTAACCAAACTATTCAATTATCGTTACAATATTAATTGTTGTCCTCCACCTCAGGTGATGCTCGGGGAAATCGCTGAACCGAAGCTCCGCGGCATCTTGGCGGGTTCATTCTTCGTGAGCTACTCTCTGGGAATGTTGATCGTGTACGCTCTGGGCTCGGTGTTGGACTGGCACACGGTGGCCGGTCTGGCTGTCATCCTCCCACTGGCCAGTCTCGTCGCCTTCACCGTGCTGCCGGAGAGTCCCATCTGGCTGGCCAGGAACAATAGGGTCGACGAGGCGAGGAGGGCAATGTACTGGCTGCGAGGAGGTGCGAACAGCAGGGTGAGTAGGACAGGAACAAGAGGGTCGACGAGGCGAGGAGGGCGATTTACTGGCTGCGAGGAGGTGCAAACAGCAGGGTGAGTAGGACAGGAACAAGAGGGTTGACGAGGCGAGGAGGGCGATGTACTGGCTGCGAGGAGGTGCGAACAGCAGGGTGAGTAGGACAGGAACAAGAGGGTCGACGAGGCGAGGAGGGCGATGTACTGGCTGCGAGGAGGTGCGAACAGCAGGGTGAGTAGGACAGGGACAAGAGGGTCGACCAGGCGAGGAGAGCGATGTACTAGCTGCGAGGAGGTCCGAACAGCAGGGTGAGTAGGACAGGAACAAGAGGGTCGACGAGGCGAGGAGGGCGATGTACTGGCTGCGAGGAGGTGCGAACAGCAGGGTGAGTAGGACAGGAACAAGAGGGTCGACGAGGCGAGGAGGGCAATGTACTGGCTGCGAGGAGGTGCGAACAGCAGGGTGAGTAGGACAGGAACAAGAGGGTCGACGAGGCGAGGAGGGCGATTTACTGGCTGCGAGGAGGTGCAAACAGCAGGGTGAGTAGGACAGGAACAAGAGGGTTGACGAGGCGAGGAGGGCGATGTACTGGCTGCGAGGAGGTGCGAACAGCAGGGTGAGTAGGACAGGAACAAGAGGGTCGACGAGGCGAGGAGGGCGATGTACTGGCTGCGAGGAGGTGCAAACAGCAGGGTGAGTAGGACAGGGACAAGAGGGTCGACCAGGCGAGGAGAGCGATGTACTAGCTGCGAGGAGGTCCGAACAGCAGGGTGAGTAGGACAGGAACAAGAGGGTCGACGAGGCGAGGAGGGCGATGTACTGGCTGCGAGGAGGTGCGAACAGCAGGGTGAGTAGGACAGGAACAAGAGGGTCGACGAGGCGAGGAGGGCGATGTACTGGCTGCGAGGAGGTGCGAACAGCAGGGTGAGTAGGACAGGAACAAGAGGGTCGACGAGGCGAGGAGGGCGATGTACTAGCTGCGAGGAGGTGCGAACAGCAGGGTGAGTAGGACAGGAACAAGAGGATCGACGAGACTTCCTCTTTCATCGCATAAGTTTTCTTATAGCTGCTAAGCCTTACCTTATGTATCTCTTAGAGACAAACTACCTGTTGTAGAAAGTTATTATTAGTTTGTTTTCGCTTTCCTTCTTTCCGAAGAATCAAGTAAATGTTCTCTGTTCGTTTCATGAAAACTGGGAATTGAGTACTGGGACTATAATGAAGACTCCATCTCCTTAAGGTGACACAAGCGCTCGGCCGATTTAGCAAATTGAAAGAGAAAAACTTTTATAGGATGTTCACATGATCAGTCTGATTGTGTATTAGTAGCACTTTATCATTGGTGCTATATGACTTGTTAATTAGGCACAGGTTATTCAACAAAACCGCGCAAAACGATGCAATTTTCGATACGATTGGAGACCAAATCCGTAATAATTAATTGATCTCAAATTTTAATCATGATTTGAAATAAGACATAGGCTTATCACATAGCACATTTTTAAAATTAAATTTCATACGGCACCTCGAGACAAGAAAATCGAAAAAAATTCACAAAAATTCGACTAATTATTACTAACTAACAACGCAAAAAATTAAAAATGTACCAAGTGATAACTCTAAAATCACGATTAAAATTTCTTATCATTTCGTCAACCCATTTTGTCTCCAATCATATCCAAAAAAGTGACTGGATCAAGCGCAAAATCGCTCGCGTCTGCAGGCGAAACGCGAGTACAACCAACTGATCGCTCGCATCGAGGACGACCGCCTCCACGCCGCCAACCCCTCGACGCCGCCGTCCACATGTCTGTCCACATTCAGTCAGTCGCACGTCCTCAAACCCTTCGCCATCGTCATCGGCTTCCACTTCCTGCAGATCGTCACCGGCACCTTCCTCGTCATCATCTACGCTGTCGACATCATCAAGGGGGCCAGCGACGACGACGAAGGTATTGACAGCTTCTTCGCCGCCGTCCTCACAGGTAAACATTCCATGTGTCCTACTTGTTGTATACCCTTGTCTCATACTTGGAAGACTTAGCAATGTTTTGACTGGTTTTATGCAAGTCTGTTGGCAGATCACTGGTTATGCAATGATCCAAATCCAAATGCTGTGTATTCGGATTTGTGTATATTTATTTGATGAAATAATACGCATTTGAAACGTTGCTTAAAATGTTACGTTGTCATTGGCAACAGTTTGTATTTTTTTTAACATTCTCTATCCTGTATCCAAATTTCATCGCTCTCAGGGATTATCAACCTATTTTGCTCCATTCCCTCTTTCACCAATGTTCAGAATATAATTCCGCCCTTCCTTCCTTCCTTGGTTCGTTCCCATATAGTAATGTTATTATTGTATTTCGTTTTTTATATAAAAGAACGGCACGGATTTTTATTTGTGTAAACGTGTTTCCGTATGAAAAATGCGGATGCGGGCCGCGAGAATTTTTCTGGCAAAGTCTTCGTAAATGAGACAGTAATTGACTGTGAAAAACCCTCGAATAAATTACTTAATAATTATACAAATAGAATTCTGATTTAGAAGTGTATTATACATACTGTGTTCTGACAGCTATTACATCCGTAAAATGACGGATATATTAACAGTGAATATGATATGTTTCGAATTTAAAAAAAAAAATTAATTTTTTTTACTCTAGAGGGTTTTCACGACCCCAATTTCATCCCAGAACTATCGTGAATGACATTTGAAAACATAATCTAGTTGTACGAACTATTTATTTCACTTCAAAAATTTTAAAACTGGAATTTTATAAAAAATATTTCTTTCTCCCATTTACGAATCTTTGCCAGAAAAAATATTCGCGTCCGGCCGCAGGCACAATTTTACTTCAAAATTAAATTGGACCATTTTTATGCGTTTTGAACAATAGTTATCATCTATGCCCCGTCATTATTTCGCAGTCGTGACCTCTCTGCTGATCAGTTCGCCGTGTATCCTGTGTCTTCTGTCATTCTCCCGCCAGGTGTCTCGAGATTCGTGTTCACGATCATCGCCAGCGGCCTTCTCTTCTGTTGCAACCGTCGCACCCTCGCCGTCGTCTCCAGCATCTTCTCCGGCGTCACCGCCATCGGCGTCGGGACGATCCTCTACCTCGGCAGCCTGCCGCCTCCGCACTATTTCACCCGCGACGTCGCGGACGCCCTCCTCCTCGGCTTCCTGCTCGCCTACATCGCCTCCAACACATCCGGCTACTTCGTCCTGCCCGGCGTCACCATCGGCGAGTTCCTGCCGGCGCAGGTCCGCGGCATGGCTGGAGGTTACATCTTCACCGCCTTCAACATCGGACTGTTCGCTACTGCCAAGTTGTATCCGTGGTTCACGGCGAACCTCGGCTCTCACGGAATATTCTGGGTGTTTGGAGGCAGCTCATTGGTCGGATCAGTGTTCTTTTTCGTGTTTATGCCGGAAACACGCGGAAGGACACTAAACGAGATCGAGGACTATTTTAAGCAAGATAACATCATGTGGCTGACGAGGAAAAAGATACGAAGTGAATTTATTTTGTAGCGTGAATCGTATTATAGTCTCCTGATGTAAAATTGTATACCTACTCATTGAGTGATGGCATAAATTTATGACAACACTCAAAATGCAATCGTTATTTTAGTTTTTATACTTAAGGTGGCGCGATCACTCGAGGCATAGTCTCAGATCTTCATAATATTTTGTGTACTTATTGATAATCATGCCATACCTTATGGCATGATATATCTTATGGCAGCCAAGTAAAATCGTGTAATTTTTAAGCTAAAATGAAGTTCTAATTTTTTTGTACCGCTAGATTTGAACAAAAAACATTTTTTTTTGGTAGACATACGGACATAATATCAGGAAAAAAATTGAAAACAATATCAACGTGCTATTGTGCTATTTTAAAAGTTATTAACCAAATTCGAAATGATTTTCCTATACCTCCCATGTTTAAGTTTTGTGAATTCTCAAAAGACTTAAAATTGTAAACTCATTATTGGGCGGGAGTTGCAAACTACAGGACATTAAATGAGTATTTTATACTTCAATATAGTTGAACTGCTATAAAAAGTTTTTTGAAATGTTAATTTCAAAAATAAATAAATATGTGCTATATCGAGTAATCGCGCCACGTTAACTAACGATTGTATTTTGGTTTATTTTTGTAAATTGTTTTTACCGCGGGGTATTTATAAAATGTGTAAGTTTTGAAACTTTACGAAGAAGGATCACCATTCTTGGTGATGAATGAAGTTTGAACCTACTTTGATACACATTTGACATTTAGTGAACGTAAATTTGTCTGCGTATTATTTGTAGAAATCTCCATATTATACAAACAGCAAGCATTATTAAAATCTAAAACCTTAACGCTGTAAGTCGTCCCGTTATCAGATGAATGTAGCGTCGTCTGCATAGCAAATAATATTGATCATTCATTCATCTACCGAAATACTTCACTTATTCTTGAACAGACTATATAATTTCATCCAAAATCCAGATAAAATGTTGTCGATGTATACCTATAGGCAGCGTGTTTAGACAACAGATGGCACTGTAAAAAGTACAGACAGAGCCACCTAATCTGTGGGAAGGAAGCTTACCTTTTGGCAAGGCGTCCAAGTCGCTGCAGTTATACGTTATGTTGCTGCACATATTACGCATTATCAATTCTTAAAATTTACACAAGTTTATCTAATGTTTATTCGCCTACAAAATATTAATAATAAAGTGTTCACAATTTCACTGAATCTGATCACAATATTAATTTGCGCGACTTGGTTCTGATTCCGAAATATTTTGAGTACATTTGTTGACATCTGATCGGTTGCTAGGTCACGGCCAATGAGAAATAAAACAGTTGACGATCTTCCCACAAAAGTTGCTAATTTCTCTCACTCGTGGCGAACACTCGGTGCCTATAGTAATAGGTTTAGAGAACTGTCCATTATATTTGACTTTCCAACTTATTATTTGAGCGAGCGTATAGCTATCCTGCACTTTTGGACACTTTCTCTGTATATATTTATGTTGTACAAAAACAAAAACTTGTAAAAAAAACTGCCAAGCACCTTCCCACTTAAAACAATTGAGATCTAAAAGAAGGGCCAAGCAATAATATATTGTTTAAACATTTTCGCACTTAAAATTCGTGAAATCATTTCGCCCAGTTACTGCCGCCAAGCACAACACTAAAAACCTAATGTTGTGTCCAAATTTGAAGAATACAATCTAAGTGAACCATCATTGTAAATTTAACAAAATTATAAAAATTAAAAACGACTTCAAAATAAATTTAAAATTTAAATTAAAAAAATTAAAAATAAAGCTAGGCGCATTGTGTCAAGAAGAAGGCAACATAAGAAAGAAGATGACGATAAAGGAGCCGAAGAAAGACAGAAAGTAGGAAGAAGATAGAGGAAGTCTACAATATGGTCGGTGCAAATTCAATGCGCCAAGCTTTATTTTTAATTTTTTTAATTTCAATTTTAAATTTATTTTGAAGTCGTTTTTAATTTTTATAATTTTGTTAAATTTACAATGATGGTTCACTTAGATTGTATTCTTCAAATTTGGACACAACATTAGGTTTTTAGTGTTGTGCTTGGCGGCAGTAACTGGGCGAAATGATTTCACGAATTTTAAGTGCGAAAATGTTTAAACAATATATTATTGCTTGGCCCTTCTTTTAGATCTCAATTGTTTTAAGTGGGAAGGTGCTTGGCAGTTTTTTTTACAAGTTTTTGTTTTTGTACAACATGCCATATGGGGTATAAGTTTATAGCAGCTTTCACTGATCATTAAGTGTTACCTATCATTACAGTTAACGCCAACAACGTCACTTCTTGTCTAAAGTTTTCTGTTTTTATTTCAATAGTTCCGAAGTTAGTATAACGAAAGGGTCCATTTCTTTTGGTTGAATTTGAGTTATATCAAATTATAATTTGTTAAAAGTTCACAGCTTTGAGTCATGTGAATAACGTAAATTGTAGGTGTATTGTTCCGGTGTAAACCGGAATTTGTGCGTTCATCTCGTAAAACGCGTATTTGTCGCCACTAGGTAAACTGAAAGGTACACGAAAGATGATTGCAAATGCGTTTCCTCATTTTTAAATTCTCCCATGTTCACTCTTTTATGTCAAAGTTCCGAAGTATAAACTCAATTGGTAAAGCGTGCAGGCTTACAGATGTTTACAACACATTTTAAATAAAATCCGGATGGTTTTTGGAAGGCAATGTAACTTAAAAGGAACTTAGTTAAGATTAACTAGCTGAGCCACCTGGTGTTTATAGTGCTGGTGGGAAGGAGTATGACGGGTGATGAAATTTACGCTACCCGCCTTACTCGCCTATGTACACGGATAGCATGGGCCGGCCTATACCTGGCATCTCCACCTCTCTGCCTCTCCCTGTCAGGTCAACTTAATGTTTACATTTGTTCATGGCAAATACGATCGATGTCCATTTAGTATTGTTGTCTTCTTCTATAGGTACTTGTAAACAGTTATCGAGCTTGCATTTTAATTAGTCCACTGATCTTATTTAGTGATTATTATATTGTTTTGTGATGTTGCTGTGGAAGATAATATTTTCATATTTTCAAACCAGGAAACAACTTCGTGCTATTGCCTAGATACTTGAAGAATATTATTGTATTGCCGATGTAAACAAGCCAGACCACTTTCGTATATAACGTTCGCATCAAAACCAATGTTTATTTTATTAGTGTCAGATTAGGAGGAACATCAGTTTCAGTTTCATTTATTTCCATTAAACAATGTCACTTGATGAGACTTTGACTCACAGTTTGGAAATAAATCATGACAATTTAAAAGCGTTTTATTATTCTAACTTTTTAACGTAAGCATTGTTGGATGATGAAATGAAATTTAAATCTCTCATACCCACAGATTTCCATTAATTATCATGGACCATTTAGTGTAGTTTCTTGTTTATTGTAACCGAGCTTCTAAGATTGACAGATTACAACATCTGAAATAATGAAATAATTTTTGCTAAGTTGTAAACACCTAATAAACCTAGTAATGGAGCCATTTTGTGTGGTTTCTTGTTTCGTATCTGAACCATCAAGATCGACAAATTTGCATAATTAAAATAATTAAATTTATTTTAGAAACTTAAAGTTGTGATCACGTAATGGATGCACGTAATGGAGCCTTTTTGTGTGGTTTCTTGTTTCGTGTTGTTCTTGTTTCTTGTTGAGCCACCAATATTGACAAATTAACTCTATTTTAAATAATATATAAGTGTGACAAATGAAAAGTTGTAAACACGTAATACACTGAATATTAGTAATGGAGCCTTTACTGAATTTTACTATTTACTAAATTACCTGAATTTTACATAATTAAATAATTCGGATAAATTAAAAGCTGTGACAACCTTATGCACCCAGTAATGGAGCATTTTTTGTGTGGTTTCTAGTTTAGTAACTGAGGCCACCAAGATTCTGTTGATTAGCATGACCACGAATTGTTTTATTGCACAACTTTACGTACAACGTGTACATTGACAATCATTATTAGAGTCCAATGAGTATAATATTAAAAAGAGTTGCTATGTAATCGTTGAATGTATTCGGATTAACATTTTGAATATATACACAAGAAGGTTAAACATTTTTTAAGTAAAGAAAAAGATAAAAAAATAAAACATTTGTTACGGGGATCGAACCCGGCAACGCCGTGATCGAAGTCACTTGCCTCATGTGACCGAGCCAATTCGCCACACTGAAATTAAACCTGTGTAGTATATCAAAGAAGAAAGGTAGAGCGTAAAACGACGTGCGCAATTCCTGTTTCCCTGATATCTTCACTGTTCACGATGGCAACCGGCGTGCCGCGATGGCGATGTTTCTGTCTATTGATGATCTTCACAGCATCCATTGGTAGTCTCATTTATTAAAAATGTACCAGAGCACCAGAGCATTAGTCTCTTAGAGTATTAGGAGCAAAGAGCACCTAATATACCTAGTAATGGAGCCTTTTTGTGTGGTTTATTGTTTCGTAACTGAGCCATCAAGATTGACAAATGAGCATAATTAAAATAATTAAATTAATTTTAGAACCTAATGCACGTAATGGATGCACGTAATGGAGCCTTTTTGTCTGGTTTCTTGTTTCGTAATGTTCTTGTTTCTTGTTGAGCCACCAATATTGACAAATTAACTCTATTTTAAATAATTAAATAAGTGTGACAAATGAAAAGTTGTAAACACCTAATACTCTGAATATTAGTTATGGAGCCTTCACTGAATTGTACTATTTACTTAATTAACTGTATTTTACATAATTAAATAATTCGGATAAATTAAAAGCTGTGACAACCTTATACACCCAGTAATGGAACCTTTTTTGTGTGGTTTCTAGTTTAGTAACTGAGCCACCAAGATTCTGTTGATTAGCATGACCACGAATTGTTTTATTGCACAACTTTACGTACAACGTGTACATTGACAATCATTACTAGAGTCCAATGAGTATAATATTAAAAAGAGTAGCTATGTAATCGTTGAATGTATTCGGATTAACATTTTGAATATATACACAAGAAGGTTAAACATTTTTTAAGTAAATAAAAAGATAAAAAATAAAACGTTTGTTACGGGGATCGAACCCGGCAACGCCGTGATCGAAGTCACTTGCCTCATGTGACCGAGCCAATTCGCCACACTGAAATATAAACCTGTGTAGTATATCAAAGAAGAAAGGTGGAGCGTAAAACGACGTGCGCAATTCCTGATTCCCTGATATCTTCAGTGTTCACGATGGCAACTGGCGTGCCGCGATTGCGATGTTTCGGTCTATTGATGATCTTCACAGCATCCCTGGACCTCTCATTTGAATATATATCCATGAAGGTATCATCGCTTATACAAATTAAAAAATAATATATGAAAAAAAAAGTTTTCCGGGATCGGGAATCGAACGTGTTATGCAGATGTCGAAGCCAGCTGCCTTCCTAACATGAGCTATCAGTCCGATGGGAATTAGAGCCGCTGTTTAGTGTATCAAAGAAGAAGGGCGGAACGTAAATATTGATAATTTTCCCACTTCCGGTTTAAATTTATTGATTTTTCTTGAAGTGGAGTGTCTAGCAATACATTGTCTTTATTGTTGCCAAATTTCAAAACTCTCGATGGACCCGTTTGACTTTTAAAATATTTAAAATTTAAAATTGTAATAACTTCACTTTCGGTCAAAATGTTTCAGATTTTCTTTCAAAGGGCACTGCTATAAATATGACTCTATGTCTCTGCCAAATTTCAACTCTCTAGGACAAACCGTTCAACCTGTGGAGAGGGGCAAACAAATTGACCGTGCCTAACTAACTAACTAACTAACTAACTAACATGAAAGTCAATCCTTGCATGTTTGAGGCCCAAAATTCACCCCGAAGGGATGATCGCAGCACTTTGATATTTGGTTAGGTGTTGTCAGGTGGCTAAATATACCCGATAACCATGGTTTTCAACTTTCATTTCTAAATGCTTGCATGCGTACTGACACCCCGAAATCGGGCCCGAAGCGCTTGCAGTATAAGTCTGGTAGTAGCTCGCACGTTGTATTAGAGCGGTGCTTGGCAGCGTCGAGCTAGCGCCCGACTAGATTTTTAAAATTTTTGTGTTTGTGTGTTTGTTAGTTTGGCCCGACGTCACAGGTCAAATTTTTTCCGATCGAGCTGAAATTGTGCACTTATACTTTTACCAATCGTGTATAGTTTTTGAGAGCTGCCCTCTGATTGGTTCAAAAAAATTATTATTAAAAATATATTTCAACTGGAATTTAAAACAATAATTTTTTCCTATTATCTACGAAGTATTTACGAAGACGCCAATGACAATGACGTGACGTTCGATCCAATATTTACAATAATGCCCTGTTTGCACTGAGAATTCGATCATGATCCAGTTCAATTACAATCGAAATCAAAATGGAGGCAAGATTCAAGTTAAACTTTATAATGCTTGTTACATGCAAATTAGAGCATGCATTTGTAAGTTTTCGTTTTTAAAATTCATGACTTCATTAATTGTTTGACCTTGAGTTCGATCATGATTCAGATTTCGATTGCGTTCTTACAACTCAATCGAGATTTTGGATCATGATCGAATCCTCAGTGTGGACAGGGTATAACTTTCACATCGGGCTTAAGATTCCCGTACAATCATGTGCTAATATAACAGAATATTTGACCTCTCATGACCCTGCCATGTCACACACGTGGTCTCTACTCAAAATAATCGGAATGACGATTCGTTGACGTCTTTTCGTATCATAACAATACGAAATCTAATACATTTGATGGAATTGAGTAGCAATCTTTTGTAAGGGTTTCGAGGCGATGTAGTATTTGCTTTCAGGTTTCACTTTGGTTAGTAATTTGATGCAGCTTATTGAAATTCGTTATGAAAATTGAATCAATTGAATTATGGAATTTTATACCAAATAGTTCGGAATTTGATACAAAAGTTAATCAAGATGTCAATATTATGATAATTTTTTTTTGGTATTATTTCTAACAATCTGCAGACACGAAAAAACACGTATTACTATGATTTTATTGTAAATCATAGTAATTGATTTTTTTTTAATAAAAAACGTGGACAAAATTAGGGATTTATTGATAGAGGTTTGTTTTTAATATTTCTGTGGTTGAAATTGTAATTAAGGAAATTGCATGAAATTGTTCGTTATCTTGAATAATTTATATGAAAATTACAGTGTTTCAGATAATATGTTGTAAATGCAAACATAAGAATATGAATTGTTATTAGATCAACAGTTTAAAAAAGGAAACGTAGGTAGGTACATCAATCTGTAAAGTAATTAAAGGAAACCAAGATTTTAAATAATATCCTTTGCCTGTCTCTGGTATTGACGTAGTTTAACCACGCCATTTATATGAGTTTTGCTTGCATATTGTGTAGGTGCAGCAGCATTTCTCTCCTGACGGTGGCATTTATTCCTGTATACGCATACATCTTTAGCATAAACACTGTTTTCATGTTCTTTAGCAGGACAACTGTTTTCATACATTTATAGGAGGACAGTTTATAATGACGAACGATTTAGAAAGGAAAATTATTTTCATGCATTAGCAAGACAATGTTTGCGTAATATTCTTTGGAATTGACACAATGTCTCATACACTTATTGACTGATAAATGTTTTCAAACTCTTAACATGAATTTTGACAACCCCGAGTGGCTATAAACACGTCAAATTGCAAGAATTATGGATATTGTAAATTGAATTGGAATTTCTCATCATGATGAAAACCCAATGTAGAGCTTGCTGTTCACTTAATTTAGTCGAGTATTAAGGCAGACCGTTTTTGCGTTTTGCGTTTTCCGTTTTTTTTCTATTGACCATTCGCAAGTTTGCCGTGAGCGGATTCTGGACTGTGATTGGTCGTAAGAAAAAAAACGGAAAACGGAAAACGCAAAACGCAAAACGCAAAAACGTGGACCCGGCTTTTGACTCTTCCATTCCGTTCAAACGACACGAGCTACTCGCATTGATTGAAATCTGAAAACTGACCAATTTGAGAAGATTATGTCCAGGAGGAATATTTGACACTCGTCCTCGCTGAATAGACCCGACAATTTGGACGAAAATATCTCACTTATTCCAATCTTCATTCGAGCGCAAATGGCAATATATATTCGAGGGAATTACATGGACGTGGTTAATATCCAATGCGTAGTAAACTAACACTTTCAACTAAATTTATATCAAAAACTGTCTTAGGTACACTTTTAGTATAATTCGAATTTCAGAAAAATATCAGAAATCTGAAAGGGGATTCATCTGATTAACTTGAACTAAACGTCAACTATTCAACAATGCAGTCATCAACGGAATCGCCTGTGTTCACCCCTCTGTTCTACGTATCCCGCTTCGTCGGTCTGGCGCCGTTCACCGCCTCCTTCACCCCGACGACGCCGTTGAGGCTCTACACCGTCCTCCTGATCCTCGTCGTCAGCTACGCCGCCGTCCGCAGCCTCCTCTTCGTCGTCTACAACAGTCTGGCCAACTCCCTCGACTTCATCTGGGACATCCAGATGATCGTCATCGTCGTGGTAGCGGAGGTCGTCGTCGTCCACTCTCTGGCGTCGTCGATCACGCAGGGCGCCAGATTCAAGATTATTTTCGACAAGTTTCGTAACGTCGATGGAATTATACACGGCAACTCTACTCAAGTTCACAAATCGACAAAACGATTTCTTTACATCGAATTGGCCATATTTTTCTTTATTTTCATCACATTGACCATCTTCGAGGCATTCTTCCTAGGGTTGTACAAACTGGAAATAACTATCTCGCGCTACATGGCCTTCTTAGTGCTGTACGTCGCCTTGCTGCAGATCTTCAATCTAGTTCTGTACATGAGTATGAAGCTGAAGGACATCAACGCTTCATTGTCTACTCTCCTCTTCTCCAACCCTGCGCAGACGCCCTGCTCCGACATCGCGACGCCAGCCAGCGTCGAGGTGTTCACCGTGAAGCTGACAATGCGTCGCGGCCACCTGCAGCGCGCTTCTCAAGTCCTGGTCAAACTCGGCCAACTCCGCAAGGCTGTGAGGGACATCCAACAGATCTCCGTGGTCGTCAACGACCTCTTCGGAACGCAGCTTCTTCTTCTGGTCACGTTCCTTCTCGTCGTCATCACCGGCTTCACGCACTTGTTCGTTTTCCTCCTCACGGAACTCGTCCAAGAAGCAATCGACAAGAAAATGTCCTTACATCAAATCATGGCCGTCAACGATTTCTTCAACATCATTCGTCCACTTGGCGGGTTGCTTTTCCACTTGGCACAGTTGTCGGGTTTAATGAAAGCTTGCCACATGACTACGGAGGCGATCATGAAGACTGACGCGATCTTGCAACGCTGTCTCATGTATACTGACGATGGTGTCGTTGTCAGAAGAGAGTTGCTGGAGTTCGCCTATCAGTTGAACAAGAACAAAATCGTCATCTCGGCTAATGGCTATTTCAATATTGACAAACCATTGGTACTGAGCATTGTTGCGACAGTGGCAGCTTATCTGGTCATTTTGTTCAGCTAGATGCATGGTCTACAATAACTTGTGGTTCTTGATATTGTAATTGTAATTGTTTATTGCAGCTTAGGAATACAAGTACATAAATACACTTCCGGTGGCTTATACATAAGTTTTTAGTACTGGCAAATGGCAATACATAAAGAACATAATATGAATATAATTTCGTATTAAGTTCGTAGACGTAGAATATCGTAGACGTAGTAAGTTCATCATGTTCACAGCACTAGTCAGGAATCCCAACAGTTTCAGCAATTTCTTTGAAGTAGTGTATGTTTTAATGTCGTTTTTTGTAGATGGATTTGAAGGACATTGTGTGGACTTGTTGATTAGTGTGACAGACAGATGTCACCCAAGATGTAAATACATCATCTTTCAGTCATATTCACTGTTTCACATGATTGGTATGAAGTTACACAGTGTTTAAGAATATTATTAGGTACGTGATTTAATAATTAATGAATTCTTCAAAGGACTGCACGGATGAGCAAGTAATTGAAACTCGAGTGTAAATGCATGAAATTAGTTCTTGTAGATCAAGGGCGTATCCAGGATTAAATTTCGGGGGGGGGGGGGGCCGGACATTACTAATATTTTGAAAAATCACAGTGGAAAACAAGGGGTTCGGGGGCGCAGCCCTGAGAAAATTTTGGATCAAGGGCATTCATTTAGGTGCAATTTTTAATTGCAGTGTATAGCTATTTTGGAAAATTATACATTACAAAATATCCAAAAATTGGAATTTTTTGTGAATTTTAACTCAATTTTAACCATTTTTGATCGTTTTTGACATGATCTGTCTATTTATAATTTTTTTTCACATATTATATTAAATGTGCTTATTTTCTTAGATGAAACCCTGAATTCGGGGGGGGGGGGGGGGGGGGGGGAGAGGCATGGACCCCTCGCCCCCTGAATACGCCCTTGTTGTAGATACTTGACACACTAAATATTCACAATTACTTTTACTATTGAACTATCTCGATTAAGCTTGTATTTAATAATCACCATCTTTTAAACACGCGTTCATGAACTAATAAACCGCTCTGGATAATAATAGGAATACGTTAATAATTAACCATTAATACCTGCTTATCCTCTTCTCATGGTAGATCTTAAGAAACCGAGATAAGTACAGTTAATTATGTTGGAAATGTAAATTATCGTTTAAACTCCATCTTTGATTTTCTTCCCATAATACATCCTTGAAAGGAACATGTTGAGATAGTAGGCTGCGCGACAGACCTGCGCAGAGACACATTATTACTCCATGTTGCATACAGGAAGCAAGACAAGCACTCAGACACTCACTGTCTTGGCAGCTTTCCTTGACAGCGGTATACCAGCAGCGCGGATGTACAGAGCTTGCTGCGACCTTGACATGATGATACGCAGCGAGCTTTTGAAAGCTTCAGAGGCGTCCAGCCAATCACAGGCGTAGGCAGCTTCGCGCACGCGTAAACTCTGTGTAAACATTGCAAACATCAGAAATGTGGCACAGAAAGTATGGCACTTATTTAATGTTGCAGAACGAACATGTATAGGTACTTCTATATATTTCCTTTACAGAAAGTGAGATGGAATACCGCGATTTTATTCACTAAATTGCAATTTTTTTTTCTTCGTTTAAAACCTAGTGGTTCTCAATTTCTGGAGTAAAAAGTACAAAACCAATTATTTTTAAATTCTCATAATTGCGAATAATTATTCTATACCATAGACGAAAACATTTGCTCAAAACGAAAAGTAATTGTCCAATTTCACTTCCGAATTCCGTATTTTCCCCAGGTCTATGTGGCCCGGGGAACTCTCTCCAAAACTCATCGCACTAGCAGAGAGTCAGTGCTATGGTTATATTTACGAGAGCGTTTCATCCGACGTATAATACGTGTAAATATCTCAATTGTTGTGTCTGTGGATACTTATTATTTATTTATTTTATTTTATTGTCTTTATTGTATACATTATTTTGGTAACAAAGGCGATGTTTTGCTTGAATTTAAACAAATACAGTGGCTGCTCTTCCACATGACCATTATAGTAAAATCTAGTTTCATTTTTTCATTTCATTTATTTTTGATGGATTAAAATACAGTAGGTACATATATTTGATGATGGACCTCCCTTAAGCCACGCTTGTTTGGGAGTGTGTAAGCCATTTAGTTACAAAACAGTATTAAAACAGTAAAACACTAAACACTAAAACAGCATGAAAAAAATAGTAGATAGTAGATAGTTTATTCCATAGTTGTGGAATAAATCAAAAAAATCAGGCTTTTAGTCATCCTAACTTTATGCACAGTAGCAAGCATGTGGTGTTCCCTCCTCTGACTATACCTCTGACTATACTGTACTATACCTCTGACTATACTGTACTATACCTCTGACTATACTGTACTATACCTCTGACTAATACTGTACTATACCTCTGATTATACTGTACTATACCTCTGACTATACTGTACT